>OV277695.1:4235485-4835485 GCA_922987775.1 Agonopterix subpropinquella | reverse complement strand
AATATAAGTACATCTTTCTTGCCTCTTTCATCTTATTGATGTGCTCTTCTTGCTCCTCTTCCTTTGTTAGTAACCCAATAATTACCAAATCCCAGTCTACCATACTTTAAAATTGTTGTTATCGCACGTCTTTACTATAAAATATTGTAAACACAACGCAAAATTCACTACGTCAACTGTAGCAACACGGGAGCATCCGCGAGACTGTTCGAACACGCGCGAGCATGCTCCGCCGCTGCCGCCGGCGGATTTTGCCGACGACGACGCGCGCGACTGCAAAGAACATGCTCGAGCATGCGCGAGCAGTTCTACGCTGGGTGTGCGCTGACCCTTAGACAGCGTGACGTCATTGATGTTATTATCAGCGCCATCTTGGAATTTCTGAGCCCATCTCCACAGCGATATCACCGTGAGCCTTATGTCAAACCCAAAGAGTAATGTCAAACCACTGTCACTGTCAATGTCAAACTGACGTTTTATGGCGGTTTTTGATACATGCTACGGTCCAAAATGCGCAAATATGTGCTATCGGTAGAGATAGCATGCACACAATCGGTTCATAATGCGCGAATGTGCGGATACGTTTGCTGTCTGACGTCATCAGTGACGTCATTAACTTGCGCTTACACCGCACACGAAAAATAGGTAGTGCAGCATATGCATGTCAAATTGACAGCTGTTTCAAATTGTACAAATTGTTTAGCAGTGTATTCGTACTTACTAATTTGGACCGACCGGTAAAGCGTGTGCGTAGCGTTTGCACTATTGGCATAATTTGAACCGTAGCAACAATGTAACGTGAATACAACTGTCAGTGGCTTGAGACCGGAAAAAGCGGTCCGGTTTGAATAGTGCCGTAAGTTGTGAAATCGCGCTTTTTGTTTCGGACCAGCGATTATGAACGTTAGCACTGTGAGCTATGAAATGGTGAATCGGACCGTGGCCTGAAGTGAGATTTTTGAAAATCATACGAGCGACTTGGCAGTAGAAAATGTCAAAATTACTATGGAGATTATGCATCTTTCTACTGCCAAGTCGCTCGTATGATTTTCAAAAATCGCACTTCTGGGTCATACTCCACGCGGGCCCACTGCGGATTGGTGGAGGCAAGTTAGTAACTTGGTGTCACTGTCAGAGAGTTACAACTGGTTACAATGCATCTAACAAAACTATACGGGACCAGTTGGTCCCGTCGGTTGGTTGCGATGGTTCCGTGGTGGTTGGTTGGTTGGTTTGGTTGGTGTCTTATACACCACTAGTTTTTAATTACTAACATAACTTTAAGGGTGTATTCAGACCATGAATCTAAACAACTTTCCCAAAGAAACATGGGTCGAAAAACGAGATTTTTTTTTTGGACCTCCCATATAAAATCGATCGGCCGATCCGCACTTTTGTATGGAAGGTCCAAAAAAAATTCTCATTTTCGACCCATGTTTCTTTGGGAAAGTTGTTTAGATTCATGGTCTGAATACACCCTTAAAGTTATGTTAGTAATTAAAAACTAGTGGTGTATTTATAAGGGGAAATTCAGAGCGCACTCCATACAAACGAAGTCTGATTTTCAATACCTAACTAAATAAAGTCAAGGACATTTTTCACCACTGGCTTTTCGGTGAAGGAAAACATCGTGAGGAAACCTGCATGCTTCAATTTCGAGGCATGTATTGTACCTACAGTCCATTACAAGTGGCGACGGGCTCACTCCCCGTCACACTGGACAGAGTTTCGGTACTACTAGTGAAACGTGGATGTTATGAAGTTTCAGAATATCTCTGACTACCCCCTCGGGGAATATAGTCGTGAGCATATGCTATGCTATGCTACATTTTTCAGAAACAATCTTGTAACTAATCTCTAAGCTTTTATGTTGTCAGATTTTCGTTAAAATATAGTTTCAATCTTAGATCAAAGTAAAAGTTTCAATGCTAGGATTAATTTAAGATTTGTATAGAAATCTTTGAAGCACTGACACTTCAAAACTACTTAGTACACATTTTAACAAAAATCCTACGACAAAAATCTAACTAACGACGGGCACAGAGATTCGTTTTATAGATCGTGTTTAAAAAAAATTATTGACTTGAATTGGTCAATATCCAAAATATTATTAAACTTCGTTTGTATGGAGCGCGCTCCGAATTATATCCCCTTAAAGTGCCTTCTGACTCCCGGAGACGCTCGAGATTAAATAGGTACCTACCACTCTAAAGGTCCCGTCCAATGTCTGACCGGACCGGACGTTATTAACGTCGGCGATCGTTTCCAATATCGAAACTAATATAGGTGTATGTTATGTTTCTCAGGTTTGTCAATAAAGAAAAAAATGCATAATAGGCCTCCCCCAAAGATCGCCACAACGACCAGTCCTGCCTTGCCCTCCTCCAAGGTGTCCCGTCGCCTTCACCAGGTCGTCGGTCCACCTTGTGGGGGACCTAACCATGCTGCGCTTTCCGGTACGCGGTCGCCACTGGAGATCAGTTCCCCTTCCCTCCCCTGTAGAATGTGCACTGGGAAATAGCACAGATATCCGCCAAGTATTCCATAAAACTTTCGTAAAGGGCTGTCCCTCCCGACGTAGTATCAGAAAACATTGTTTTTTCTATCTATTTGAAGTTGAACAAGACCGACGAAAGAGTTAATCTAACGACATCGAGTATGCAAGGCCTTGTACGATTGTATTTCTTTGAGTTATGAACTTAAAGTGGCACTAGATGTGGCCCTTATATTAAAATGAATTATTATGTCTATGTCGAGCCGCCTCAACGTCGATTCCCATTACGGTGCGTCTCTTTTCGAATTGTTCTGTCATGTCGATTCGCCTTATGTCCCACTACGGTACGTCCATGGTATCCTCATCATCATATCATGGTGGTCCATGGATCACGTGACTGACACAAGCCTACGTCATCATACCCTTTTACCATGTTTAGCGGCCATTTTTTGTGACGTAGGCTTGTGTCACTCTGGGAATAGAAGACCTTGTTTTTTTAGACTATGGGTACGTCTTAGTTTCTCTACGTCGAGTCTGACGTCACGAAGCCGGAGGGGAGTATTTCAATTTTGATACGGACGACGGACATTATAATTATAACTAAGTAGGTAACTAACTAACTATATCCCTGTCGTCCTCCTATGTTCCCCTGAATTTTCTAGTTAGTATCATAGCATTTTAACGAAAGGTAACTTTCATGGTTTTAGTCACCTTAAATAATATTGTATTGGTTCTTCCAGTATGTTTTTTAGGTCTTTATTCGTACGGGCTTTTGCAAAATAATTGTCCCCTCAGGCGAGGTGCTTTTCGCGAATACCAATTTGTATAATAATGTATGCTCAACCGATTGTTTGTACTACTATTCAAACATAGGTAGGTACCTACTTGTAACGTTTTATCGTGAAGTTTTCTTTTGATTAGCCTTATTCTTTGAAGTTCTATTTGATGGAAATAGTTGAGAGAGAATTGGGTTACGTTAGAAAAATACCTAAAGTAAGTTGAGAAGGTACTCAAAACAATTCGGTATGCTGAAAGAAATTGGATGGAAAATATTTAAAAAAGTAAGGAGAAAATTTTTCGCAACAAGCTTTTAAGCATAATTTTTTAAATTGACCACAAAAGCTTATATTAAGTATAATGATAAATAGGTGATAATAAAGGAGTAATTTTTAATTACATCAAACAAAAAAAATCACTTAAAAAATTTCTTTCCATTTATTTTCTAATATTTCTGTTAGATATGAAAAAACACGTCTATCTATGTACATTCGGTTAGAGTAAGTATTAGTACTTAGATTAGAGACAATATTTAGAAATAAAACATGGAGTTTTTTCTCGCCGTGAAGCTCCGATTTTATGCAGCTTTTATTTTGAATGAGGCTTTAGTTGTTGACCTCTGGGAACCGTAAGTCGGTCTTCACAAGATGTTTCTCCATATATTCTTCTGCTTCCTTCTTCAGTTGCTCGTTGAAGTAGTTCACCCAGTTACCTGATTTACCTGAAAAATTACCTTTATGAAAGCAGAAACTCAAAGGGCAGGGTGCGGACTTAAATTGTAAAAGGTGTGAAAAATGAATGAACGTAAAAAAAATCATTTTTCCAGAATTTATATGCCTAACTGAAATTTTATACCTTAACTAGCTTTTGCCCGCGACTATGTCCGCGTGGAATTTACCCCAAGTATCCTATGTTACTTCTAATACTTACCTACCTCCAAGAATATGTGTCGGACAAAGTTTCATGATGATCCACTGATGATCGGTTAAGTAGTTTTCGCGTGAAAGCATAACAAACAAACTAACATTCACATTTATAATATTAGGGAAGTGATTATTGGCCGCTCCAGTTTTCGATTTTGTAGGAAAAGTCGAAAAAATAATTAGGTAGGTACCTAGGTAAGTAGGTACCTACCTACCTATTCCTGTTTTTGTTGCTTTCATTCGTTAACAGCTTATAAAGAAAATATGTTATGGAACTAGATCTTTTTTATGTTGTGGAAAAGATTTATCACAGATTTACCCAACAATAGAACCAACAGCCCGCGAAATAAATTACCTGATAGAGTACCAAGACAACGTCACAGGTCACACCACACTAAGAAGCTTTTAGAGCTTTCAGGGTTGGTTTACAGTGGGTAATGTTGTTATTCTATTAATCAATCAAACCGAACAACATCTTCAGCGGGATGGGTGGAATACTTACAACAATAAAATAACAAAAAAGACTAGAGAGTGCATCTGCATAGGTATTTTATCTACAGTCAGTATCAGAGGAGAATAATATTCTCTTATTATCGCAACTCCGATAGGTACAGTCGCCATCAGATATATCGTAGCATACAAGGTGTCCAAATATTTCTGAGCAGTGCTAATTTTCATTAAATTCTTTACAGTAAATTTTACCAATTATATCTAAACGAGTATTTTGTCATAAATATCTGAACTTAGAATTTTCAATAATTTCTTTACAATGTTATTTAAAATTAAAATGTAAAACAACGGAGTAAGGTTTTTCTCCGAAACTGTTCAGATGTTTATGACCACCTTGACTGCGTAGATATATTTGATGTTCTAGGCGTTCCTATATTTTTTATTGCTTATGCTTATGAGTAAAGAAATTATTGAAAATTAGAACTGCTTAGAAATATTTGACCACCTTGTTTGCTACGATATACCTGCTGGTGACTGTACCAAATAAATCTACACATTCGGAGTTATCCTGACCTCATTATTAGATGTGTGTAATGTGTATGGGACATCAGATATATTTTTGCGAAATTGATAAATCAACATCATCATCCCTTTTTATTTGGGATTAAAGTACCATAATAGAAAGTTGTTCAGTTTGATGGTCTGATCATACCCTTTATAAAATGTCAGCATACTAAGAAAAACCGTGGCCGAGTAAGATGGTCCGAATTTTTGACTTTTGGTTTTATCGAGATTATGAATACCTAATTTACAAATTATTGTAAATGGCATTCACATTCAACATCTTTTGACATTTCAGTAATTAACATTATGTCGTTCTATAGATACAACATTATTGAAATATCTTCAAGTTCATGGAAAATGTTAGCTCTTTATAATGACTAGTTTGAGCATATTAACCAGTTTAGTGGGACAAGGTAGCAGGTCGGTGTAAAATCATAAAAACTTGAATAACTTTGAAACCGTAATTTTTTTTATCATCTTGTATAGAACCAAAAATGTCGAAAATGATGTCCTCTATCCAAGATTTTCCTTTGTACCATCTTAACTCGACCACCCTGTATTTAAGTCAGCGTCAAGAGAAATCTTACCCCCTCGCGCTTATGTACAGAATAAGATAGAGTAGGGTTCTGTTTTCTCTGAAGCCTAGTACTACTAGCCCCGTACGTAGTGAACCCAAACTGGTTGCGCAACACTCACCCTTTCTCATAAACTTAATTTCGGTTTGACTGTCATCTTTATCTGTTTTCTTCTTCATGTTGTCGAAACTCAGATGCTTGGCGAGACGTTCCTTCTGTTCGGCGGTGTATTCGCGACCGAGGAATGACGAAACAAAATCTATAACGTCAACGAGGTCCTGTAAAAACGCCAATGTTTCATATCATCATTATCAACATAAAGACCCAAACTTCATAATAATAAGCATTATATTTAAATCAACAAGTAGTATATTTAAAATAAGCATAAGCATATGCTCACCACTATATTCCCCGAGGGGGTAGTGAGAGATATTCTGAAACTTCAGAATAACAAAAAAGATGAAGAAGAAGCTTATTATGTTATGTATGATCGTCTAGAATAGAATAGAACAGAACAGAATAAAATATACCTACAGGTGTAATGAAAAGTATCATTAACCTTTAAATCTCATACTCTACCCATCAAACTGAACAACTTTTACTACGGGAGCAAGCCTGTCAGAACATAAAAAAAATCTGCTGTCCCATACGTTTGAATCAAGTAGGTATTGCAGTTTAGAATGGGACAGCTGATTTTTTTTATGTTCTGACAGGCTTGCTCCCGTAGTAAAAGTTGTTCAGTTTAATGGGTAGAGTATGTTTTAAGTTGGTTGGTTTTAAGGTTAAGGATACTTTTGCTTACACCCTGTAGGTAGGTATATTTTATTCCTGTTCTATTCTAGACGATCATACATAACATAATCTTCTTCTTCGAGTTCCTCTCCATTACTGGAGGTTGGCAGTCAGCTCTGCATATCCCTGTCTATCTCTCGCCAAACGAAACAGCTCTTCGACGCTGGCGATGCCTGTCCACTCTTTTAAGTTTGCAAGCCGCAAACCCGCGTGCCGCGTTTGCATTCGTTGCCTACCGACGCTCCTAACTTCGTAATATTCACAGGAATTCTATGTAATATTATACTTAGCTATTGACGATCCAATAATGACCGATGAAAAAATTTCTAGACAATTATTATAGGCTTTGAGTGAAATACCCGTATATATGAAATACCCGTATAATAGTGTGATACCCTACCCAGAGGTAGGGTGTATGGGCCACCACGCGTGCCCAATGCGGATTGGTAGACTTCATATGACACACCATAAAGAAAAAAAAAAAACAGAGTGAAATACTATGTAACCCTTAATTTTCCAAGTAATTGTCTACATTAGAATAGAAACACTATTGAGCACTGAATAGCTGGAGATAAAATAAATACCTACGTACAAACCGACTGGACAGACACAAATACATTTGAACCGGACCTCTGCATATTGAAAGACAACATTGTGTTTCCGATGTTCTTATCACTGGGCTTGCCGGAAGTTAAACATACCAATTTTTTTTGTTTTTGGGACGTTGAGATGATGTAGATACGAACTCCGTACAATTACTATGTAATCAATGTGTAATCCTACCTAGGTACGGCGCGCGATCACAGAACGCGCCAATACAAAATACATAGGTCCAGAAGGCCGGCTCTACGTAATGAGCGATACATACATAATCGAGGACCAAGTCGGTCAAATTCCAGTATAACCTATTTCTATCGTGCATCGCGTCTATATGTGCATGCGCCTGTATCGCTTGTTGCATGGAGCAGGCCTTCTAGACCTACCTATTTATCTTGAGGCGCTGGCTGTGTATCAAAAGGTTGTCGTGGGTTATGGCTTAGGACCTTTCTGGCTCTAAATTCGCCACTATATGACACTAAAACTTACTTTTTGCATCTCTTCGTAAAATAGGAACATCAGATTGGGATGGTTGCGTTTCTGCCATGCTTCTTCTATGTGCGGGAATATTGGCATGTGCATCACTGCAATGGGAAACATTCACTGGAGATGAACTGGCAAACATTTAAAGGTGTTTGAATATTCTGTGCCCTTGAGGTAAAGCATAGTCTAAAAAAACAAGGTCTTCTATTCCCAGAGTGACACAAGCAGACGTCACAAAAAAATGGCCGCTAAACATGGTAAAAGGGTATAATGACGTAGGCTTGTGTCAGTCACGTGGTCAGTCACGTGATCGGAAGAGAATACCAGGCGAAGTATATTATTGTACCATGGAGGTAAAGCAAGACTTATATCGTTGACTTGGGTGATTTGTAGGTGAAAAACGGCACTAAATATGTCACCACCACAACCCAAGTGACATAATTTCTAATTCTTAGTTTTGCTAAATAAATACTTGAATATCCCACATATAAATAATGTTGATCCTAAATATACTAGTTACGTTAAAGTTGAACATTAAAACAACTTTTTTTTTGTAGTTTTGAATATCTTCTCATAAAAGATGACCTTCAGTTCACTGTATGTATTCAAATCAGCCCATGCAACTCACTTCAGCTGGGCTAGCGTGTTGCACGCTTAGACTAATTATATCGGGACGCGTAACCACGTGTCATTCTACTAACAAACTTTCTGCCACTTTTTGCGGGGGGCGAGGTAACATGTTATCCCCAACTTTGGATTTTATTCCCTATGACTTTAGATTCTAATTTTGAATGTTCAAAATCATGAAAAGTAGTCTCGTGTAAACCCCAAACGTTCTAAGTTCAACATTATTGGTTCGCTATTATAGGCTGTCTCGTTAAGTGATAAGGTGTAAAATTGGGTGTAAATGCGCAAGATTAATTGATCTAATACCGTGGCAGAGGGGAAATGCTACCGCAAGGCCGGTCCGGATATAATTAGTCTAAGGTTGCACGTGATACGGCTGTAGCACACCTTTTATCTCATTCGTTCGCGCGCAAATAGAAAGAGAGCGAAAGCGTGATAGCGCTATCACGCTGGCATACTACGACGACGGCGGGTATCATCAACATCAGCGTCCCACTCTACAGGATGTTACAAAAGTAAAAATAAAAATTAAAAACTTTTAAGGAGGTTATTTAGACCATCAAATTGAACAACCATGGGACCAACATCGAAATCGTGAGAAAAAAAAATTCTGCTGTCCCATACATTTAGCTCAAGTAGATTTGTAGTTTAGATTGGTGAAAGTTGTTCAGTTTGATGATCTAAACCACCCCCTTAAATGTTTATTTGTATTTTTGTAACACCCTGTATATACGTCTCTCTGCAGGGCATAGGCTTACACTCAAGGGGGCTGTATGGGCGTTAGTCCACTAGCGGGCGTGACCAATGCGGCTTGTTAGACTTCCCATATGCATCAGAGTTTCTTCTTCAGTGCATACAATACATGTTTTGCTCACGATGTTTTCCTTCACCGTTTAAGTGCAGCCTCACTGAGGGTAGGCCGGTGGGATCCTGCAGTGGGATAATACAGGCTGATGATGATGAAAAGGTATTGGATTGACTTACACAAATCCTTCTTAAAAAGCTCCCAATATTCCTCAAACTCAACGCTCTCGTCAAAATATCTAAACAGTTTATGCATGAAAAAGAAGGATACAGCGACATCCCTCGGGTCCCTGGCTACGTAGAATACTTTAGCCGTATCAAGCAATTTTGGCGGTAAAAGTGACAGAGGAAGATGAGTTTTGACGTAGCGAGGAGAAGATAGACTGGGCAAGGTTCTGAAATCCTCTTCAGTCGCTCGGGGTCCTTTGGATGGCTCTTTTCTTATGTCCGATGCTTGGGTTGGGTATCTGAAAAATATGAAATAGGGTTATCGACACATTGATCGAGGGCGATCGACGGTCTGTCCATACAAAAAGCACAATTCTTATGGGACGCCGTTCGCCAAGTCGTCGATGCAAAAGGATGCGATGGATGTAGAGTTAGAATTGATCATACTAACTCAATAAAAGCAAATCTCGTATTAAGTGGAACGGATTGGGCTCCTTCGAAGTCCAAGTTATTAGCTACCAGCCACACCAGCTCTTGGAGCCACGTGGTTCCTGAGGAAAGTCATTGGAATAAGGATAAAAGTTCTTAAAAATTGGCGCTGGGCTGACTAACGTCAATAATACACAAAACCTCTAGAAATCCATTTAGAATCGCTGCTTTTTTAATCGGTTATATTATAGGTCCACCTGTAAACAGTCTTAAATCACTAAGACAATTGAAATCCAGTGAGTCAGGGAGATGGCTCTAATCTGTCTTGGAACCTGCAATAAATTTAATCAAAAAACCCGACTGCAAAAACTAATTACACTAACTAAAAAGAGAAAAACAAGCTCTTATATTCACTAATCAGCTATAACAACTTCGTTCGAGCAAATATAATTTGAATGTTATTTTATTAGGTAGGTATCGCAAACGGGAACAAAGAAGAATTATAATAGGTACCTTCCTTTAGTTTGTCCCCGCCTGCAATACCTACCTAATAACATTCAAATTATATTTGCTCGAACGAAGTTGTTATAGCTGATTAGTGAATATAAGAGCTTGTTTTTCTCTTTTTAGTTAGTGTAATTAGTTTTTGCAGTCGGGTTTATTGTTTTTCTTAATAATTTAGTTTATTTCATACTTTTTAGTCTTGTGTCGAAATGGTAACATAAAAGTAGTACTATAATCTATATATTTTGGAAATTTTTGACCAAAAAAAAATCGAAATGATTTTTACGAATCTAACGACACCTCACACGTTAAGATCTATCAAGCCGTTTAGGCTGTAGGCCGTGCCAAAGAAATAGACATACATACATACATACATACATACATACGTTCGAAAAACATAACCCTCCTTCTGGCGCAGTCGGGTAAAAAGAAGGAGAAGTAGGGAAATTAAATATCCGATAACCCTCTATTGCAAATAGCACAGCATAAAATATAGGGAAGATAGAAGACATAAAAAAGCTACTTGTCATCTATTCACACTTATGACAAACGTCTATTGGAATAAAAGAGACGTCAAAAGTATAAAAGTGCGATAGCACTTTATAGGATACGTAGGATACTACGCCATCCCTAGATCCATTTCGAGGCATTTTATGTCCTTAGCCTAAGGTTGCGATATGGTTGATTGGCTTGAAAAAAGTCGTAACATTTCGTTATGATATATCTAGTCTTAAGTAACAGACTAAGATAAGACACAGTATAAGAAATAGTACTGCGTAACATGACAGAGGTGAGAGCGACACAGGTCACTTCTAAACTTCACCGCTAATTTGACGTTTAGAAGTGACCTGTGTCGCTCTCACCTCTGTCATGTTACGCAGGCTGAAATATAAAAAAACCTGGTTTGGGGGCGCTGCAATCGACTTTAATATCAGTGAATCCAAGTACAAAAATTTGTTCCAATGATTTTCCGCATCATGGCGAGGTTATTTATTTTTCTGGTCGGACTTTACAGAGGTCAATCGGAGACAGCAAAAGGAAGAGCGTAACTATCAGGCCTTTAATAATGAAGTGCGTATCGCAAGGAAAGCTTCTAACCAGATCGAGAAAAGGTGACGACCCAAATATCGTCAGGTCTAACATCCAGGTTGTAAATGTCAGCGGCGTGGTCTCCGTACCCCGGCGTGAGCAGATATCCTGCAGGACCCACTCTTAAGAAGGGACGCGTGTAACCTGGAATGATAACGAATTTACATAAACACCAAGGTATATACAGGGTGTACAATAAAATGGGACAGCTAACTCAAAGGGGTGCTTCAGACCATCAAACTGATCAACTTTCTCTATGGGACCAATATCGAAATCGCGAAAAAAAAAACCGCTCTCCCATACAAAACTGCAAACATAACTCGACTGAAATGTATGGGACAGCAGATATTTTTTTCGCGATTTCGATATTGGTCCCTTAGAGAAAGTTGTTCAGTTTGATGGTCTGAAGCACCCCTTTAAGTAGCTGTCCCATTTTATTGTACACCCTGTATATCCTTTAAATTTTTAGAACAAATTGCTCCAATCAGCTTTTGAGGGTGACATCATCGTCGTCAGCCTATTATCCGTCCCACTGCAGGGCAAAGGCCTACTGGAGAGTATATGGGCTTTGGTCCACCACGCGTGCCCAAAGTGGATTGGTAGAGTTTATAAACGCATCAGAATTTCTTCTTCAGCGACATGCAGGTTTCTTCACGATGTTTTCTTTTCCCGTTTGAGAGCGATCGGTATTATGTACATAAGGTTAGTACGGTAGGTTAGGATAGGATTAGCATACCTACCTTTATAATACTTCTTTATCACTTTATCCTCTTCGTCAGTGACATTCGCAATCGTAAACGGCAGTTTGGATGACGTCATCATTGACTGAAAGAAAATGAGAAAAAAAGGTAAGTAAGCAATGAGTCAGGTATTTAAAAATATCGTGGATTCCTATATAGTCAAGACAGGGCAGGGGCAGCAGCAGTAGTTAGGGAGTACACACGGCGACACATCATGTTACGCACCCTATATACCCATAACTACACTACGTACAAAACACAAAATAGTGCGGTAGAGAGCCTGCATAGACACGGCTGCCGGCGCGGGCGCAGCGTGCTGTGAGACGAAACAACAACAACATACCGCACCCTCTCGCACGATTCGCAGCGTTCAACTTCTATTAGTTCAAAGTCCAAACAGGGTAACCTGACCTGTCGCCGTGTGTACCATAGAGTAAGAAGAGATGGCATATCGGCTTGTTTCTATAGAAAATGTTGTCGCCAACAAAGGGGGTGAAAAACGGGTGAGGGGAAGGGTTAACATTTAAATACGCTACTTCCCGCTATTATGACGTCAGGCCCAGTTGAGTATCTGTGCACAGTTCGATACAACATCTCTACCCCAGGGGAGCGCGTTATTTTCTCTATGGTGTGTACATACAAGGAATCTCCTCGATGATTGGACTATTAGTTTTTTTTTTAATACGTGATTAGTATTTTTACTGATTCTGCGCAACCTCCCATATTAGTTTGCTTCGCTTACACTTCTGGTAGATGCTAGTAGCTACTACTTCTACTAGCTATTGATTAATATTTTAAAAACGAAATCTTGAAATTCCCCCGATTTGTGCCAAAGAGATCAAAGTGGGGCAACAAAGGTGAGATCTCTTTGAAGTGTCATTGAGTTTAATGAGCGTCTTTGAGCGTAGGGGACAAAGACGAGCAAGCGATTATAGGCTTTACAGCAGCTGGTTAATTGCAACGCTTCATCCCAGAATAAACACTTAATAGTACCGCTTCATTCCAGGCGAATGATACTGCTTTCATTATAAATGTTTTAACAATTTAATTCATGGAATTTCGATATGAAGTTTATCTGGAATCACCATTACAGATGTATTTCGACGATTAGAATGCATAGTTTTATATAAACGAGCTTTTACCCGCGTACTTCGTCCGCATAAATTATATACCAGATTTTAAGTCAGATCATAAGCTATCAAACAAAAAAAGTTTCATCAAAATCGGTTCAGTAGTTTTTGCGTGATGCTCGTTCAAACAAACAAACACACAAACAAACAAACAAACAGACAGACAAAAAATCCAAAAATTGGTGATTTGGAATCAGGGACACCTAAAAACCATTTCGTAATCTTTTTTTTGTAAATATCTTATCTATAGTAGGCAGACACACTTCTGTTACAGTTTTATAATAGTTTATATTTAGATACCTATCCTGTATAACGCGCCCTTCTGAAATGTTCCCACCACACGTTCGTACTACTGTAAATCAGAATCAACAGCGGCGACCATTGCATTCAAAACACTAGACAATGAAGTCCAGCGAGCCTGGAGCGAGATGTCCCGAGGGGATGACTCTGACACTCTTAAATCTCTTGCTAGGTTTTACTTAAGGTTTTACTATGTCAACAAGACAAAAAGTGACAGTAAGAGATGGAGGGTTAACTTAATGAGCGTTTTTGCAACTGATCATAGGGTGCCTGTCCATTGAAGCTGTGCGAGCTGTGCGAGCTGTGTAGCTGTGTTTTTTAACCAATCAGGAGCTTTTTTATCCAATCAGGAGCTCGGGCGAGATCGGCCGCGCCTCGCCCGAGCTCCTGATTGGTTAAAAAAACCCAGCTACGCAGCTCGCACAGCTTCAATGAACAGGCAGCCTAAGTCTCTAATCTGTTTTGGAACCCGCAATGTATTTAATCAAGAGGAGGAGTAGGAAAGATAGATTTCTACTCACGATTTTTACGCAAATCAATGCTCTAGACTAGGTAGTAGGTAAGCTGGTAGTAAGTATACCCTTATAGTGATGTTTTTATAAAAAAATAAGGTATTTTACCAGCAAATAATAGGTGCCAATGTCCTGCAATCAACACGCGAGCCAAAATTAAACTGACTGGTTTAGCCGAATTTCATATCCAACCTATAGGCACTTAAACTGGTTTAGATTAAAACTCGTAAAAGGTATAAAGTATAGGTATAAAGGTAGTGTATAATATACAGGGTGCAGAGCAGAGGGTGGCTATTCGACCAAAATACTTTGGTTTTATACAAAACAGAATATTTTTTTTCGCGATTTCGAAGTTGGTCCCATAGTTGAAGTTGATAGTCTGAAAGACCCTGTTCGATATAATAAATAAATATCTTGGACAATGTCACACAAATTATCTAGCCACATTTAAAGTACCAGATTCTAGCCTGGACTTGTATTACGATGACTAGACAACGATATAGAATACATATATAGATACAAACATCCATGACTCGGGTACAAATATTCATATTCATCATACAAATATTTGTCCCTCACGGGATTCGAACCCGCGACCCTCGGCACAGCAGGCAGGTTCACTACTGACTGTGCTACCGGGCTGTCAATAGACTGATATGTAATGCACTTCAGTTTACACCCTGTATACAGGGTGTACAATAAAATGGGACAGCTACTCAAAGGGGTGCTTCAGACCATCAAACTGAACAACTTTCTCTACGGGACCAATATCGAAATCGCGAAAAAAAAATCCGCTCTCCCATACAAAACTGCAAACATAACTCGACTGAAATGTATGGGACAGCAGATTTTTTTTTCGCGATTTCGATATTGGTCCCATAGAGAAAGTTGTTCAGTTTGATGGTCTGAAGCACCCCTTTAAGTAGCTGTCCCATTTTAATGTACACCCTGTAGAGCCAAAAATTATGAATCCAAAGATTGCGCATTAGCTACTGATATAACAAACAATTAAAGTACGAGTGAATAGGCATCTTCTGGGTAAGCTCGCTACATCTACGACCCCATCTTCGTCCTGAGGACTGGATTGAGGTCAAGAGCAAACCCATAGTTAATAAAAAAAAAAAAAAAAAAAAAAAAAAAATTAAGAGAATATGTATGTCCTATATCGCTCCTGACTGATTTCAGCCATGGCGACTGCGTCGACTCCGTTGTTGGTGTTGATGAGCTCTCATGTGGCTAACATAGCCAATCTTCTTAAAGAAGATCCTCGAACAAAACGGGCATGTGCGCACGTCTTTCTCATTGTGATATTGTATAGCTGTTGGTGGTCGGGCTATCAATTCATCACGTTTGGCATTGTGATCGCCTACATATGCTTCAAAATCATATATTTTGCTGTTTACACGAGCTCTCCATGCCGGGCGGATAAATCCTCCTAAAACGATTCGTTTGGAGTGATGGTGGTATATTCATCGTATTGTGTAGGTATCGGATGGATCGGAATAAAGAACAATCTTCTCTTTGAGAACCAGAAAGGGTCATATCGTAAGCATCTAGAAAGAACGAAGTTTTACAACCGATAACGATACAAAGGGATACAAAGTATCGGATGCAAATGTGAAATACGTTCGGAATATAAAATTCCTTTGTCTCGCAGCAAATAGTCGGCTAGGAGGAGAATTTCTAACGGATCTAAACTTTTGAGAGGCGCGAAACTGAATTCTGAGTTGCTATTCGTTGTAAAACAGATGTAAATTACCTACTAGAAGGGGCGCCGCCGCTACAGCTATCGCAGAACAATAAAACCGAGCGACCTAAGCCAGCAAAACTTGCAGGCACCAGCAAAAATTGCAGAATTCTGCAAAAGTAGCAGAAGCCTGAAAAAAGTGAGTACCTAAAGTGAGAAAAGTGAAAAAAGTTAAATAAGTGAGAAAAGTGAGAAAAGTTAGAAAAGTGAAATAAGTGGCCCTTTTCATTAGACCGGCATATCCCGGTTTTTGGAGATTATACAGGGTTATTAGTAATTCGACAAAAAATTACAAAGTCTTGAAATCATACGGTTATTCTCAAAAAAATTGTATGAAGAAAAGTGTGCGATTTACTGAAATAACTTCCTAGTTTTGTTAGCTTTCTAAAAAGGTATTTAGAAAAAAATGGAATTACAATGTCAAAAATGGTTTTTTACTTAGTACGTGATACGTAGAGGCAACATTCTCTTGGAGGAAAATTTAACGATTTTTTTTTAGATAACATTATTTATTAATTTAAATCTACACATCTTACTCAGAATGAGCCTCTCGGTTCCGAACACATACACACAAGCACTTTCTTAGTTCATTTTTAGTTACTCTTGAAGTAAAGGTAAAATCTCATTACCTCCGCTGCGTTTATTATGCGCTGCCTTAAGACTTCTACGTCGTTTACTGAGGTTTGATAAACAAGGTCTTTCATGTGTCGCCAGACATGAAAATTACATAGAGTCAAGTCGGGGCTTCTTTCAGGCCAAGGATAATCGGATATAGCTTTAGCGATCAGCCCTGACAATTATGTTATAATTGTCAGGGTTGATCGCTAAAGCGATACAAAAATTTATGGATAAATCCATGTTTAATTTTGTTAAGTTACTCAGTAGGTATTATTAGGAGTTTTCATTGAATTATTCGAATGACGTTTGGCGGACGGTCATGTTTTGAGACCCAGACTTAGAGGTCCCGTACATGAATGAAACTTAGTAATACGTGTAGAGTGAAACAAAACTAACAAAAAAGGAAATTGGTTGCAACCTTTAGAATTTGGGGGAAAGGTATTTCTCCATTATGATACCTTTTGTATCAAGTGTGTGAAACTCATAAATCTTTCTTATCAGATAGTCCACTCAATCTTCTATGCATTCATTGTGTTTATTTTAATACCATAACTAATGAAAGATAAAAATAATAAACTCAGTCGAAGAATAATCCAATGTATTGAAGTCTTATCCAGTGCTACAATTTAAAGTCAGTAAGTGTCTATGTTATTTTGTCGCTAGGTTCTATTCAAGTTTGCACCAGCGGGAGTACACTTGAACAGAGAAATAGCCAAGTACATGCTACCTACAGGAGTATTATTTACTTCTATGTACTTTGTTGGTACATTAGATTGTTTGCCAGTACACGGGCTAAATACATAAAGCCATAAAGCTTTTAAAATTATACTATACCTTTTACCTTTATTAATTACACATTATTATAATGATGTGATAAAAACGGCTTTTGCACTCAGATATCGAAGAGCAAAAATACTCTTTCCGAGATGGGGGGATGAAAAATATTTTATAGAATTTTATGGAATTGTTGAAAAAGCATCAATTTTAACTGAATACCATTTAAAATTAAACAAAATAAAGTGACCTAAATGACCAAAAATCATAATTAAATTAATGACTTACAGAATATTTTAGCATAGGTTATCTTCGAAGTCACAATTCGTTTATATTGTGAATAAATTACACAATAATTATACAAATATATGATATGATATTAATACAAAGATTCAGTTGGACTGTTGTGTTTATATACCACCTGTTTCTGGGCTGTCGGAGAATCTATATCAGTTGATAAACAAGTAGGGCTGGAAAGACATGCAATTCACAATCCCGGTATTAACGGGACTACGATATAAACACATTTTGTTATTACAACTATAAACTAATTAAGCGTACAAAATTAGCAAGGTTTACTTCAATATAAATAAATATTTCATGGAATGGCTTTCTGCATCCCTCAGTAGACTTTATCTTTGATTTTGTGTTTTTTGTGTTTGATATTAGGTATGTTGGTTTGATAAAAATAATAGTGTTAAAAAAAACAATAATATCTGTGATCAAACTAATTTTGATTAATTGAAGTCGTATTTTTGATTAATTTAAGACCCAATTAACTAAAACAAATAAGTTACTTACTACTAGAAATCAAAAATATAAAAAAAATCTTCCTGATTTTTTAATCCCACCTAAAAATGTGGTGTCATCGATTATGCTACAAATGTGGGATTCTGGAACACCGGGAACTTTGATCGAAGCCGGGAACTTTGTAAATAAGAGATAATAATAACAAAGAACGTATCTTCACAACCGGTCTACGCACTAATACAGAGGGCACTGACTCTACTGCAGTGTCACCCACCACTTGACGGACACTTAGCTGTCATTTCATACAAAAGAAACAATTTAAAAGAGGAGGTAAGCATGTGCGATACTGAGTGAGAGCAAACGAGAAAGGAATACGCATTTGCTTAACACTGGATACTCTTTCTTATACTATGGAATTGGCTTATAATTATGCAAAGACTTCTATTATAAGTGATAATACGCTAAACGTCATTATAACCTAATTTACCGTACGAAAGCTGTCATTTAAATTTGAAACGATTTCCTCCGCAGTAAAAACAAAAACAAAGGAGTCAATTTATTTTACGCCCACAAACGTTAACGTTTATTGATGGTATTAGAATGTAAAAACATAATTTAATTTATTATAGTAATCGGACGAAAGATTAGGTAAAAATGTAATGGAAAAAACAAGAAAATTAATTTGTTTTATCGAAGTCGCTGTCAAGCCGGTAGGTACGATTCGCGACTGGGCTTACAGTAATGTTTTGGCTTGGCTTCACACCGACTCCAATGAAACAAATTAATTTTCTTATAGATTAGAAAGTAAAATTCATAGGCATAGGCTAAAATATTATTTTCAACTTTTTTACTTTTGATGTCTTCTAAAATAAAAAATTAAAGAAGAATTAAATCAGATTAACTTTTATTTCGTGCTAAATTAACATAGCTTTCATAAAGCAACATGAAAAGAAACAAAAGTATCACTCGTCTCTATAATTATTGGAAATACTGAAAAGTGGGAATTGCGTACTCTTACACCAGGTATCGGATAACAGTACGCAGTACAAATTGTCCTAAATCACTTGCCTACAATACTTTAAAAGATCACAAATAAAGTTTATTTGACCATCATAGCTAGTACAAGCCACCACTCGCCACATTTTAAACATCCTAGCCAGTCTTCCAATACGTAAATTACCAACGTTACCCAGGTTAATACGTAAATTTGAATTATTCCCGGCACACCGCTTTCCCGTTACGCCGCTTCCCGATACACCGCTTTCCCTTTACACCGCTTCTCTTTACAGTGATTCCCCCTACACCGCTTCTCTTTATAGTGATTCCCCCTACGCCGCTTCTACGTCATGTACAGTTTACGAACGATTTTTTGTGTCTGCTTTTTTCAATCATCATCAGCTTCTATTACCACTTACTTTCCCTATTACCTACCGCTCTATTAATCGAAAATGTACTCACCTCCTGTGGAAAGAAAATCGGCCAAGTGCGAATTGCAATTGTATCATACCTTTTGTCTCTCTCTTCTGTTTATTATTTATATATATATAAAGGGAAAGCGGTGTATCGGGAAGCGGCGTAACGGGAAAGCGGTGTGCCGGGAATAATTCGTAAATTTCACCACATGCTAGATATTATCACGTTTTCCTTTTGAGAGTCTTCTTTGTTACTTTAGGAAGTTTCTTAGTCTGTTTAGTAGTTGGTTTTGGAACCCTTCTTGGTACTTTCTTTGGTACTTCTTTGAAGTCGACTGCTCCTCAAGAGCCTGCGTACTCTTACACACACTACCCATTATTTGAATTGACCGACGTACAAAGCTATTTATTAACATTAACCGGAATTATTCTCATATTCTTAATCAGTCTATCTGTGACCCTTACTCGAGGTCCTTGCAGATTCAAATGTATACTTCCGTTTTCCAAACGAATTGTTGTCTTGTCGCAAAAATACTTTCAAAATGATGAAAATATTTAAGAAAACATGTAAAAATCTTCAAACTTACCCCGTTTCTGTATTTTTATTAGTTGTAATTAAATTTTTCGTACAATACTTCTTACTCGCTTGTACTTTAAAACAGCATTGAACTGAGCCGGGAATCACAAACAACATCATGGCTTTTGGCATTGCGTACTCTTATCGGACGCGTACTGTTAGACCAGCCTACCCTCTATATCCCTTCAAACAAAAAAAGATTTTTCAAAATTGGTTCACAATTGACGAAAATATCGCTGGACATACATTAAAAAAAATACATACAGCCGAACATAGAACCTCCTCCTTTTTTTAAAGTCGGTTAATAACTGTACAAACGTACTATTTTTAAAAGATTATTTAATCTAAATGCTTCTACCTACGGGATACATTTAATACTCAACAAACAATTTGATCATTATCATTGGATCATACAGTCAAGATTCATCAGAGATGTCAATAATACCTGTCACCTACCTGCGAATGGGTTGGGGCTGGTTTCTAAGGAGGTCACCACACGGCCTATTTAATATCAAGGTGATATCTCACCCAGCTATACCATACTCCCTCTAATGTTAATTATATCACAATATCGACGATTGCTAATTCATGCTTAAAACCAACTTGACTGTGAAGCTGAACAAACGGAGTCCCATTGATTCGTGAATAATCGCATCTGTTCCATTCGGATGGGCCTCGGCTTTGCCCTGCCATGCCCCGCTTCCATCGTATTCGCTTAGCTCTGCCATTTTACGTTAACCAATCCGTTTATGTTTCACAGCTTAGCAGTCAACTTGTGATAAAAAGGTGTGAGTTTTGAATGGGAATTGGTTGGTAGAATGTAGCGGGATTTAGGGTAACATTATATCACGCCGATTGCCCTGCACGTCTAGTAGGTATGATTTCTCTACTTGCGCGCGACTCGGCTTCTTACCATTTTAGCGAGAAGAGGTCATTTTCTATGCAGCGAAGAGGCGTCGCACACGTGAAGAGAAATCATAATAGATGTGCTGGAGTATTTAGCCGCATCCTTTTTACAACACGTTATTTCAAGTGATTATTTTTGTAAGATGTTCTGTGTCTCACTGCTGGGCACCGGCCCTGAACGGAACTGAGTTCTAGAACTAGCGTAGCTGAAGCACTGCTGAAGTAAGAACGTTAAACAGCTCAGCTGAAGTGGGTCTGGGACGGAAATGACTGTGTCGCACAACGCACATGCATTCGGAGAGATGGGGTATGGGGTATGGGATATGGGGTATGTCCAAAAAGATCTATGGAGCAGAAGATTTTCCAAAGCTGCAGCACAAAGGGCACAAAGTTATTGAAAGGAACAAAATTATAGAATTAACTTTTTTTACTTACTTACAGATATCAAAATTAAATTGTACCTAATCAAACAAATTGTTACAATACATCTCGGTGTAATAAAATTTTAATTAGAATGAATAACTTTTGAAAATAATTTAAAACATAATAGAGTTTGCAACAGATGGCGACCGGTTTTGTCTGGGGAACAATTTTGTTAATTAAACTTTTGTTTTGCTCCACATTTTGAGTTAAAATTTATAATTATTATTCATGTTTTGTTTTAAATAAACTTTTAGGTTATTTTACGTGATGATTTTAGAACGTGTCATTGCTTTTTAGGTGTCTGTAGAAAAGACCAGCTACTAATTACTTCATCGTCAATATACCTAACGGAATCGGTTTCCCATTACATCTGATACAGGAGGGTGCATATGTGTTTAGCGCACACACTTATGCACTTAAAATATACCGACCTGACTGCTTTTTGCTAAGTACTTAGATCAGATACAGGAGGGTGCATATGTGTTTAGCGCACACACTTATGCACTTAAAATATACCGACCTGACTGCTTTGCTAAGTACTTTACTTTAGTCGCTGTAGTTAAAACGGACTATGAAATTCATATTCCGAGAGATAAGTGTACTTTTTGCAACAATCAGCAGCAAGGCTGTTTCAGTATTTATGGGGTGTAGAGCTTTTCCGTGATGGGGATGGACCAGGTCTGCCTGCATAAATCCAGTCGGTATGGGAGTTACTGATGATTAAAGGTCTGTAAAAAATTAACGATCAGCTGCAAGGCTGATCGTATGTTATTATTGTTGTATGCACTGTAGCTATGTGAACAGTACAAAAACTGGCATGGTTCATCAGTCGGTTTAGGAGATACAGCCGTTCAAAGGTCGGAACTTTGACTGGCTGTATCTCCTAAACCCACTGACAGAACTTGACAGTTTTTGTACTGTTCAAATAGCTACAGTGCATACTACAAGAACATTATACGATCAGCCGTGCAGCTGATTGTTAATTTTTTTACAAACCTTTAATCATCAGTAACTCCTAAACCGACTGGAGTTATGCAGGCAGACCTCATCCATCCCCATCACAGAGATGCTCTACACCCCATAAACACTGAATCAGCCTTGCTGCTGATGGTTGCAAAAAGTACACTTATATCTTATAAGTATCGTATTCATTCATTCAACCACTGCAACCACATAACTAACTAAGTACTTACCGCAAATAAAGACAACAATTCTAAATATAATTATGATAAGGGTAGGTAGGTTAGTTTACCGCTTAATTTGTTAATATCTTATTTAATTAATGTAGGTAGGTATACGTATACGCAATATGGCCAATATGCATAGGTACTAAAACAATCAAATAATTTATTTTAAACGCATTAAGATTAACCACAAAAAAGCGGTCAGCAAACAAATATACACAAATAGGCAAAAATCAGCAACATGCTTCGTCAATTCAATAATATTTGTGGGGAACTACTACAGATGTCCAGCACCCACAAGTTATAGCAAAGATGTCAACAGATGGCGATACCGTCGCTCACGAAGATATGCTCCATACAAAGACAACGTTCATCGTAAATACGCAACTCGTAACCTACTACACATAAGGTTCACAATCGAATGCGGGACATAAATCGCACAAGAGAAATAATCACAGAGATTCGATGTAATATATACAAGGTCCAACTAAGAACTATTGGACCACGGCCGGTCCCCAGGCTTCACACATAGCCTGGTGGAAGATCTTCCCTTTTCAATGGAGGAACATTCCCAAGTAGCACCTCCATATTGGTGACCCTCGACAGAGAACATCGCAACCTGAACACCACAGAGCAGCATCAGCACAGAGCAGCAACCAGCTTCAACCAACCCTTCACCCCCTCGACCAGGTCAAACAAGCAGCAGTCACGCCATCAACCCGAAGTCGCACCAGGTCCATCGCAGCTGTCTTCACACCGCTTCCTGGGCCTGCAGCTTCCTCAACGACAGTCAGCGTCTGCATAGAAGGATCTCCCGCAGCCCACGTATCTGAGCTCACCTCCACGTGGCAGTTCTGCTCGCCTTCTCCACGCCTGTCACTCGCCCGCATCACATCAGGACTGACCTCCCTGACAGATGCACAAACACATCGCTCGTCAGACTCACTTGACTGGAGCCCTGCACCTACACGACATGGATACAGACTGCACACTTCGAACTACTCAACGACCTCCGGTCTGAAGGGGGGAGTCCTGTGGGGAACTACTACGGATGTCCAGCACCCACAAGCTATAGCAAAGATGCCAACAGATGGCGATACCGTCGCTCACGGAAATATCCTCCATACAAAGGCAACGTTCATCGTAAATACGCAACTCGCAACCTACTACACATAAGGTTCACAATCGAATGCGAGACATAAATCGCGCAAGAGAAATAATCACAGAGATTCGATATAGGTAAAAAGGTCCAACTAAGAACTGTTTGACCACGGCCGGTCCCCGGGCATCACACCTAGCCTGGCGGAAGTACTTGCCTTTTCAATGGAGGAACATTCCCAAGTAGCACCTCCATATATTTATAGCCAGAGAACAGCAACACGCATCGTCTACAACTATGACAATGGCCTAATTAGTTGGATTTCTCTGGCCAACCTTTGCACCAGAAATGACTCGGAACAGGGGTCACAATTTCTCTCTACGAACGTACTACTACTAATACGTATCTACTAAATATATTATATTAATAGCACAAAGTATCCTAGAGGCTAAACTAAGCCCGGTGACGAGAATTAATTGTTTCTCAGGACGCTAATGAAGTCCTATTGTTACACAATTTATCACTAAACATGTGTAATTTTGCTTGCTAAGCTAAATGGGTCACAAAGGAGGCGGTATGTTCCATTATTATAATTAAAATTATGTATTATTTAATTTTTGCACAAGACGACACTCACACGTCGAATCAGACCCAAAAGAAGAGAAATCTGCCACTCTTAAAAAGTTTCAATGTAATTATCTGGCAGTATTGGCTCTGGACACGGAGGTCGTGGGTTCGTTTCCCACGGGGGACACCTAGTGATATGTCACTTTGTACGTTTTTCCACAGTTGGTTAGGACATTGCAGGCTGAATCACCTGATTGTCTGGAAAGAAAAATGACCCAGTGCTTCAAAAAAAAAAAGATTTTTTAAAATAAATCGAGTGAGATGTCGTTGGATAAAATAAAAAAATAAAAATAAATAACGCTCACATGCACATACATTGTAATGATCCCAAGTAAGCCTCAGGCTTTTTGTTATGGGAATCATACAACAACGGCACAAACATATAACATCCATGACCGAACCGGATAGTTCAGGATAGTTCTTATCTAATGGAACAAAAGTTCTATAGAAACTAAATAGTTATAATGCGTCTGTCTCGAGATATCTGCGCTCAAAGTCAAAAATAGGATGTACCCCCTCTAACTCCCAAAATACTGGAGGAAAAATCTGAAAATTTTCTGCAATGTACATTTTCGTTTTCGATTTTCTAATGAGAAACTTAGACAAGTTAAATAGTTATATCGCGTAATCGTCGTGTTTCTAAGAGAATTCTACTCGGAGCGCGCTCCATACAAAACGTAGTCGGGTCCTAGTTTAAACATATCGTAATTAAAGTAAAAACAAATGCTTTTAACATAATCTAGAAACAAATATCTGTGTCTCTATGAATTCAGATTTTTCTTTAAATATTTAGTTCTTAAGCTATGTTGGCTCAAAGATTCGTAATTTTTGATCAAAAAAGGCCCAACTTCGTCCTTGTTTTTTAGGACAATGCATACATTTTAGAAAAATTTGGATACCATAGAGACATCGCAAATATAATGAATATTCAGAACAAAAAAAATTATCCACATATCTAGCATCTTATTCGAATAATCACCCGACTACAAAATGTAAAAATTACGCGTGGATTCGTTGTGAATTGAGTGTTGTTTCGACGTTATGCGGGCGGGGTGCGGTGCGCGCGGGGTGAGTTTCACCTCGGGGGGCCCGGCTGTCGCTTCGCACGGCCGGCGATTTAGTTTCCTACTTTTTACCGTACCGAACGTAAGCGAATATTAGCGTTTTTTTCTTTTTGGTGTGAAATAAAGTATAATTGATTGATTGATTGATTGATTGAATATTAAAATTTTGTTTAAAGTATTATAAAAACAGGTATTGGTACCGATTCGGACTGTGCCACGACTTAACTTAACTAAATTTATTCCTGTCACTTTCTAAAATAAGATTAAGAAAAGAGTCAGAAAACCAACAGCTGACTTTAGTGCTGTCAAAGTGACGTTACACGCCCAAAATAAGATGCCATCATAATGTACGTTTTTGGGCGTGTAACGTCACTTTGACAGCACTAAAGTCAACTGTTGGTTTTCTGTCTCTTTTCTTAATCTTATTTTAGAAAGTGACAGGAATACATTTTGTTAAGTTAAGTCGTGGCACAGTCCGAATTGAGGCCATAGGTGGTACTTTTTCAAGTAACTTAGATATACTAGCACTGATAGAAACATGAGTATGGGTGGATCAGGTCAGTTAAGTCCTTTTCCCCGAACGTCCACTTCCCGGTTTCGTCCATTTCCCCGAACGGCCTTTTCCCCGAACGGACATTTACCCGAACGACCATTTCCCCGAACGGGCATATTCCCGAACTTTTCCCCGTACGTAGTAGGTACTTAGACGAATTTTCGGGTGAAAGTATGGGGGCTGGACTTGTAAAATTTTCAAAAATGATTTTATTTTTATTTTTGCATGCGCAAGGGTGGGTTTATTCGTGCCCCAGGGGTTCGGAAAATTTGTTATTTTTTCGCTAGGATTCACCGTTTTCTAGATATTTTATAAATTATGTTTTATTACTCGGTTAGGTTAGCGAGGAGCGAAGCGACGAGCATGTTAGGTATCTTGTGATCCACAGCGCACGAGCCGAGTGAGCGGAGCGAGCGTGCCGTGGCAGCGGTCGGCGAGTGCCAGAACCGAATTACTACTATTTACCCAGTCTACCCAAAAACATTCCCTTTAATTAAACCTTCCATTTCATGTTCAAGGTCAAGGTCTTTGACCTTGAAGGTCACCAGAGGTGGTGTTCCCCCACAATAATACTCCCACATCCCCCGGATCCCGAATGTTACATTTGGCGATTGTTTTTTGTTGAAAATTTTTCTGAGTACTATGTACTAACAGGAAATGTCTATACAAGGAAAGGGACGTAAGGGGGAATGTCCGTACAAGGAAATGGACGTACTAGGCAATGTCCGATCGGGGAAAAGGTCGTACAAAGAATTCGGGCGATGGACGTTCGGGGAAAAGGACGTAACTGACCAGAGGGTCTACCCGCACATTCGATTCGAACTTTTGCGTGAATGTTTTCGTTCCAATTTCAACTCTATTACAATGAAGTGCGGACCGAAACAGTGGCGATATAGTGAAGATCGAAAGTGCGGGTAAGGGGGCTGATGGATCAGGTCAGTTACGACCTTTTCCCCGAACGTCCACTATGGACCCGAACGTCCACTTCCCGGTTTCGTCCATTTCCCCGATCGGCCTTTTCCCCGAACGAACATTTACCCGAACGGCCATTTCCCCGAACGGGCATAATATTCCCGAACTTTTCCCCTTACGTAGTAAGGGAAAAGGGGGTAGAGGGGGTGCTTCAGAACATCAAACTGAACAACTTTCACTATGGAACCAACTTCTAAATCGCGAAATAAAAACCAGCTCTTTCATTAAAACTGCAATACTGGCTCGACTCAAATGTATGGGACAGCAGATTTGATTTTCCGAAGCACCTCCTTATGTATTATTAGTTTGTTTTGTTACACCCTATATAAACTACAGTTATTGTATGAAAACAACAACTGAACGAATCGTCAAAATGGCGTACCATTTATGCAGGGTGAAAGGAAAAGTATCATTAACCTTTAACCCACATACTCTACCCATGAAACTGAATCGTTTTACTATGGGACCAAACCTGCGAGTACAAAAAAAAACGTCTGTTTCATACGTTTGGGTCGAGTAAGCATTGCGGTTTAGTATGGAACAGCAGATTTTTTTTGCGCTGAAACGTTTGCTACCATAGTAAAAGACAGTTTGATGGGTGACCACCTGTTTAAAGGTTAATTTTACTTTCCTTACACCCTGTATTTATTTTTTAAACAGTAATTTTTCCAGGGCTGAAAATCGAAATACAGGGTCCTTCTTAATATGCTGACACATTTTAAGGGGATGATCAGGCCATCAAACTGAACAACTTTCTCTATGGGACCAACATCGAAATCGCGAAAAAAATCTGCTGTCCCATACATTTGGCTCGAGTAGGACTGCAGTTTTGTACGGACGATCTGATTTTTTTTTCGCGATTTCGATGTTGGTGCCATAGAGAAAGTTGTTCAGTCTGACGGTCTGATCATCCCCTTAAAAATTGTCAGCATATTTAGAAGGACTCTACAACGTGTTAATGAATTAGCGCAAAACCTCATACACCCCAACTGATTTATAACAAAATAATTAGATTGCAACAATAATTTCTTTATTTTGATTGCTTTTATTTGATATAAGCGCTAACGTACTCATGGATACATTTTTATAATCTTGTTTTGGTAGTAAGTATGGTGAGTGTGCCCGTGCGGTGGGTTGTCATCGGGTTTAGTAAATTTTATATTTTGCAAAAAAAAATATTTAATATTTTGAAAAAAAATTACCTATGTTGAAACCATGATAATTCGATTCTGCTCTCGATTCTAAACAAACTACTTTCTAGTTTTGCGTTAATTCATTAACACGTTGTATATTTTAGTACCAAAAATGTACTAAGGGGAAATGTCCATAAAAGGAAAGGGACGTAAGGGGAAATGTCCGTACAAGTAAATGGACGTACTAGGCAATGTCCGTTCGGGGAAATGTCCGTTCGGGGAAAAGGTCGTACAAGGAATTCGGGCGATGGACGTTCGGGGAAAAGGTCGTAACTGACCTGATCTGGGCTGATCCGTATGGGTAAGTATTTTACTATGTATAAGTAGGTACCTATAATTTTCTTAGATTCCTGCTAGGCCTAATTTTTGTTTTCCGTACCCATAGGGTGAAAACAGGATTACAGGACCCTATTTATAAGCAAACGCTGTCAGTCTGTCCGTCCGTCCGTTCCGTCCGACCGTCCGTCCTACCTGCAGAGGGCTGTATCTTCTGAATCGTAATAGGTAGCCAGTTGAAATTTTAACAGTATATTGTATGGTTTTATTGTATTTAATGAATTTAGTATGCAAGGAAAAGTCCGCGATAGTACCTACCTAACTACCTACAAAAAGTTTCGTAGGTAGGTACGGACTTCGCAGGTAGCCTAGTGTACGTACGTACCTAGGCTAGCACGTGTCTACCTACACTACCCTAATACCTACTACCTAATTACCTACCTGTTTTGTATCGTGCTGCAGACCATCAAAGTGAACAACTTCCACTATGGAGCCAACTTCTAAATCGCAAAAAAAAACAGTTTAATTAGAGCCTATTTTTTTACGATTTCAAAGTTGGCTCCATGGTGAAAGTTGTTCAGTTTGATGGTCTGAAGCACCACCTTACGTATTACTAGGGTGTTTTGTTACACCACGTAGAATATCCGTTTGAAGAAATGGCCGTACGGGGAAAAGTTCGGGAATATGCCCGTTCTGGGAAATGGACGTTCGGGGAAATGGCCGTTCGAGGAAATGGCCGTTCGGGGAAAAGGACGAATCCGGGAAAAGGACGTTCGGGTGAAGAGTGGACGTTCGGGGAAAAGGACGTAACCGACCTGACCCTTTTTTTTTGTATGTGTATGGGTTAGGGTGTTGCAAAGAGGACAATTAGAAAAATTTTACGCAAATTTTATATGGAGCTCGGACTTAAAAAAAATTTGATCGAAATTGTATGCACCATCGACTTAGTCGAATTTTCGGGTGAAATGAGTTTACAAGTAGGTCAATTTGCGCTCAAAAACGCTATCGACCTTAATTTTAATGTATACCTATGATTTTAATTTCACCCTGAAATATAAACTGTGTGAAAATATGTGAATGTATCAGATCTGTCATCTGACGATCAAAACATACAAACTAAAGTCTAAACTAAAGGTTCGAAAACATTATTGTTTTCATTCTGCGCTTGATCGAAGTTTTCATAACTCTGAATACGAACGGCCGGCACCCAGAATTAGACGCGGGCGCGCGGGGCGGGGCTCCAGCCGGCTCCCGCGCTCGAAAGAGACAGCAACAATAATATCAAATACCTAACGCGGCCGCGCGTGCCGTAAGTAGAATTCCCTTAGGGTGACTACTTTTCTATTTATTCTACTAATACAATGGCTACGGAACCCTATCATGGGTGATTCCGACACGCTCCTGTCCGGTTTTTTATTGCACTTTGGTATTAATGAGGATTTTGTCTAATCGTCTGAATACGTCATGTCTGGTGCTTCGTTACTCCTGTGCTTGTTAACCTTCTCAACGCTCACTTAATACACTAATATGGGGCATTGTGCTACGTAATACCATTTGTATTGTGCTGGTACAATTTGTTACATTTCAGGACCATGTGAATGGTCCAATGTAATTTGGTATACATCATCATCAGCCTATACATATCCCACCGCAGGGCACAGGCCTACCCTCAGAGAGGGCAATATATTCAAAATTGCGAAAAAATATCTGCTGATCCATAGAAAACGTCAATGGTTACTTGACCCAACAACAGATTTTTTTTCGCGATTTCGAATATGCCGATGTTGTCTCCATAGTGAAAGTTGTTCAGTTTGATAGTCTGAAACGTCCTGGCCCTGTACCCGGACTTTCGATGCTCGATATATCCCAACTGTTTCGGTCCGCACATCATTGTAATAAAGTTGACATTGGAACGAAAACGTTCACGCATTTGTGAAGTTCGAATATGCGGGTAGAAGCCCTGTTTAATAAACGCATAAAATTTTACACCCTGTATAATAAAGGAAAAAATAAAAAAAATAAGTTGTATGGAACCATTATTATAGTAAGTAACTCTGAAGAGCGCGGAGACGTATTAAATTAAAATAATGCTCATTTTGAAAATCCTGAGAAAAACTAATTAAATGTGTAGTGGTCCAAGTACCTATCACGTTTCCCTGAAAACTTTGCAAATCCCGACTAATTCACAAACGTTCGTCGGATTCGCAAAGGCCACTCAAAAGTTAAATTTCTCGGCAAAATTATTCTGAAACTCCTTATGCAAAAATCAACTCTAAAACTCAGAAGAATGGGTATATGGGAGTGCAGAGGAAAAGTTGTAAGCATAGGATCTCACTTTTCAAGTTTCAAAGTTTAATGACTAATTATCTTAGTAAAGTTCGATTTCTGACCAAATTGAGCTCAACCAGGGATAAAATCTAGAAAATAACTTATGACTTAAAATTCTATTAGGTACTAATAAAACATTACTATTTGTTAATTAAACAAGTTTGAAAGAAAATATTAATTAAAATACAAATATACCTACAAGGTGTAAAATTAAATACGTTACATATCTAAATGGGTGCTTCAGACCATCAAATTGATCAACTTTCACTACGGAGTACGGACTACGGAGCCAACGTAGAAATCGCAAAAAAATCTGCTGTTTCATACATTTGGGTCGAGTTACTGTAGTCGTTGACGTTTTCTATGGAACAGCTTTTTATTTCATAATTTAGACGTTGCTTCCATACAGGGTGTAATCAAAACATACTCTACCCATCAAACTGAACAACTTTTATTATGGGAACAAATCGAAAGGAGCCAAAAGAATAAAAATCCGCTGTTTCATAATAAACTGCAATGCCTACTCGACTCAAATGTATGCAACAGCAGATTTTTTTGTTGCTCTGATCGGTTTGCTCCCATAGTAAAAGTTGTTCAGTTTGATGGGTGGAGCATGTGGTGTAAAGGTTAATGATACTTTTCCTTACACCCAGTAGTATAGTGAAAATTGTTCAGTTTCATGGTCTGAAGGCTATTCTACCGTTGGTGCGCTCCATACAAACGTAGTATGGTGATATTTTCAATACTATCTAATTAAAGTCAATGAAATTTTTCTAAAACAATCAAGTAACTAATCTCTATGTCGGTATGAAGTCAGATTTTCGTCAAAATATACAGTTTCAATGCTAGGATTAATTTAAGATTTGTATGGAAATATTTGTGGCACTGTAACTTTAAAACTATAAATTTTATCGAAAATCTGACTTCATACCGACATAGAAATTAATTACTAGATAGTTTTTGAAAAATTTCATTGACTTTAATTGGATAGTATTGAAAATATCACCATACTACGTTTTTATGGAGCGCGCCAATGGTAGAATAGCCTGAAGCACCCTGTTCCGGGTTCAAAACGACCCCTATTCCACGTTGTCCCACGTCCCAGGGTAAGGCATCGGCCTACCCTCGGCCTCGGAGAGGGTGCAGTGTAGGTTGTCTTACACTCGTATTCTTTGTTGTTTTCTTGACATTTCCTCATTCGAGTGGAGTACGTTTTTGACATAATTTGTATGACTCCTCGACTGGAGTGAGGAAGCCTCAAGTAAACAACTAAGAATACGGGTGTAAGTCCACGCGTGCCCAATGCGGATTGGTAGATTTCACATGCGCGAACGCATCACCCAACGAGCACCAGAGTGGAAATTGCAGCCTGTCATTGCAACTTCAAGATGCATAGCAACGCCATAAGGGTTCAAGATAAAGTTTTAAGAGCTATAACATCTTCCGCAAACTCCTATAGCTGCACGGGGAGCTTATAGTTGCAGTAAGGAAATAGAATACAGCTTATGCCTACATATAAGTTCATTCTTGAACCTATTTACCACTTAAGCCTATAGTGAGATCCAGAAAGTGCATTTTGACACTAATAGCTGTGTATGGTATATACTTGGAACTCTAAAGCGCCTTATACCTGTAAAGAGGATATATTTTTAGACTATTTAAAGCAGTTGCTTAAGAGTTCAAATAGGCACTACTTTGTTACTAGCAGTTGCATTAAAGAGATAATAAAATAATCAGTGCAGCCTTTAGTTGCTTATGAGTTATAATCAGTGATCGGAACGATGGGATTTAAACTTGTCGTGTGGGGGTTTATCATGGAGTTGTTAAAACCACAAAATTTGAATCCCGTGATACCGGGAACTGTCGCATTAGTCAGCAGTACATTGTATCGAAGTAGTTATATCAATTTTAATGATCTAAATCAAAATTAAGGTAATATTATTTTTTTTCCGAATCCCGGGATTTTTTTTTTTTTCCAAATTTTCATAAGTTGTCCAGTTTGATGGTCTGAACCAACTATGGAAATTTGGGAAAGAAAAAAATCCCGGGATTTGGAAAAAAATTATATTACCGTAATATGAATAATAATTAAATTAAACTTTTATCGATGGATTTCCCAACGAGCACCAGAGTGAAAATTGCAGCCTGTCTTGCAACTTTAAGTTGCATAGCAACGCTATAAGGGTTCAAGATAAAGAAATCCCGGGATTCGGAAAAAAATTATTTTACCATAATTTTTTTTGAGATCATTAAAATTGATATAAATAGCTTCTTCGATCCAATATACTGCTGACTAATACGACAGTTCCCGGGATCACGGGATTCAAATTAAATAAAACAAAAAATTTTGTGGTTTTAACAACTATGTTATACCCACGGCAAGTTTAGGTATTTGCAATCCCATTGTTCCGATCACTGGTTATAAGATATGAATATCTAAAAAAAAAAATTCAAAGAGTAAAATTATAACTAGATCAAACATCGTTTATGTTAAATCAATAACAATGATTTTAACACACAGTAAAATAGAATAGGATAAGATTATACAGGGTGTAATATAAAATAGGACAGTCACTTAAAGGGGTGCTTCAGACCATCAAACTGAACAACTTTTTCTATGGGACCAATATTGAAATCGCGAAAAAAAATCGGCTGTAACATACATTTCAGTCGAGTTAAGTTTGCAGTTTTGTATGGGATAGCCGATTTTTTTTTCGCGATTTCAATTTTTTGGTGCCATAGCGAAAGTTGTTCAGTTTGATGGTCTGAAGCACCCCTTTAAGTAACTGTCCCATTTTATGTTACACCCTGTATAGTAACACAATCTATGAAAATATGAATAATAATTAAATTAAACTTTAATCGATGATTATCAATTATTCAAGTCTTTGCTGTATTTATAGAAATTCTTTTCCTCGCCCTTTCCTATATCTCTGACTACCACCTCGGGGACTATAGTTGTGAGCATATACTATACTGTATTTGCACGCCGATTATTTTTTCAATATTTATATTGGATTTTTTCAATATTTATATTGGATTTATTTCAATATAAATATAAATATTGAAAAAAATAATCGGCGTGGAAATACATAGCATATGCTCACGACTATAGTCCCCGAGGGGGTAGTCAGAGGTATAGGACAGGGCGTGGAAAAGAATTTCTATAAATACAGCAAAGACTTGAATCATTGATAATCCATCGATAAAAGTTTAATTTAATTATTATTGATATTTTCAATGATTGTGTTACTACAAAATCTTATCCTATTCTATTTTACTGTGCGTCAAAATAATTGTTATTGATTTTACATAAACGATGTTTGATCTAGTTATAATTTTTCTCTTTGAATAATTTTTTTTAGATATTCATAACCAGTGATCGGAACGATGGGATTGTAAATACCTAAACTTGCCGTGTGGGTATAACATAGAGTAAAGTTGTTAAAACCACAAAATGTATTGTGTAACGAAGTGCCCCTGTGGCGGGATGGCCAGAGGGCCTCGTTGTAAAAATATATAAATCCCTTTAGAAGAGTTGACCTATCTTTAGGTAGGATGTCTGTAGTTCTGAGGTTGCTAATAAAAAGATAGAATTATAAACAAACATACAAGTTTTATTACTGAATAACCTAATCTCGTTTACAGGTTGTTTCCCTAGCTAACTTAATTCCTATTCACTACCACTTTTTACTTACAACCCAAGCCGAGCTGAAAAGAGGGAATAAGGACCCGGCACGAGGGGGGACGTATCGTGAAGGGTTATTTCCTTCAGGAGAATTGGCTCAAACTGTAAGACCTGACAACACTACCCGAGGAACCTCGAGCCACGCCTGGTCAGATCTTCAGGAGCTACCTGCGTCCTGGTTGATCTAGGACACAGCTGCGTCCACGACCCCTCAGGTCGAGGTGTTCAAAAATGAGGGGAGGTTGGGGAGAGGAGGAGGGGAGGGACACCCGATAGTAGACCTCTGTGGTTGAGCTTCTGCCCAGTCGCCTAATACCTCAAGCCACCGTGCTTCCACTCTCGGACGCCAACTATCGAGTCCCGGCCTAATCAATCAATCAGTCTCGCGGCAACGGCCTCTTTACTATGGTTTCTAGCGCCAGCTGCTGAAGCAGCCGGGTCATTGGGGTTGGCACCTGGTGGTGCCTCGTAGTTGTCCAGGTGTCTGCCGGCGCGGTCTAGCCCACCGAGTGGGACCCCGTTGGGGGAGGCCCGGTGAGCGAACTGCGGTCGGCAGTGTGGCCAATCAGGGGGGTTTTGTGCTGCGGAGTAGCCTACAGTCCGGCGGTTCACCCTCGGTCCGCCCCACGGTCCAAGGGGATCTACGGCCGTTAGCAGTTTCCGCAGCGGGGTGAGTCCTTAAAAGGGCTCAGGCATCAGGGGGTCAATTTCCGGGAGGGGATCGTCTGTGGAGAGCTCCATAGCGAGGGTGCAGCTGCCGAGGTCAGTTCGGCAGTGACGTCAGTCCGGGGGGTGCTGCGGAGAGCACACGAACCTGGCGGCATGCCAGGGTGTGTGCAGGCTCCAATGCGGTGGTATTTCTTGAGGTGCTGCCGGTGAGGTCAAGCCCACCGAGTGGGACCCCGTTGGGGGTGGTCCGGTGAGCGACCTACACGCCGGCAGTGTGGTTATCCGGGGTGCTTGAGGAGGGGCCCACGGTCCTGACGACTCGCTGAGGAGTCGAGGACGTGGGCGGGCTCCGAAGCGGTGTGTGGGCGCGACACAGATAATCGCGGGAGGCGGGTGCGCTGCTGGTCGCACCTACGCGAGGCCAGCTTATGTTGGTTTTGTATTGCTTGATGTGTCGCTGTGTGTACATTGGATCGAAATAGTTATATCAATTTTAATGATCTGAAACAAAATTACGGTAATATATTTTTTTTTTCAAATCCCGGGATTTTTTCGTTCCAAATTTACATAGGTGGTTCAGACCATCAAATTGGACAACTTATGAAAATTTGGAAAGAAAAAAAAATCCCGGGATTCGGAAAAAAAAATTATATTACCTTAATTTTGATTTAGATCATTAAAATTGATATAACTATTTCGATCCAATGTACACACAGCGACACATCAAGCTATACAAAACCAACATAAGCTGGCCTCGCGTAGGTGCGACCAGCAGCGCACCCGCCTCCCGCGACCATCTGTGTCGCGCCCACACACCGCTTCGGAGCCCGGATAACCGGATAACTACTTCGATACAATGTACTGCTGACTAATGCGACAGTTCCCGGTATCACGGGATTCAAATTTTGTGGTTTTTACGACTCCATGATAAACACCGGCGATGGCACCGTTCAGTTCAGTTGTTACTATATTTGTGTAGGCGAACCATCGAAATCTTTTTAAAATGTGAAATGCGCAGGCGGACATTATCAAATTAAATAAGTAAGTAATTAATTCATGGTTTCTTGTTATTCAGTACAGTACATGAAAAAAATAAACGGCGTGGAAATACATAGCATATGCTCACGACTATAGTCCCGAGGGGGTAGTCATAGATATAGGACAGGGCGTGGAAAAGAATTTCTATAAATACAGCAAAGACTTGAATCATTGATAATCCATCGATAAAAGTTTAATTTAATTATTATTCATATTCACAAAGATTGTGTTACTACATAATCTTATCCTATTCTATTATATTGTGCGTCAAAATAATTGTTATTGATTTTACATAAACGATATTTGATCTCTCTCTGGGGGTAGGCCCCTCACACGGTGGACCGATGTCCTGGTGAAGGCGGCGGAAAAACGTTGGATGAGGGCGGCGCAGGAACGGTCGTTATGGCGATCCTCGGGGGAGGCCTATGTCCAGCAGTGGACGTCCATTGGCTGAGATGATGATGATGATGATGATGTTTTCTCTAGTTATAATTTTACTCTTTGAATAATTTTTTTAGATATTCATATGTAACCAGTGATCGGAACGATGGGATTGTTAGGGTTGTTAAAACCACAAAATTTAGTGTTTTATTTTATTTGAATCCCGTGATCCCCGGAACTGTCGTATTAGTCAGCAGTACATTGGATCGAAGTAGTTATTATCAATTTAAATGATCTTAAACAAAATTACGGTAGTATAATTTTTTTCCGAATCCCGGGATTCCCGGGAACTGAACTGGACGGTGCCAAATTTTTATAAGTTGTCCAATTTGATGGTCTGAACCACCTATGAAAATTTGGGATGAAAAAAAAATCCCGGGATTCGGAAAAAAAATATATTACTGTAATTTTGTTTTAGATCATTAAAATTGATATAACTAATTCGATCCAATGTACTGCTGACTAATACGACAGTTCCCGGGATCACGGGATTCAAATTAAATAAAACAATAAATTTTGTGGTTTTAACAACTCTAACAATCCCATCGTTCCGATCACTGGTTATGGTTAAATATGAATATCTAAAAAAAATATTCAAAGAGTAAAAATTTTAACTAGAGAAAACATCATCATCATCATCATCATCATCATCATCATCATCATCATCTCAGCCGATGGACTTCCACTGCTGGACATAGGCATCCCCCGAGGATCGGGATCAGATCAGATTAATCTGCACTATGAAATCCCTATGAAATCCAAACAATTCGACATATTGTAACCTTGAACTTATGCCTGCATAAAGAATGAAATTGGAGCCTATTAGCAGTTATGAACTGCAATTACAGTAATAAAAATCACTCTGAGGTCTACAAAAGTTAAAATAAGCGCCTAAAGCCGCTTAAGGGAAGCATTGAGGAAGATACTACGGCTATAGGCTGCCCACGAGCAAGCGCCATGTTTATGATCTTTTTAGGTTATCCAAGCAAATATTTGTCAACAAATAACGTAAACAGAACTTAATTTTTAAGGATTGGGACGTTGTCTCCAAACCAGTGTATCATAAAATCGACCTCAAATGATTTTATTACATAAAAAGTTGAAAAGACTGTATTCTAATACACATAATTAATTGCTTATTTGGATTATATCAAGAGCGCATCAAAATTACTCCAATAAGTGATATTTACATTATCAGTAAACTAATATGCGTTTTTAATTGCATGTACTGTACTGAATAACAAGAAACCATGAATTAATTACTTACTTATTTAATTTGATGATGGCCGCCACCGCACTTCACATTTTAATAAAAAGATTTCGATATTTTGATGGTTCGCCTACACAAATATAGGAACAACTGAACTGAACGGTGTGCTGTCAAAACAAGATTCATTCATTTCAATCGGTCATTCGTTCACGAATGTAGTGCTATATGAGTGAATCTTATTACTTAATCTTCCATTGCAGCTACTATGGCGCTCTTAAGCAGCTACTATTATAGCTCTTCTGAAGCTTAAGGCCGCATAAAATTGTGCCTATTTGGCTATAGTGCTGCTGCATAAGGCCTGCTGAGCACGCTCTATAGCTTACGCCTAGCAGCTTAAAGGAATAATTGCCTTGGCTCTAAAGCCTGTATGCAGCAATTTTGTGCCCGTTGGGCAGACCTGCCTTATGCGTTCCTATTAATCATCATAAATTAATTTGTTAGTGACTTGATTGCACTTGAAAGCAATGATAATGAATGATAATACAATCCTCTTTGCTATGTAGGTATGTATGGACTATGGCAGAGTGTGAGTCAGACCTGTGAATTGAAGCTGATTTCCCATTCATGAATGTAGCTCCAAAGCGCGTCACATCAAATTAAAATAGAATCAACTCGGGAGTATATTCTTCAGAATATAGGGGATATCACCATCATCATAATTCATCAGCCGAAGTAATCGCTTAACATGATCAGATAAAAAAATATACCATCAGTGTGAATCATAATTTATGCATCATGACTATTTTTACGACACACACTTGACAAATGATAAAGTTTTAGGTATGATTTTAAAGTGCATTTATTCACTTATCAGTGACTCCAAGCAATCACTGTGTAAGGTTAGGTCATGGTTAAAAGTTAAACAATTCCATCTAACAGTTTTTCTGTAATGGCTTACATTTGAAACATTCAAATAGTTCAGATTTGTTTTTTAACTAAATTTTGCATGATGATAGCTTATATCCTGGGACAAGATCTAAGACGCTTTTTATCACATGAAACAATCACAGGAGACACTCAAATAACTGAATCTCCTTATGTTAAGTTCGGCATCAGTACATTTCAAAGGTTCATGAAAGGGGGGGGGGGGGGGGGGGGGGGTTCGGTTCGAAGTCATGGAAACAGATAGTTCCCAATATGTTTCAACTTCAGGCCTGGTTCATACACGCGCGTGCTACGATAAGTGGTATCTCTTCTAGTCATTCTGAATTCGGTATCATTGATAAATCGATATGATTAGATTGAGAACTATTGAAAAAGCTACGTGAGTCTACGTTGCAGTATTGTTTGTGCTCTTACGTGTGCTGGTCGAACATGGCACCTTGGTTGGACTTGCCTTATGACATCACAGATGTCAGCCCCGAAGAAGACAGGATCATTAAGAAATGTCTCATCGGTTTGTGGGAGTTTACGTTTTTGAGTTTTTTACACCCTTCTTCTTCTTTTCGTGACAAGTTCAGTTTAGTTCTTCAGCGGTGTTCCTGAAACCTTCAATATGCCAAAAAGGAGCCATGCTACAACTGTCTGGTCTAGAAAATGTTACGTTATGTATTTTAATGTATATATTATAGTTTTCCGTAAGTTTTTTTTTCTGTTTAAAATATGTCTTCTATACAACATACAACGTGGTGGAATAGGAAAAAAAAAACTATGTGACTCCTATCTGATATTTTTTATATTTTTATATATCTATATATATAAAAGAAAGTCGGGTTTGTTCGAACACTTATAACTCGAGAACGGCTGGACAGATTTTCATGGTTTTTGATTTGTTGTATTTGTCTCCATCCCGAATAACAGAATAACCATTAAAAACATTGGAAAATTGACGAAAAAATTTAATGTCCACGCGTACTAAGTCGCGGGCAAAAGCTAGTTTTTTATATATTTTTTAAACGTTTTTGAATTCAATTGGCTGCTCGACTGGTTTGGCAAGGTTTCTAACCACAATCAAGGTTTAAAGTTTGTCAGTTTGTATTTGTGTTAGAGTCAATATGACAATAACTCTAATATATATTACGAGCTTTTACCCGCGACTTCGTCCGCATACATTATATACCAGATTTTAAGTCAGATGATAAGCTATCAAACAAAAAAAGTTTCATCAAAATCAGTTCAGTAGTTTTTGCGTGATACTCGAACAAACAAACACCCAAACAAACAAACAAACAAACGAACAAACAAACAAACAAACAAACAGACGGACAAGAAATCCAAAAATTGGTGATTTGGAATCAGGGACATCTAAAAACCATATCGTAATTTTTTTTTGTAAATATCTTCAATGTACAGACAAATTTCTGTTACAGTTTTATAATAGTTTAGATATAATTTTTGCCGAAATCGAACTACATATGTATTTAAATAGATTCTTGCTGTAGCCTTGTCAATAATACATCGGGGTAAATTGACCTAGGCATTGTTTTTATAAACGATTTTATTTAACTTCGAAGCTGTCTAACTATCTAACTAACTAACAATGGATTCTTGTAATCGAATTCTGACCCATTTCCTATCAACCTATTAAGTTGAAACTTTACACACACGTATAGTTCTGATGACAATACAATATTATGGTAACATGGAGTTGATCTGATGATGGAGACGGAAGGTGGTCAAGGGATCTCCTCGATAACTTATAGCAAAACACTCGTGTTTGGGCTCATTTCAATTGTTGCGACGAGACCTTTGAGGTACAAGTAATATTGAGGATCTGATGATGGAGAAGGAAGGTGGTCAAGGGATCTTCTCGATGAATTATAGCAGAGCATTCGTGTTTGGTGTCATTTAAATTGTTTCGATGAGAATTTTGTGGTACCGTTAACATTGAGGGTCTGATGATGGAGACGGAAGGTGGTCAAGGGATCTCCAAGATGAATGAAAGCAAAACAGTCGTATTTGGTCTTACTTCAATTGTAGAGATGAGAATTTTGTGGTACCGGTAACATTGAGGATCTGATGATGGAGACGGAAGGTGGTCAAGGGATCTCATCGATGAATTGCAGCAAAACACTCGTGTTTGGGCTCATTTCAATTGTTGCGATGAGAACTTTATGGTACCAGTAAGATTGAGGATCTGATGATGGAGACGGAAGGTGGTCAAGGGATCTCCAAGATGAATGAAAGCAAAACAGTCGTGTTTGGTCTTACTTCCATTGTAGAGATGAGAACTTTGTGGTACTAGTAACATTGAGGATCTGATGATGGAGACGGAAGGTGGTCAAGGGATCTCCAAGATGAATGAAAGCAAAACAGTCGTGTTTGATCTTACTTCAATTGTAGAGATGAGAACTTTGTGGTACCGGTAACATTGAGGATCTGATGATGGAGACGGAAGGTGGTCAAGGGATCTCATCGATGAATTGCAGCAAAACACTCGTGTTTGGGCTCATTTCAATTGTTGCGATGAGAACTTTATGGTACCAGTAAGATTGAGGATCTGATGATGGAGACGGAAGGTGGTCAAGGGATCTCCAAGATGAATTGTAGCAAAACAGTCGTGTTTGGTCTTACTTCCATTGTAGAGATGAGAACTTTGTGGTACCAGTAACATTGAGGATCTGATGATGGATTCAAAAAAGTAATTTCTATTGTTGTTATGAGAACTTTGTTTTACCAGTAAGATTGAGGATCTGATGATGGAGACGGAAGGTGGTCAAGGGATCTCCAAGATGAATTGTAGCAAAACAGTCGTGTTTGGTCTTACTTCCATTGTAGAGATGAGAACTTTGTGGTACCAGTAACATTGAGGATCTGATGATGGATTCAAAAAAGTAATTTCAATTGTTGTTATGAGAACTTTGTTTTACCAGTAAGATTGAGGATCTGATGATGGAGACGGAAGGTGGTCAAGGGATCTCCAAGATGAATTGTAGCAAAACAGTCGTGTTTGGTCTTACTTCCATTGTAGAGATGAGAACTTTGTGGTACCAGTAACATTGAGGATCTGATGATGGATTCAAAAAAGTAATTTCAATTGTTGTTATGAGAACTTTGTTTTACCAGTAAGATTGAGGATCTGATGATGGAGACGGAAGGTGGTCAAGGGATCTCCATGATGAATGAAAGCAAAACAGTCGTGTTTGGTCTTACTTCCATTGTAGAGATGAGAACTTTGTGGTACCAGTAACATTGAGGATCTGATGATGGATTCAAAAAAGTAATTTCAATTGTTGTTATGAGAACTTTGTTTTACCAGTAAGATTGAGGATCTGATGATGGAGACGGAAGGTGGTCAAGGGATCTCCAAGATGAATTGTAGCAAAACAGTCGTGTTTGGTCTTACTTCCATTGTAGAGATGAGAACTTTGTGGTACCAGTAACATTGAGGATCTGATGATGGATTCAAAAAAGTAATTTCAATTGTTGTTATGAGAACTTTGTTTTACCAGTAAGATTGAGGATCTGATGATGGAGACGGAAGGTGGTCAAGGGATCTCCAAGATGAATTGTAGCAAAACAGTCGTGTTTGGTCTTACTTCCATTGTAGAGATGAGAACTTTGTGGTACCAGTAACATTGAGGATCTGATGATGGATTCAAAAAAGTAATTTCAATTGTTGTTATGAGAACTTTGTTTTACCAGTAAGATTGAGGATCTGATGATGGAGACGGAAGGTGGTCAAGGGATCTCCAAGATGAATTGTAGCAAAACAGTCGTGTTTGGTCTTACTTCCATTGTAGAGATGAGAACTTTGTGGTACCAGTAACATTGAGGATCTGATGATGGATTCAAAAAAGTAATTTCAATTGTTGTTATGAGAACTTTGTTTTACCAGTAAGATTGAGGATCTGATGATGGAGACGGAAGGTGGTCAAGGGATCTCCATGATGAATGAAAGCAAAACAGTCGTGTTTGGTCTTACTTCCATTGTAGAGATGAGAACTTTGTGGTACCAGTAACATTGAGGATCTGATGATGGATTCAAAAAAGTAATTTCAATTGTTGTTATGAGAACTTTGTTTTACCAGTAAGATTGAGGATCTGATGATGGAGACGGAAGGTGGTCAAGGGATCTCCAAGATGAATTGTAGCAAAACAGTCGTGTTTGGTCTTACTTCCATTGTAGAGATGAGAACTTTGTGGTACCAGTAACATTGAGGATCTGATGATGGATTCAAAAAAGTAATTTCAATTGTTGTTATGAGAACTTTGTTTTACCAGTAAGATTGAGGATCTGATGATGGAGACGGAAGGTGGTCAAGGGATCTCCAAGATGAATTGTAGCAAAACAGTCGTGTTTGGTCTTACTTCCATTGTAGAGATGAGAACTTTGTGGTACCAGTAACATTGAGGATCTGATGATGGATTCAAAAAAGTAATTTCAATTGTTGTTATGAGAACTTTGTTTTACCAGTAAGATTGAGGATCTGATGATGGAGACGGAAGGTGGTCAAGGGATCTCCATGATGAATGAAAGCAAAACAGTCGTGTTTGGTCTTACTTCCATTGTAGAGATGAGAACTTTGTGGTACCAGTAACATTGAGGATCTGATGATGGAGACGGAAGGTGGTCAAATGATCTCCTCAATGAATTATAGAAAAACAGTCATGTTTGGTCTCACTTCAATTGTTGCGATGAGAACTTTGTGGTACCAGTAAGATTGAGGATTTGATGACGGAGACGAAGGTGATCAAGGGATCTCCTCAGTTAATTGAAGTAAAACACTCGTGTTTGGACACAATCATTTAATTGGTGTTGGTGAGAATTCTATAGTCTCGGTAAGATTGAGGGTGTTATAATAGAGACGAAAGGGGTGTTCAAGGGATCTCCTCAGTAAATTGTAGCAGTACATCCGTGTTTGATATCATTTCATTTGTTTTGACTGAGGATCTGATGTTGGATATGGAAGATGGTAAAGGGATCTCCTCGATGAATTATAGAAGAAAACTTGTGTTTTGTCTCATTTCAATTGTTGCGATGAGAACTTTGTGGTACTTACCAGTAAGATTGAGGGTCAGATGATGAAGAAGGAGGGTGGTCAAGGGATCTCCTCCGTGAATTATAGCAGAATACTCTGTTTGTTGTAATTTCAATTGTTTTGATGAGAACTTTATGGTACCAGTAAGATTGAGGGTCTGATAATAGAGATGGATGGTGGACGAGCGATCTCCTCTACACGTGTAGCAAATCATTCGGGTTTGACCTCTTTTCGATTGCTTCGATAAGAACTTTTTAGTGTCAGTAAGATTGAGAATCTGATGATGGAGACGGAAGGTGGTTAAGGGATTTCCTCAGTTAATTGAAGTAGAACACTCGTGTTTGGTGACATTTAATATATTTTGATGAGGATTCTATAGTCTCGGTTAGATTGAAGGACTGATAATGGAGCACAGTCATAGGTATTTGATAACATTTAATTCTTTTTGATAACGACCTTATAGTCCAGGTATGATTGAGGGTCTGAAGGAAGCTGACTAAGGGATCTTCTCAGTAAACTGTTGCACAATATTCGTCATTGGTATCATATAACTTTTGGCGATGAGAACTTAATGATAGGTGCTGGTAAGATTGAGTGTCTGATAATGGAGATGGAAGGTTGTCAAAGGATCTATACAGTATACACTTACAACTAATTTTTAATCTCGGTAAGATTGAGCGTCTGATGGTGGATGAGAGAGATTGAGATGTGATTGAGAGTCAGGAGGTGGTCAAGGGATCTCAACTACTTAATTGTAGCAGATCGACTCAGAAACTAAAAAGTAAAAAATAAAATAAGTAAAAAAAAGTTTTTTAAGTAAAACGATTTTAATAAAACTGCACTAAACGGTAAAAAATAATTTTGTTAAATTTTCGTACTATGTTGCACCATACTGTTGTTAGCTGGAAATTTGTGAGTATAACCTATGTTAACCTATCTTCAAAATAATTATGACGATAAAAGGTATTACAATAGGGATTCATATTTTAGATTAATACTTTATTAATTAATTTTGATTATAAAATCGTGGGCGCTTGCTAGTAAAATATAAAACTTTCCTAGCAATTTTTCTATCATTCTTACCTATAGTACAGGTACGACAGCCTTCATAGCTCGATACCATAAAACAATGAAAACCACATCGATAGATTAGCCGTATACTAGGCCTATTTAGTTTGAAAATGTTTTGATGTAATTTTTTATTTTGTAATTTAAATAGTAGGTATATAACATTTGAGTTATACCTATTACTATGCAAGCGCCCACGATTTTATAATCAAAATTAATTAACAAAGTATTAATCTAAAATATGAATCCCTATTGTAATACCTTTTATCGTCATAATTATTTTGAAGATAGGTTAACATAGGTTATACTCACAAATTTCCAGCTAACAACAGTATGGTGCAACATAGTACGAAAATTTAACAAAATTATTTTTTACCGTTTAGTGCAGTTTTATTAAAATCGTTTTACTTAAAAAACTTTTTTTTACTTATTTTATTTTTTAGTACTCTTTCTCCGTTTTCCGGGATTTTTTTAACCGACTTCAAAAAAGGAGGAGGTTTCTCAATTCGACCGTATATATATTTTGTTTATATGTGTTCGCGGATAACTTCGTTGTTTATGAACCGATTTTGATGATTCTTTTTTTGTTGGGAAAGAGATATCCCAAGGGTGGTACCATGATAAGAAAACAAGGATCTGATGATGGCATCCCAGATAAATCGAGGGGAACCTTCGAAAATCGTAGTGCGCTAATGAATTCACCACTGAAATATGTGAAATAAAAAAAAAATTACAAAAAATTTAAGCCGCCTTCAAAAAACTATTAAATAAGCAATATTATTTTATAACTTTTTAGTTTTTTTGAAGGCGGTTTTAATTTTTTGTTATTTAGTATCAGGAACGCAGCTATTCGGCATGCAGGCCGGCCCTCACTGATCAATGAGCAAGCCTTATAACGCTGTCTGACAAGCCTATCCACCACGATGACAAGTCACATCCAATGGCATGTCATCGAAGAAGAAGACCTTGCTTATTTAACAAATTTGCATTGTTGTCTCTACAGGCTACACAAAACCTTTTGTGAAATGCGGGAAGAGTGGATATGTGATGCCGGGGTCCTTCAAGAAACACGCAGATGCTATTTACAATATGGAGGTGCGTCCTGATGACATATGGGTGATTACATTCCCGAGATCTGGTGAGTTGTATAGTAGTGATATTTGAGAATTTCATTTCAAAAGTTATAATTTGTAAGTACCTATACAAAATAGACAGAAATTCACAAATGTTCTTAATTTAGTTAAAATTTCCAGGAACAACATGGACCCAGGAAATGGTTTGGCTAATGGAAAATGAGCTTAATTTCAAAGATGCTAAAGCCAAGCCGCTTTACGAGAGATTTCCAATGTTAGAGTAAGTACAACTTCTTCATTTATATCTACTTGACTCACTTCAGCTGTGGAGTGCGATTTTTGAATCTCATTCGCTAAGTTCAGCAGTTGAAAATGTCAAAATTACTGTGGAGATACGCATCTTTCTACTGCTGATTTGACTTAACTCAGCGAGATTCAAAAATCGATTGCGATTAGAGTGCGATTTTTGAAACAATGAGATTCAAAAATCGCACTGCTGTTCATAAAGCTCTATCTAATAAGTCAGTTTCCTGGAAAAAGTGTTGAGGTTCAGATGCTAATTTTCTTTGGAAAACTTTTGAAATTCCTGGGAGTACTTACTTTTAGAAGAGTGGAGTTTTAAAATACAATTATATTAAATACCGGTATTGTCTTCAATACGCAGATGGGTTGTTTTAAAATAAGAGTAGCCTATTTTTTTCTTGTTTATTGATTTTTTTACCTTAAATTGTCTTTTTGTTTGGAACAGGCTAATCTCGACTAAAAACGTGTTTTTTTTATATTCTTGTTTTTCGACTCATGATCCTGGAAGTTGTTTAATTTCATTATAAATTATAATATAGAATAATCCCTTAAAATTTTGTTGATAATTAATATAAGAGATTAATTGCAAAATATCAAGATGACCATGATCATCTTGACCTACGTTGAGTTACGTAAATTCAACTAACTTTAAACTCAATGTTTCTTCAACAGAACGACAACTCAAATACCTGAGATGGGCTTCAACTTAATCAAAGCGGACTTCATGAATTTGGGTAGTTTCCAAGGTTTAAGAAAAGCAGTAAGAAAGCCAAGTTGGAAGAGCTTAGAACAAGCACCGTCTCCCCGCTTCATCAAGACCCATCTGCCACTCTCCATGCTTCCTCCAAAGTTGTTGTCGACCGCCAAAGTGGTTTATGTTGCCAGGGACCCGAGAGATGTAGTTGTTTCATACTACTATATGCACAAAATGATCGCCAAGCATTTTTTGAGGGCAACTTTCAAAGATTTCTGGGAGGCTTTCAGGAGGGATTTGTGTGAGTATTATTAGACTATTGCCTTTGTTTTTCAACAGTTTAAATCCTGTTTTTTCGATAAAACTGGAAACCTACGTAACAGATCTATATTATTGTGTGGAAGGCGACAGTATCCATTGGCGGGCTTGATAGCAAACGAATCTTTATTCCAGTGCCATGGACTCCAATAGTATCGCACACAAATGAAGCGTGGACTCGGAGACATCATCCTAATCTACACTTTATGTTCTACGAAGATATGATAAAGGTAAGTTTCATGAGTAAACCTGCATACGCTGAACAAGAAATTCTGATGCGAATTTGAAATCTTCCAATCAACAGAACCTCAGCTCATACCTTGAAGGATCTGTGCCCCAGTAGTGGGACGTTTAGAGGCAGATGATGATATTTAATAAAATCAGACTAACAGCACAAGTTTTTTTTTTTATTAACTATGGGTTTGCTCTTGACCTCAATCCAGTCCTCAGGACGAAGATGGGGTCGTAGATGTAGCGAGCTTACCCAGAAGATGCCTATTCACTCGTACTTTAAAGGAATCCGGGTTGTAAGTACTCGGAAATACTGACGCAGGTAAGGCATTCCACTCCTTGGCTGTGCGCATTATAAAAGATTCAGAAAGGCGCTTGGTGCGGATATGTGGGATGTCAACCAAGAAGGGGTGATATCCCGCGGTGCGTCTGGAAGTCCGAAGTATTTTGTATTAAGTAAAAAAAGTACATACGTACGAGTATTAGATACAGTGATATTCCCATTTGAACGAAAAGGTGCCTATCATCACTTGATATGTCGTACTATCCTCGAAGTTTCAATATGCCAGAAGTGATCCTTGCTACAACTACACGTGGTTTGGTTGTGAATTATGTATGTATAGTTTCTACATTCATTCCTTCCACAGGATCTACCAAATGAAATTCGCGGCGTGAGCGAATTCCTCTGCCGAAAGTACAACGATGACCAAATCAACAGGCTAGCAGAACATCTTAGCTTCAGCAACCTCAGGAACAATAGAAATGTGAACAATGCAGATCCGGAAAACGAAATACAGTTTATTAGAAAAGGTGTGTAAACAATACTTCTGGGTTAAGGTGGTGATAAAATACGAGTAGCGGGAGATGGGTGGCGTCAGAGGTGATTAATTCATCATCTCTGATGTCCACATCCTGTGTTACTGTCTCCAACCCCACCTCCCATATGTCTGATTGAACGGAAAACTACTAAAATCATGATTGTATTGATCGTTCATCAGATTTAGGAGTGTAAAGACAAGAGAGTAGGAACCAACATTTTTGTTTTCATGCGTGCGACTGAATTGTAATCGAGTTGTCGCTGTAATACCTAGGTGATCTGATTACTGATCAAGTGATCAATAAATAGGGTACCTATTGTAGAAAATACTTTTTAAGATGTTAGCGTGAAACAGTCTAATTTCGGTATTGTTTCCAGGTGAGGCAGGCGGTTGGAAATCCCACTTCGATTATGACATGGAGATAGAAGCAGAAGAGTTCCTAATGTCTAGGTTAAAGAACATCAATTTGTCCTATCCATCATTTAGGCACGAAGATGAATGGACTCGGATATAGTTCCGAAGTTTCCTGCAGTGTGTACAATTATCCAATCATTAGGTATACCAGTGTGTAGATAACGCATACATCTGTGGTAAATTCCATGATGAGGTGGCTCCATAATATATGTCTGGAAATCATCCTAATAAGAAAGAAAATTAAGAAGTTATGTTTTTTTTTCGGTAAAATTTTGTTTTTTGGCTCTACTCAAAAGTAGGGGTTTGTCCCTTACGACATTTTGAAATTTCCACTGTCAATATTATTTTGTCTTTTTACAGGGTGTAACAAAACACTTCTTCAGTAACAAAACTTTCTTCAGACCATCAATCTGAACAACTTTCAGTATGGAGCCAACATCGAGAAAAAAAAAATCGGCCTATACATTTGAGTCAAGACGGTACTGCAGTTTTGTATGAAAGAAGGGATTTTTTTTTGCGATTTCGATGTTGGCTCCATAGTGAAAGTTGCTTAGTTTTATGGTCTGAAGCATCCCCTTAAGTATTAGGACTTCACTGCCGGATCTTGCTTTGAGCGGACGTGTTTTGGCTTTGCTTTGATTATTTGTTGAATTTTATTTAATTGCTACGCTAGCTTTCGAAGTCGAATTACCTCAAATCTCGGTACCTCCTTGTCTCTCTTGGGACATTGCCCACAAGAGCCCGCGGCCATATTTGTTTTAATCGGATCTCTCGTTCATCGGTGCTGCTGTGAGGGGTATGAACGTCACTGCCCTGTGACGTCGTTCAGCGAAACTGTGAAGGCCTCAAGAAGTCAAGTCACGCATATTGGGTGAGGCAATCTCTTAATATCAACATTTAAGAAATTCTGAAACATTGAAAAAGTGCATGCCTGGTGTGGGATTCGAACCCCGGTACTGTGCTTGGAAGGCGGACTGTCGCCCACTGAGCCAACGTAGTTGAGAAACCACAGTGCGAAATATTGAACCACATTCAACAGCTAGAGGCAGTATCGATTAGTACTGAACTTAGAAACTAGAGGGCAGCACCAGTTTGAAGAACAGCTTATCTTTAAGATGAAATGTGTGGACTGTAACAAGATTATTGAGAGAGGAGAGCTGTTATGTTGCATTACCTGTAAAGGTACTTTTCACTATCGCTGTTTTAATATTACTACCGCAGATTTCAGAGAGAATAGTACTCGGATAAGGAAATCATTTAAATGCACTAGTTGTAACATTGCAACCAGACGAAATCGGAATGATGATACCCCGCTCGGTAAGGGGCTTGCGCTGGATGGGTCCCCGAAGTCTCCTGTTGATAGTCCTACGAAGTTAACTAATGATCCGGAAAAGTCGAATCAAGGTGGTGCGGGTTCACAGTCGGGACCAGGCACCGTACTAACATATGAAGGTCTCAGTAAGCTCCTAGATTCGAAACTCAGTAGTCTGGAAATATCAATAACAAGAAAGCTCGAAACTAGTTTAAAAACCGAGCTCAACTCTGCCTTAGATAAATTAAAAATGGAGTTTACTGAAACTACGGACTTTTTGGCAGCAGAGCAGATTGATTTGAGGGATGGTATAGACGCAACCGATCAGAAAGTGAAATTTTTGGAGGCACAAAACGCAAAACTATCTAGTGAGCTTCTGGCATTAGAACGGCGACTACGCCCAATCGAAAAATCCACTAGATGTTGTAACCTGGAGCTACACTGTGTACCGGAAATGAAACAAGAGAATCCGATAAATATTTTATGGAAATTATGTGAGGTTGTGGGTGCACCTCTGACTTACAACGACATATCATCTGTTCGTAGAATCGCTAAGTTAAACACCAATAGCAGTCGTCCTAGGAACCTTCTCGCTACACTGAAATCTGAACACATCCGCGATTCAGTCATTTCGGCATACAAATCCTATAATAAGATCAATAAATCGGAACCATTTAATTCTACTCATTTGGGATTTACACGAGATGCTAGTACGAGAGTGTACGTAGTAGAGCACCTCTCGCCTGAAATGAAGGAGCTACACGCTAAGACAAGAGCTCTTGCAAGAGAACGTAATTATAAACACGTATGGATTCACCATGGAAATATTTGTGTTCGAAAATTAGACGAGAGCGATCTAATTGTTGTTAAAGACGTTAGCTGTTTGAATAAATTGGTCTGATCTAATAGTCGTTGGTTACAACGCATTTTATGTTTTGGTTGTTCATAACTTTGAATTTATATTACGCTAATACCGAGCTACTTCATTCAATTAGTTATTGTGTCTCCGTTGCATTTTTATTTTTATTTTTATTTTATTTTAAATATACTCTTAATGCTACTGCTCTTAATGTTATTACTCTTTTCTATATACTTTTAAATCTGGAATCAAGTATTATTTTGGCTCTCTTACTTTATCTCCAATACTGTAATGTAATTGTTTGTCGGCCACGCAAATTCAAAACATTTAACTATAAACTGTTTGTTGATATAAATAAAAATGGTTAAAAATAACATAGATTTTAAAGTTGCTACTTTAAATGCTCAATCTTTGAACACTGGGAGGGATGAATTAATTTTGTCGGTACAAGAAATAAGCCCAGACGTCTTAACAATAACAGAAACTAGGTTAAATAAGAGATCTAATATAAAAAATTACAATATTCAAGGCTACCGTTTTGTACACAGACACAGAGGTACTGGTAGGAAACGTGAGGGCGGTGGAGTTGGTTACTACATTAAAAACGGTTTGCGGGCGCGAGAGCTTCAGGTCCCGTCGGGTGATTTAGAACAGCTCTGGTTTGAAATAAAATGTAACAAAAGAAAATTGGCAATTTGCGTATTTTATAGACCTGATCACTACTCTTATAATAAATGTATTGAATCACTAAATGAAAGTTTATCAATATTTGATCCTCAGTACGACTACATAGTTTTAACCGGTGACTTGAATATGGATCTTTTAAAAACAGACGGCAGAAATCAGCAATCTTTTTTAAATTGACTTAAAACGTTCAATCTTCATATGGTAGTTAATGAAGCAACCCGGGTAACCCCTTCAACTAGTACCCTGCTTGATGTTATTTGTTGTAGTACCAGTCTGAAGTCAAAAGATGTTCTTGTAAAACATAATGATGATCTCAGTGATCATGCAATTGTTTGCGCTCTATTTCCTATCAAGGTAAAGCAGCCCTCCCCTAGGTTCGTAACCTATAGACCATACAATAATTTTGATGCTGACACCTATAAGATTGCATCTTCGGCTACTCCGTGGGAATGGGTGCTCTCTTATGATAACGTAGATGATATGGTTCAGTGCTTCAACTCTTTAATTTTAGGATTGTTCGATCATTTTGTCCCTGAACGTACTAAAATATTCAAGGAAGCACCCACACCATGGGTTACAGATAGCATTAAAGCGATGCGAGCGGATAGAGACAAAGCTTGTGCAAGGGCTAAGGCTACGGGAAGTGATAGGGATAGACAACTATATAAATCTTTACGTAATGCTGTTACCAGTGTAACTCGACGTGAAAAGCAGTATTATTTTACCGAATGTATTAACAAAAATGTAAGGTATCCGAGCAAAATGTGGCAGGAGTTTAACAAACATTTTGGTAATAATAAGCAGAACGTATTACCCCAACATATTGTTGACGCCAACGAAATTAATAGATCGTTTCTTGATTCAGTCCCGAAAACTGCCTTCGATACTGGTAAAAGTTCTAATACGATTAATAACAAGCTCAAAAATTAAACTTTTTCGTTTAGCGAGGTTACAGAAAAAGATATTCATAGAGTAATAAACTCTATTTCCTCAAATGCAATTGGGCATGATGGCATATCAATAAAAATGTTAAAATTAACTCTACCATATTCTCTTCAAGCAATTACTACAATTATAAACATGTCACTATTGACTGGAAGCTTCCCGGAGTCTTGGAAAACAGCTAAGATCAAACCTCTACCTAAAAAATCGAGCATTGAATCTGTTAAAGATTTGAGACCGATAGGCTTGTTGCCGGTATTATCGAAGGTTTTGGAAAAGATTGTAAATCAGTGTCTCATTAATTATTTAGAATCGAATAACATAATTCCGCCTAATCAATCCGGTTTCCGCAGGGCCCATAGCACGACGACAGCTCTATCGCATGTAGTAGACGAAGCCTTAATTGCTTCTAACAGTAATCAAGCATCAATTCTTGTGCTGCTAGACTATAGTCGCGCGTTTGATTGTCTGGATAGAGCGAATCTAATCACAAAATTACATTACTATGGCTGCAATGATTTGGTATGTTCTTGGTTTAGAAGTTATTTCGACGATAGGAAACAATTTGTTGAGTGCCTGAATCACTCTGGACACACGATGAAATCGTCAACCTTGCCAGTTACAAGGGGGGTAGTTCAGGGATCGGTTCTTGGACCAACCCTATATTCATTATACACATTAGATATGCTCAATTGTATTAGGTTTAGTCTTCCACACATGTATGCAGACGACACACAAATTCTTATTCATACTGATTTGACTGATGAGAAAATAAATGTAGTCATTAACAAATTGAATCAAGACTTGACAGCAGTTTCAGAATGGTCTGATGAGAATGGTCTCAGTCTTAATAAACAAAAATGCACATACATGATCCTCGGAACTCGGAATCAAATCCAGTCAGTCAGAAACATCGGACCTAACATTCTAGTCGGAGCTCATCAGATCACTGAATCATTGCAAGCTAGAAATTTGGGATTAATATTTGATAGTTGCCTGAAATTTGAAGAACATGATTCTAAAATAAATAAATGCTATGGCTCTCTTAAACAACTCTACAGGGTTCGACCTTTTCTAAATACAGCAGTGAGGCAGAAACTGTCTGACGCTCTAGTGTTGTCTATTTTGGATTATGCTGACGTTGTGTATGGACCTTGCCTTCTATCAAAAACTCAGCGCAAAATACAAAGAGTTCAAAATTCATGCATAAGATTTTGCTATAGGGTGCCACCGCGTTCTCATATTACGCCGTTTCTTAACACATACAATATAATATATTAAATATGTCTAACAGACGAAACCTGAAGCTCAGCACAATGACTTTTAATGTGAGAAAATCTGGTACTCCACAATATCTTGCTGACAAGTTGGGGTGGAGTGACAGGCAGAGGGGGAAATCCAAACATGTTCGTTATCCTGTTTTGCATGTCTCTCCATCTCCTAAATTGGTTTCTGTTTGGGGTAGTTTTCGTTTTGCCGCTTCCAAGATCTGGAACGACCTACCGCCGCCTATAAGAACTCAGGACTCCTTGAATAGTTTCAGGATAAAGTGTAAGGCATGGCTCCTCGATAGGCAAAGGAGTTCTTGCTGTTGGTCTCCGGTTACTAAGTAGTCGTATAATAAAATATGTAATATATAAATAAGATTTATATAATATTGTAGCATTATCTTGTGCCGACAAGAGCGATTTGTCCTTCATCTGCAATTTTCTCTCCTAACTTTGTGATGGCCGATTATAGTTATATAGTTATTATTAACACTACACTACCTACGATTTGTAATACCTACGATTTGTAATTTGTTTAAACATTTGTAATTTATTAGTGATTAAGTAGTCCGTTCGGGCAATTTCGGGCAGTTGAGTCGCAAGGAAGAGACTGAAAAACAGCAGTAATGCTGAGGCTCTGTCCTATTCCACTGCACTTTCAAAAATGTGTAACTTAATTATTAGTAATTTTTTTGAAATATTGTACTTTTGTAACTGTTGTTGAATAAACGTCTTTATTATTATTATTGTATGTCTTACGTTCCGTAATCACGGGCAATTAAGTCCCGGACCTTTGGAAGGCGTGCATGGGGCCGAAGCCAACATGTAGAGGCCCGTTCAAAAGACAAGTTAATCTAAATGTAAGGGATACACAAATGGCGGATACCATCTCCGAGCGTACAACATGATACACACGGGGATGGTCCCCGCCATGTGTAAAGACTATTGGAGTACGGCGCTATGGCCGCGATGGAAAAATAAGGTCTTGGGCTATGGAGGTGAAAGTTGGATGGATGGATACTGGGCTATGGGAGGAGACTAACGGACGCCTGCCATGACAATTAGTCTCAAAATTGTAAATAGGGCAGGCGGTGACTCGCCGACTCGTCGAGTGGGCCCCATAAAACGGCCGCACGCACAAAGTGCGACAATGGGGCAACATCTCATTGAGCGGCTGAAGGTTGTCGAGAGGTGCGGCTCCGGTTTCACCATCGCGGGGTTTACCCCCGTGAGCGGGTTTCCCCGTTATTACGCCATTACGTGCAATACACTTCCAACCTGGAGCATAGGTTCTGCTCTTGCGATTCCACTCTGGACGGCCAATTAAGGCAAGCCAGAGGTAGGGGGGTGTGTTACTGTGTGTGTGGGTGTGGGGGTGTGTGTGTGTGGGTGTGTGTGTGTGTGGGTGTGTGTGTGTGTGAGCGCAAGTCTGTATGGTCCCCCTGGATAGGGGTACGCGGTGTCGCCACTCACCGTCAGCTCGCCACAAGCTGCCCCCGCGGGGTTATTATTATTATTATTACTAGGGTGTTTTGTTACACCCTGTATAGTCTGTAACTAGTCTGTTTACTTGGTTGTTTTTGTTAGTGTTGCTTGTATAATTAATATTGTATAAATAATGATAAACTAAATATTGTAAGCTAATAATTAATATTGCTTATAATTATGGAAAGCAGAAGACAAGAACATTTATACAGGGTGTTAGTCAGTCAGTTGCGTTCGTTTCCTTAAAGAATGATTTTATTCATGATACTGAACAACTTTCCGAAGGGAAATTAGCTAAAGAAACTATTATATCGTCTGCACTAACACCCTGTATCTGAGATTACCCAGACTAGATAATCTACATGTGACAATGTCCAATATTGGAACATTTTGGTTTTACAATAATGTAATTCATGTAAATACATACAATTGTGATGAATTGAATATGAACTGTTTGTGTGAATGTAGTAGAATAATTATTTATTGCATTAATAAATTATAAGTCAACAAAGTGAAGGTACCCATTTTTTTAGAAACGAAAAACAATCCATTTACCTCCTTCTTCTTCTTCTTATCGTGTGGGCAGCAAGCCCTGGTGTCAGAGTTTTTTCAGACCGCCTTACGGCCTCTGACGTGGTTTTTATGTAACGACCACTACCACCAGAGATAGTAGCCGGGACCAACGGCTTAATTTACCTCCTAATTCAATGAAATACTTTGAAACAGGGTGTAACAAAACACCCAAGTATAATATTTAAAGGGGTGGCATGGACAATACAAAAAAATTTGCTGTTTTACACAAAACTAAGTACCTACAGTATAGAATAGACTCGACTTGAATCAATATGACAACACAGGACAATCTGACATTTTGAAAATTTTGTTGTGTTTTTAAATAAAAAAAATTCGATAAACACATTTTTTTGCTTTATATGACAGCAGATTTTTAAATATTTATTCGATGTCTGCAAGTTTTTCAGTTTTATGGTCGACCAATCAACTTGACTTACATTTATGATTTTATATTAGGTATTAATAATAATTTCTATAATATTATCTAACCGCTATAAAACAGTAAATAACTAGATAAATTAAGCGATTATCTTTTAGATTATGATAAATAAGTATACAGGCTGTCAGTCTAAACAGTTGCATTACTTACTCATGAAAAGTAGAAATTACTCTTATATTCCTTTCGGAAACTTGCTCAGTATCATGGGTACAATCATCCTGTATAATAATGCAGCATTACTATACAGGATGATTGTACCCATGATACTGAGCAACTTTCCGAAAGGAATATGAGAGAAATTCCTACTTTCCATACATACGTTCGATCAGCTGATTGCATTTAGTATAGAAAGTTCTAAAAATTGTGAATTTCCTGGGAAAGTGTTTCAGTATTATGGGTAAAATCACCTCTTAAAGTAATGCAACTGCTTGTTTACCCTAACACCCTGAATAGGTAGGACCGTTTTTCTTAGACAATTTTTACTTATGTCTGTCTATTCGGTTTTTTTATTAGCTAACTGCTGAATATGAAGTCGTTTTTTTAGTTTATTTTATTTTTATAATTTGTATAGGTAAGTAGAATTAGGTATACACGAGAAAATATCTTATAATTATTATCTATTATAAAAGTATTACTTTTTTAAATTGATAAAAGCTATACAGGGTGTAACAAAACACCCTAGTAATACATAAGGGGGTGCTTCAGACCATCAAACTGAACAACTTTCACTATGGGGCCAATATAGAGAAAAAATAAAACAAATCTGCTGTCCCATACAAAACTGCAGTACCGACTCGACTTAAATGTATGGGACAGCAGATTTTTTTATTTTTTCTCGATGTTGGCTCCATAGTGAAAGTTGTTCAGTTTGATGGTCTGAAGCACCCCCTTAAGTATTACTAGGGTGTTTTGTTACACCCTGTATTTACAAGTACCTAATTACTACGCAAGCAAAGTATTAGTTATCTACTTTCTTTGCGATTTTATTATGACATGCGGATCTCTAGGTAGAAACTGTTATAATAATAGTAAATGATAAAATAATTATTCATAATTATTTTTGACGTAACAATTGTTTTTCTTTAGTACGATATAGTACACCTGCACTTGAGAACTAATCTTATGAGGATTTCTCATTTCTCGGGCCGAAAACCTACAAAACTTCAACAAACAAACAAACTACAAACTTCTGTCTACATTTCGCTCGAGTAGGTTTGCAGCTTAGTATGGAAGAGCAGATTTTTTTTTCGTGATTTCGATGTTAGTGCCGTATAGAATGTTGTTCCGTTTCACAGTCTGATCATCCCCTTAAAAAAGTGTCAGCATATTAAGAAGGACCCTATACAACGTGTTAATGGATAAGCGCAAAACCTCATACGTACACCCCAACTGATTTATAACAAAATAATTAGATTGAGACAATAATTTCATTATTTTGATACTTAAAATTTAAAGTTATTCGCATTTTAAGTTTTGAGGCAAAAATGATTTGTTATCATGAAAGTGCAAATGTACTCATGGATAGGTAACATTTGTTTTGGTAGTAAGTAGGGTAAGTGTGCCCGTGCGGTGGGTTGACATCGGGTTCAGTAAATTAAAAATTTTAAAAAGAAATTATTTAATATTTTGAAAAAATTACCTATGTTGAAACCATCATAATTCGATTTTCTGCTCTCGATTCTAAGTCTTTCTAGTTTTGCGTTAATTCATTGACACGTTATATAGGCTGATGATGATGATATAGATTTATCGAATAACTTGTGGTTATTGTGAAACGTTTCCTGAAAAATTAAGTTTTTTATTTTTTGTTCGGGAAAATGTAAAAACCCTCTTAGCATCGACGATTAATCGGCAATAAAAGAGATTATCATTGTGATACCTTTCATAATCGCATTTATATGGGCCAAACAATCGCTATTAAGATTGTAATGGAGCCGACATTCAAAGTTCAATATAACAAGCGATTTGAATATTATTTATTACATTATTGATTTTATTTGTTACATCAGCCGTTGCAGTTCCTCTTGTGTACAAGTGTACAAATTTTTAAGATTGCAAACTGATTTTAAAATGTTTGCTAGGTACTTATAATTTTTTTTCAGGATACTTAAAAAGAAGGTTACCTTTATAAACGATATTAAAGAGTAGAGCTGATGCTTGGGTCTGAGTGACACTAACTTATAGTACTGTATAGTATCAATTATTTTATTAAATAGACTATGTATTATTGTATACATAACCTTAGCATAAGAATTTATATTGTTTAGTTATTGAGTCGTGTTATGTTGTAGAGTTTCTGGCCGCATCTTCTCTACAGCGACAACACGTTCCGACGCGGTGGTAGCTTCAAAAAAAGATTTGACATTTAATAAGTGTGCTTCAAGCTCCTGTATTGAATAAATTATGTTGACTTTGACTTTGTAGTTTGTAGAGCACAGCAGCTAGAGCAGAACAAGAGCATATAATGTTGCAAAACGAGGTACCTATTAGATATAGGTATTAGGTACCTTGTACTGGTATAGGATATATTATTACTAGAGTTTACTCGCGACTTCGTCCGCACAAAGTATATACCTACCAGATTTTAATTCAAATCATAGGCTATCAAACAAAAAAAGATCATCAAAATCGGTTCAGTAGTTTTTACGTGATGCTCGAACAAACAAACAAGCAAACAAACAAACAGACGGTAAAAAATTCTCAAAAAGGTTGATTTGGAGTCAGGGACACAAAACATAGCGTAATAGTTTTCTGGCAAATATCTTCAATGTACAGACGCATTTCTGTTATAGTTTTATAATAGTTTAGATTAGCTTGACATGGTGTTTAGGTGTCATCATCATTATCATCACAGCCTATACAGGGTGTAACAAAACACCCTAGGCCTAGTAATACTTAAGGGGGTGCTTCAGACCATCAAACTGAACAACTTTCACTATGGAGCCAATACAGATAAAAAATAAAAAATATCAGCTGTCCCATACATTTGAGTCGTGCCGGTACTGCAGTTTTGTATGGGACAGTTGAATTTTTAAATTTTTTCTTAGTGTTGGCTCCATAGTGAAAGTTGTTCAGTTTGATGGTCTGAAGTACCCCCTTAAGTATTACTAGGGTGTTTTGTTATACCCTATGTATACGTGACCGTGTGGCCACCTGCAGGGCACAAACCTGTCCTCAGGGAGGGTGTTTAGGTGTATCTGACTTCAAATTAACTATCTGTTTGTTCGTTCGAGCATCACGCAAAGTACTAGACCGATTTTGATGAAACTTTTTGTATTTGAATTATAAGATTATGAACTAAAAATCTGGAATTAGGTTTATTTTATCTCGCTACGAAGAATGGAGCCGGTCGGACAAAGTCGCGGGCAAAATCTGGTAGTAAACAAAGGTGCCTAGAGATAAATTAACGTTTACTTCTATATAGGTACCTCGAATTTACTAATGCATTTACTTGTTGGAAACTAGGTTGAATGAGTGAAATGAACGATAAATAGAAACGAGGTATTATTCAGTTTGAAATGAGACAATGTTGTGAGCCTTGATGGAGTGAAGTCGTGACATTTTCTACGATAAGATCGACGAAGTAATTAAATAAATTCTGTTTTATAGTAGTTGTGATTAGTGTTATCTATAAAAGCATTCGGAAATATTTGATAATTACGAATGTAGGACAAAATCTTACAAAATGTTAGTTTAAAAATGTTTGATGACTGCGTTAAATGAAGACAAGACAATAATACGAAAAAAAACAGATATGAGCTTGTGAAAAGACATGTAGGTAAGAGGTACCTAATCGTTTAAAAAATCAAAATGAGACTATAAACGACAAAACTTATTATGATTATTATAATATTGGCAGAGAAATATCAAATTACGATATAAAATACAAGCGCAGAATCGCAAAAATACCTACATCTTTTCTTGTTGCATTAAAAATTCGCAAGATGTTGAAAAGTAAAGATTTTTGCCATCTGCGAAATCTCAAAAAGTTTCAAACGTAGATCTACGGTCTACGCGATTACCAAACCAAATATACAGGGAGTAAGGAAAAGTATCATTAACCATCATAGAATGTCATTGCATTAACCTATAAACGACATGCTCTACTACCCATCAAACTGAACAACATAGCAAACCTGTCAGAACAAAAAAAAAACTGCTGTTCCATACGTTTGAGTATTACTCGTATGTAATAATTTTAAATTCTACTATAATTATTATTGTACACCTAAACTGGTAAGCTATGGAGACACAATGTAACAATGTAAAATTGAGATTGAGATCTTTTATAAACATGCAATAAATGATCTTTGACTTTGACTTTAGTATTGCAGTTTAGTATGGAACAGCAGATTTTTTTGTTTTTGACATGTTTGCTCTCATACTAAAAGTTGTTCAGTTTGATGGGTAGAGTATGTGGTTTAAAGGTTAATGATACTTCTCCTTACACCTTGTATATGGTTAGTATTTGCATTGGTACAAAAACTGTACGTAAGTTGTGTGAAAGTGCCAATACAGTGTGTTTGATAGATCGACTCCGAACCGAAACTACCAAAAGGCCATGCCTGATTCACATATTATCAGAGCAATAGATTTTAACAAAATCGATGAGATTAGATTGTGGGTTATTGAAAAAGCTACGTATGTGTCTACGTTGCACAGTGTTGTTCGTGCTATCACGTGTGCTGGTCGAACATGGCACCTTGGTTGGACTTGCCTTATGACATCACAGATGTCAGCCCCGAAGAAGACAGGATCATTAAGAAATGTTTGACAGGTGCGTGGTCAGTGCAGTGATTTGTTTTTGAGGTTCCGTAGCGTAATGGAAAAAATTGAACCCTTATCGACCTGTAGCATGCAACGGACGATAAAACGAAAAAACGAGAAAACTTTCAGGCGCGCTCAGTATGGTATGCGTAAATTGATAGAGATAGAGGCACATCTCGATTTTTCTCGTTTTGTCGGCGTTGGCATGCTAGGCCTACTGTCCATACACATAATGAACAGGGCGAAATTGATATCATTAGCATCCTTTTAAACTAAGAGTCTACCCATCAACCTGAACAACTTTCAATATGGGAGCAAACCGATCGGAGCAACAAAAAAAATCAGCTGTTCCGTACTAAACTGTAGTGCCCACGCGACACAAATATATACAACAGCTGATTTCATAATTTCGTTTGCATTTTTACCTAATCTTTCGTCCGAATATACTATAATAAATTAAATTATGTTTTTAGAATGTAAACCATCATTGAACGTTACCATTTGTGGGCCTAGGCGTCCGCCCGGTTTTGAGTGACTTTGTAACCATTTTATACATTAACTATGACACTTTTTAGGCAGAAAACAAAACTGAACAATCTACAGGATATGACAAGTGATGTGGTTTTTCTCGAAATCTATTTTAATTAATAAAATTTAAGAAAAACGACTCCAAAGTCACCTCTTTTTTTCCAATTGTAACCGTTTTACTCTTACATTGTTGATCAGAAGAATATGAAAATTTACAATATTCTTCACAATACAATATAAAATGATGTGGTTTTCTTATTTTTTGAAAATTCATAAAAAATCATACAGGTTTTCAAAGAAAACGGAAAATTCTGACCGGAGCCGCGCAATTGAAGCGGGATGGCTAATTGCAAAAGTTTGCTTGTAAGAAAGAGAGCCTTGCAGATGGGAGGAGTAGCCTTATGCTTAACTTTACGATATGTCAAACTATCTTGACGTGCTTGAGTTGCAGTTTTAGAAGTATGTTTTTTTAACAATCGTTTTATAGGCGGATTGCATGGTTATTTAGTCAAAAGATTAGAAAGAAAGGTCTTCTTATCGTGTGGGCAGAGACAGGTCTCTGCCCAACAAAAAAAAAAACTGACACCAGGGTGTCAGTTTTTCTAGACCGCCTTACAGCCTCTGACGTGGTTTTTATGTAACGACTACTACCACCAGAGATAGTAGCCGCGACCAACGGCTTAACGTGCCATCCGAAGCACGTAATCATTTTTCTTTTCAGACAATCAGGTGATTCAGCCTGCAATGTTTGGACATTGCAGGCTGTTGGTTAGGACCAACTGGAGAAAAACACACCAAGTGACATATCACTAAATGTCCCCCGTGGGAATCGAACCCACGACCTCCGTGTCGAAAGCCCAATGCTCTTAACCATTAGACATATCTAATCAGACTATAATATTGTGAAGTTACGGCCTAGTATACAAATTAAACAGTACCGACGCTGCATCCACGTGATCCATATTATTACCTGAACCACGGAATATACAGGGTGAAATTGATATCATTGGCATCCTTTTCGACTAAGAGTCTACCCATCAAACTGAACAACTTTTACTATGGGAGCAAACCGATCGGAGCAACTACAAAATCAGCTGTCCCATACTAAACTGCAATACCTACTCGACTCAAATGTATGCAATAGCAGATTTTTTAGTTGCTCCGATTGGTTTGCTCCCATAGTAAAAGTTGTTCAGTTTGATGGGTAGACTCTTAGTTTAAAAGGATGCCAACGATATGTACTACCTGAACTGCGGCATGCGCTGCACAGTCTTTGGAGTTTTCTACCGCGTATAAATAAAGAATGAGATCCATAGTTGCTGCCCATCCTCACATAGGGAAAAATGTCAATAGCTAGTAGCTACTCGACCAAATACCTATAAAACATCTTTTTTTTCCCTAGTGGAAGTTTGTTGATGGTTTGAAGCACCCCCTAAAGCATGTTACGCATTAAAATTTACATCCTGTATCGCAAATAGATTATCTTTTACGCATTTTAAGGATTAAGATATACTGCAGTGATGCACCTAATGCACCCAGGTGCATTAAGCTGCAGTGCATTTGCAGTGCACTTAAACCATCCAGGGACATTAGGTGCACGAAGTCATGCACTTCCGTCATGCATCACCGAAGTGATCTATCCCAAGTTAATGAAGTGCACAAAACCATATTTTTTTTAAATCGGGCATGGGCCCACCACACATTCCCACCGCTATAACTTCTGTAAACAAGGAAGAACAGCGGCGACACTAAACAATGAAGACCGGAAGTTATGGCAAATTTTTGTTGAACGATAGTAATTGGCCGCGCGGCGTTGTATTTCAAAGTCTACGAGAACCACCCCCGCTAGAACGGGGAAGTGCTTCAGTGCTGACACCAAGCCATACTAAAGCTAATCCTAGCTAAAGAGTTTTTGAATTGAGATCCAAATAATGTGATTGTAGCACACATATAAGACAAATTCATGTGACTCTACGCATACTCTAGAATATTTTCTTTGCTCTAGATGCTAGCGGGGGCCGGGTGGTGTAGCGGGGAAAGGAAGCGCGCACCGCTCAAAGGCAGTCGCACGCTACCTCGCCTCCCGCAACGTCTGTGCCCCGCGGGACGGTCGCGCATAAACTTGTCTAACTCATAAAGTTATTATACCTCTCTAAATATAAAATTGTTAGTGCATTACCAATTTTTTCTTGGCTGACTCACTATCTTGCTGCTCCCGCTGTCGCTACTGCCTGACTAGTGTATTTTGGCTGACTAAGTATTTTAGTTATCACTATCAGAGTAAGAGTAACGTAGTTGTAAAATATCTACACAATACCTAACTTGAGCAGTAAAAATGTTTAGTGATATCGTGATCTCCGCTTAGCCTTGGGCTAAATCCATTTTATCTTTTAGTTGTGTTATGCAATAGATAGACGTGGAAAAGTTTTGAATTTTTCAGAAGGTTGAATAGTTTTAGTATCGGATGGGACTCGAACCCTCAAAGTGCCAATTTGTGTCCTAAAATCTTCAATCTCTTGCGTCTGATTGAAACAGCTCAACATTGGCTATACCATCTTTATTAATAAAGCGACTTCGTCCGCATAAATTATATAACAGATTTTAAGTCAAATCATAAGCTATCAAACAAAAAAAGTTTCATCAAAATCGGTTCAGTAGTTTTGGCGTGATGCTCGATCAAACAAAGACACAAACAAACAAACAGACCGACAAAAAGTAAAAAAAAAATTGATTTGGAATCAGGGACACCTAAAAACCATATCGTAATCTTTTTTTTGTAAATATCTTCAATGTACAGACACACTTCTGTTACAGTTTTATAATAGTTTAGATAAGAATCTATAATAATGTTTGGTTATTGTTACATACAGACTCACATCTGTAGTCCATTTTTTGGGTGGGCAGAAGCCATGCTGCAATTGCCAAGCATCACCGTTCGGTGGGGGCAATGATTATAAGATTTGTAAGAAAACTAAGAAAGGTTCACTACCAGCCTATTTAAGTTTCAGAATAAAATTCATCACGACAGTAAACCTTCAATATAATATGTATATGGTATTGCAAAGTTTCTTATTACCTCGAAAGAAGTTAATTTCTCCAGCTATGGGAAAAAGGCCCCCAAAATATGTTAGCGTATAGTTATGGAACTCATATCGATTCATTCATCAAAACATAATCATCATCTTCATTTTCTCATTCTCATAATCTCTAGATTATAGTGGTAATATTAGCTATACCTCATCTAAACGGAGTGTCGCGTAATCGCAGTTGGCTTAAATTAATTAATTAATTAATTTAAGTTTAATTAATTAATTTTTATTTTCGTATGAACATCTAAGACGACGTTCCTACACACGCATTGCTTTACATGTGCCGTTTTAGGTAAGTAATTGGGAAAAAGTTAGGGAAAAACAATCTTAGCAAAAAAGTCAAAACGGTGCATTTTTAGTGTTCCGTACCAAAATTGGAAAAACGGAACACTTATGGAATCAGCTCGGTGTCTGTCCGTCCGTCCGTCCGTCCGTCTGTCACAGGCATTTTTCTCAGAAACCGTAAGACATAGAAAGTTAAAACTCGGTACAGATATAGCAATTAGTGGTCCAATATCATAAATGAAGTAAAAAAAAGCTAAATTTTTATATTGGGGGGCAATTTTTTTTTACCCTATGGTGTGGGGTATCCGTTGAAAGCTTATGAAAATACGAGTCTATAAATATAGTTTTAATTTTTTTTATAAAAACTATGTTTAACAAAATTTTCAATTCAATCCGAGAAATTGCTGTCCCCACCTCTATTTAAAAAAATATAGCCGTTTAAGATCTGAAAAAAATCATGAACATCAGAAATAACGTGTAGATGGCGGGAAAATTATCAGGGTGGCTCTAACTTGGACAGTTTTTGTTTTTTTAGTAGGACCGAAATTCTGTCCTGTGTGACGGGGAGTGAGTCCGTCGCCACTTGTGGGTGTGACAGTGGGTACAATACATGCCTCGAAATTCAAGCATGCAGGTTTCCACACGATGTTTTCCTTCACCGAAAAGCCAGTGGTGTTACAAATTACAAATCGTACATAAATTCCGAAAAACTCATTGGTACGAGTCGGCCTGGATGGGGATCGAAACATCGTCTCTTGGACGGCAGGCAAGGTTACTCGCCACTGGACCACCACGGCTTTACTAGTCATTTGCTTCGAGTTGGCCGCTCCCTCCCTTCCCGCTTCACCGTACCGCACCCCTAAGAGACCCTATTAAACGCAATTTTATAACCTTTAGCAACGCAACCACGTACGGCACGTCCGTCCCGATCACTAATATCGCTTTTAATTTTAAATTTTTATTTGCTTGTTATATTATTTTTTGTCGACGGGACCAGTTAATGTGCCTGTGACAAAATTTTGTAACGGTCATCGACGGCCAACTCCAAACAAACGGGTAGTACTGATAAAAATAATACTCTTTTTAAAACTAGTACTTAGGTACCTACTTATCTAATGATACACACTTTTTATTTTAGTAATAAAATTTACTTGGGCTAAAGGTTGTACGTTGTCTTAAGCCTTCTAAGATAGCAGATCCTTTTATAGTAGCAATAACGATAGCAGTTAGTGTAAGTGCACTCATTAGATGAAACTAGTGTAATAGCACTCGGCTTAGTGAATGTTAATGAACTATTTGTAAATATCCTTAACTTTTATATGAAATTTGCAACTTATTAGATGACTGTGTAATCACTTTATAATAATCAGGGCGTCATAAATATAGGATCCATCTTAATATGCTGACACTTTTTTAAGGGGACGATCAGACCATCAAACTGAACAACTTTCTCTATCGGACCACTATCGAAATCGCGAAAAAAAACAGCTGTTCCACACAAAACTGCAAACCGACTAGAGCCAAATGTATTGGGACAGCTATTTTTTATTTTGTGATTTCGACGTTTCATAGAGAAAGTTTTTCATTTTGATGGTCTGATAATCCCCTTAAAAAAGTGTCACCATATTAAGAAGGACCCTGTATATCCACTGAATCGTCACTGAACTGCTACCGCATCACAACTCTTCGGATTCGGTATTGCGCTAACGCAAATCATTTCACAGCAAGATGGGTCTTAATTCGATCGCCTTTGAATTGTAAAAGTTGTCAATCTTATAGAAAATAAGTCAAGATTATCTACGTGCTTTGCGCGCTGTGCCTTTACTGGTTGAGATTGATATCATTAGCATCCTTTTAAACTAAGAGTCTACCCATCAAACTGAACAACTTTCACTATGGGAGCAAACCGATCGGAGCAACAAAATAATCAGCTGTTCCATACTAAACTGCAATGCCTACTCGACTCAAACGTATGCAACTGATTATTTTTTTGCTCCGATCGGTTTGCTCCCATAGTGAAAGTTGTTCAGTTTGATGGGTAGACTCTTAGTTTAAAAGGATGCTAATGATATAAATTTCACCCTACATAGACCAATTAAAACGCGAGGTACCTATATTGAGACTTGGGTTTATTGTGTTTCGTTCAAGACCGAGATAGACCTAGGTCTTTTGCGCTTTAGTTTGAGAGTGGCATAAGCATACATAAACTCACGACCATAATCCTGGTCAGGGTGGTCAGAAACATTGCTTACTGTCTTGTATTATTTATTACTTGATTAAGCATACGGCGATACCAAAATCCGCAAAGTTATTGACACTGGTTGAATTAAGCAAGGGTGAATCTCAACTGAATGTTTTTAGTTATCTCGATTTGCATCCTAGGTATCCTAAAAGCTTAACGGTAAAACCCTTTCACGGTGGTCAGAACCGTTGAGGTCGTCCGTCCCGCCCCCGTACGAGCACCCTAATGTACCTAGGTATGTACCTACTTTTTGCTCGGCACCTCTCAAATTACCCCTAAAGTGCGGAGTGAGCTGCGGTATTTAGGGAATGGCCTTCTGTATGTAGTACTATTTTGTATTCTGTGTTTTCGTTCACAAAAACATTATTCCTACTACGACTACCAGAGGAAGAAATCGAGTCATGAAATCAAGTCATCAAATCATGTCTTTTAATAAACACATGGCAAAAATAACGAATATGGAAATTTAAAACAGTGGTATTAACCTACAATCCAACATAATATGAGAACCTAAGTACTTGTAAAAGTCTGAAAGCTTTCGGGCCACATCAGGAAGCTGTTCTTTTTGGATCGGGCCGCAAGAAATAGTAATAATCTGGAAAAGTATTGGCAAGACCTGGATGCGACTGGCACGGGACCGAGAAGAATGGCAAAATAGGGAGGTGGCTTATGCCCTGCAGTGGGTGGATACGGGCTGAAAATGATGACGAAAAATAACGAATGATAACAACAAAAATTTTTTTTTCAGGTTACACTAGGACCTTTGTGAAATGCGGCAAGAGTGGATATGTGATGCCGGGGTCCTTCAAGAAACATGCAGAAGCTATATACAACATGGAGGTGCGTCCTGACGACATATGGGTGATTACATTCCCGAGATCCGGTGAGCAGGTTGAAACAGTTTTAAAATCTAAACTAGACAAACGATTTTTAGATAGATTGATTAGAAAATCCAAATAACGCATTCGAGCAGTTTGATGCACTTATTTGGATTTTCTAATCAATCTATCTAAAATCGTTTATCTAGTTTTAACGATTCGGTTGAAAATTAAGAAGCGCCAATTAACCAACTGTCTAGCCTGATGTTAATCGCCACACAATACTTAGTATGCCAAAAAAAAAACAGTAAAGCCGACAAAAATAAAAAGGTAACAAACAAAAAACAAAATAACACAATTTTGTTTAAGAAAATATGTTAAACGTGACGACATTTTTGCTAAATTATGCGAGGAATTAGGTAGTAGATATTTTTATAGGTAGTTATCATTGATCTGTGTTTTTTATATCCCACGAAGATAAAATCGTCAAGATACGAATGTTTCTATCCGATATACTCAATTGTTTCTGTAATTTTTGATGTAACCGCTTTTTGTTTTATCTATAAAATTATTTATCAACGAACCGAATGCGGAAAATGTAAAATACATCACAGTCATTTTCATATGTAATAGATATAGAAAAATTTAGAGGATTAACTATTAGATGAAGTATGTAGTTATAATATTTGTTATTATGGTTTGTAAAGACCATTCTGAGCGATTGTCGAAAAGAAAAATGCTGTCCCATACATTTGAGTCGAATAGGTAGGTATACTGCACTTTGGTTTGAAGCAGAATACTTACTTATTTCTTTGTTTTTACGATATCGGCTCCATTGTGAAAGTTTTTCAGTTTGGTGGTCAACCACCTCGTCAATTATTAGGTACTATGGTGTTTTGTTTCACCTGTTTCACCTGTATAAATAATCTCGGCGCAAGTTTACACTTCATTGCGTTTTTTTTCACTTTATCAGCGGTGAAGAAAAACATCGTGAGGAAAATCACACGGCCCGCATTTTATTTCACTGTTTAAAAAGTAGAATGAGGGCGAGGGCCTCCACGCAAGAACGTCAAAATCAAGCATAACCTGGCAACACTACCATTCTAAAATGATTAGTTCCTCAATCATTCATGTCACGACTTTATAGACAGACTGTCCTACAGGGCTGCGTTCAGAACCTACACACTATGTGCACCCAGAGTGCACCACGAGCCCAACTTTTCGCACTAAACGCCGTTCAGAGGCTCGGTGAAAGACGTTTTACTATAGAGCGAGTTGAAAAAACAACCGCACAAAAAGGTTCAGAACGCAGCTCTTTAGTGAAATGAAAAGGACAGGCTGAAGATGATGTTGATGATTTTTAAATCAATCAATCTATCTTTTTAACTTTACTGCAAACTGAAACAAAATATACTCTCTGTACAGTACATTGATATCGTTGCTCTCTAATAAACAGAAAGTACATAGAGATGAAGTTATGGTGGTTATGGCTTCTCACGCAGTAAGTAATATTTTATTTTTACAGGAACTACATGGACACAAGAATTAGTTTGGCTACTGGAAAATGATCTTAATTTCAATGAGGCAAGCAATAAACCACTGTACCAGAGATTTCCTATGTTAGAGTGAGTAAATTTCTTAGTAGGTATGTTAAATAACAGCAGCAAAAAATTCACAGATCTCGTGTACATTGAAAATGAATCTGTTAAATGTTTTCTCCACAACATCACAGCCCATAATCATATTTTTATTTTTTCGATATATCATTTCGTTTTCGAGATCAGCCAATTAGCCACGTCAAAACACCCCACCCGTTGAGACTTCAAAACCCACGACACGATGTCGCATTATCGCTGAAAATCGGGCCTATACCTACCGAAGCGACAACAAAACATTTTCAATGTTAAAATATTGGGTGTAGTTTCAGAAGAATAATTATGATGATTATTATTTTCGTTTATAAATATGCGCGCTTAAACCAGATTCACTCTTTCGTCCGTACCCTTCTGAACCTGATGGAACGGAAAACCGTTATAAAGGAACCCCTTCCTTTTTCCCCAACAATGATCATAACCAATATTGGTCTTTGGACAACTCGCTGTCCTCATCATCATCTTCATTCGTTAGAGGTTTGTGCCCTGCATCGGGACGAAAATGGACTAACAATCTTGATGTTAACCAAATACGTCAATCTTCTTTCCAGAATCACAACCCAAATACCAGACATCGCCTTTGAATTAATAAAAGCAGACTTCATGAACTTAGGCAGCTTTCAAGGTCTCAATAAAGCGGTCAGAGTGCCAAGTTGGAAGAGTATAGAAGAGGCAAAATCACCTCGATTGATCAAGACTCATCTACCATTATCTCTTCTACCTCCAAATTTACTGTCGACAGCCAAAGTATTGTATGTGGCGAGAGACCCGAGAGATGTCGTTGTTTCATATTACTATCTCCATAAAATGGTCGTGAAGAATTTGATGAGGGCTACTTTCAAGGACTTTTGGGAGGCGTTTAGAAGGGACTTATGTAAGTTTTGAACTTTGGAATTACTTGTGTAAGGTTTCTTTTGGTATGTGATCAGATCACCTAGGTACCCACGAATCACTTGACGCGTAACTTTATTCTTTTAGGAGAAGAATCCGTCTCGGTTCAGAATGTATACTTCCAGAAATGTTTACTTCCTGATACATAATACTCCTATCTACTTTCCAAAATGTGCTGACATGTTAACATCTAAGGGAATACCGATACCACTTTTGATAAGATTGATATGGGCTAGCTTTGGGTTACCCTAGCTAGTTGTCATGATAGGTCTAAGCATGATAGTGTCAAGTTATCAGTCTTTATTTCACTCCCAGATTAGCGTAAAACGTGATGTTAAAAGAAGATAATTTCTCCAGCATAGGACCACAAAAAATTTTTGCGTTTAGTTGGCGTATAGTTATGGATCTCATGTCGATTTGTTTTTCATAATCTCTAGATTATAGTGGTAATATTAGCTATACCTCATCTAAACGGAGTGTCGCGTAATCGCAGTTGGCGCACATCTTTTCTTAGTAAAATATGTTGGTTTTAAATTTTTATTTTCGTTGGAACATCTAAGGGGTTCCTATCCTAATCTTAGTAAAAAAGTCAAAACGGTGCATTTTTTATATTGATTTCATAATTCCCTTTGCATTTTTACCTAATCTTTCGTCCGATTACTATAATAAATTAAATTATGTTTTTAGAGTGTAATACCATCAATAAACGTTATCGTTTGTGGGCCTAAAATAAATTGACTCCTTTATGGTTCAATTAGAGGATTTTACAAATGTATATTTTACTATTACAGTACCATGGACACCGATAGTTGCACATACTAACGAGGCGTGGCTTCAAAAGCATAATCCGAATCTTCATTTCGTATTCTACGAAGACATGATTAAGGTAATTTCATAGTAAGTAATTAATTAACAAAGTAAAAGTTCCCTCTATAAATCTGTCGTATGAAGTCCTATGAATGACCCCAGTAAAAATAGATAGGGCCGAAACCTAGCTCTACGCCATTCGGAAGATGACCTATAATTGTAACCTATTAGATCACCTAAGTGCAGTGGAGGCCCAGATAAACCACGAGGGGTAGAGGCCACCTACCATAGAAAGATGAATCAATGATATAAGACGACACGTGGCGTGTGGGTACCAACTGCATGCAGCGAAGGGCAGAACGTCACGGAGAAAAATACAGGGTGAAATTGATATCATTAGCATCCTTTTAAACTAAGAGTCTACCCATCAAACTGAACAACTTTTACTATGGGAGCAAACAGATCGGAGCAACTAAAAAATCAGTAGTCCCATACTAAACTGCAGTGCCTACTCGACTCAAATGTATACGCAACAGCTGATTTTTTTTTTGCTTTGTTCGGTTTGCTCCCATAGTGAAAGTTGTTCAGTTTGATGGGTAGACTCTTAGTTTAAAAGGATGCTAATGATATCAATTTCACCCTGTAGATGAAGCTTATTTCCAACTTCCGACTCTGCTGATCAAGGGCTGTGATGGATTGGGTGGATTACCTAATTAAATTCTGAAAATAATAATGGTTCAAATATTTTACGCAGTCTTGACTTTGAACTATACAACGCGTTAATGAATTAACGCAAAACTAGAAAGTAGTTTGTTTAGAATCGAGAGCAGAATCGAATTAACATGGTTTCAACATAGGTAATTTGCGTTTTGCTACTGCTTTTTGGACGATTTGTCTATTTTACTAGTAATTTCTACTTTTGAATCCGGACTTCTGGAGATGTGGAAGCTTTTTTAAAAAATACCTAAATTTTTTCTATTTATAATAATTATGACCGACGTCCTGAATGGCTTGTAGTTTTCGTAAAAAATGTCTAAATCTGCCAATCTTCTTTAAAATTTACTGAACCCAATGTCAACCCACCCCACAGGCACACCCACCCTACTTACTACCAAAACAAGATTATAAAAATGTATCCATGAGTACGTTAGCGCTTTCTTTCATTGCCGAAAATATGATAAATAAACATTTTTGCCTCAAAACTTAAAATGCGAATAACTTTAAATTTTAACTATCGAAAAAATGAAAATATTGTTTCAATCTAATTGTTTTGTTATAAATCAGTTGGGGTGTTGGGTTTTTGGGGTTTTGCGCATATTCATTAACACGAGTATAGGTATGTTGGTAAACTGAATAGGCTAACCAATTATTTTAAATCCACGTTAGACAATCTTTCTATCTAAAACAGTCAAAAAGTCAATCTTTTTTCATAGGTATTAATGCAAAATTTTTTAACTTTCAGGATTTGCCAAAAGAAATTTCAAGGGTGTGCCAGTTCCTCAACAGAGAATACAGTGAGGACCAGCTGAAACAACTTGCGCAGTATCTCAGTTTCGACACTCTCAGAAAGAACAAGAGCGTCAACAATTCTACAGGCAGTGATGTCCAGTTTATTAGAAAAGGTGAGATCATTATCTGATTTAAGAGTTACGCTCTTGTCGATGAAGTATTTGCCAATCCTGTGTCTTTTCCGCAAGTGACTTGATTTCTTGGTACGAAACAGCTTCATCCTTATCTTATCTTATCTTGTTGTGGGGGCTGGCAAGCCAGCAACACTTCGACCCAGTGGGATCTTTTGTGTTAGCCCCAATACTTTTTTTTGTTGCTTTCTTCACCCTTCAAATACATGGTCAATGAAGGAGGCAATACCATTGAGGGGAAGAAACCTGAGATCTCCCGGTTTTGGGTATCCATCCCCGAGGAGGCTCATGCGTTTAGCCGCCAAGACATCACAGTCACAAAGGATATGTTCCATGGTATCTTCATCCTCTCCGCATGCTCGGCAGCTGGGATCTAGGGTCAGCTTCATTTTGTGCATCATCGTGCCTGTGGCGTAGTGCCCGGTGAGGGCTCCGACGATGGCACGAGCCTTGCTCCTGCTGTTGTTCAGTATGAACCTTGAGACACGAGTTGGCACAGCTTCAACCTTAAAGGTAGAAGTTGGTAGCCGACCGCGAGCAGCAGCAGCAGACGTGTCGATGCGAAACTACTGGTTTGTATGTATTTCTTTGAAATACCCTGCTGCGTATAACTTCCGACACGTCACTTCACTGTCGCTCGACTGCATGCCAATGCCTGTAGTGTTGTATTCACATTACGACGGGTGGGCGCGGAGAGTGCAAAGTAAAATAATACCTATTACAGTACCGATAAAGTTGACAGTGGAATACGGTGCTGCAGTCTGTTGCTGCGGTCTGCAGTCGGGTTCGAAATCATGACTGCAGCGATATGATGCAACGACGTGTCGCTGCAACGTGTTGTAGCGACACGTCGTCTGCTACTGCTGTCTGTGGTCGGCTACGAATTTGTACCTTTACTCTCATTTGTGTGAGATAACAAAGAAAAGACCTAGATAGAGGTCTAGGTCTTTCCTCTACATTTCATCCCTTTTATTTCCCCTTCCAATATAGTTTTAAAGAGTACGTTAAGCAGTTCTTCCCGGACAGTTCCATCAGATGGCGATATAACTATTCGCTTAGCCTGGTCAGAGGCCAGACCAAGTTAAGGCAGCTTGAAAATTCTCTGACAGCAAATTGTCCACTAAGGCCGCGGTCCGATTCACCATTTCATGGCTCACAGTGCTAACGTCCATAATCGCTGGTCCGAAACAATAAACGCGATTGCACAACTTCCGGCGCTATTTGAATCGGACCGCTTTTTCCAGTCTCAAACCACTGACAGTTGTATTGACGTTATATTGTACCAAATACTGCCATAAAACATCAGTTTGACATTGACAGTGACAGTGGTTTGACATTACTCTTTGGGTTTGACATAAGGCTCACGGTGATATCGCTGTGGAGCATAGGCTCAGAAATTCCAAGATGGCGCTGATAATGACGTCATCAATGACTTCACGCCGTCTAACGTGATCGCGCTTTCACCAAATCGGGACGCGTTTGAGAGCGCTAAAATAGATTTTGGCGTGAATCGGACCGCGGCCTAACTTGCTGCACTGGGACCGCGTGGTAGAGTATGGCCCACTCTCCTCACCTGATTCTTGAGATGACGTTTTTGCCTTGCATGTGGATATAATGCTCATTGTAGATTTCTCGTTCTACAAGGGCCAATCAACAATGAGCATAGGTACATCTACTGTAGGGCAAAAACATCCTCTCAAAGAGTAACATTGTTAAGAAATTAGAACTTATGAACCCATGGTCAATTGATGAACGATTACAAACCTTGCCATTCAATTAGGAACTCAAGAGAACACTATTGGAACCCGAAAAATTACAATGTCTACTGTGACTCATAAGTCACAGTAGACATTGTAATTTTTCGGGTTCCAATTTTGTTATCTCATAGTGGTTCAATACTGATAAGATACTGATGTAATGTTTGAATGTCATGCTACTAAAAGGCTTTTTATATGATACATACTTAGGTAGGTAATGTAAATATATTTGGATACAATAAATTCCTTGGTTTGGTTCGATTTTGCTGACGCATCGTGACTTGGTAACTACTATTCTTCACATTAATAATACAGGATGTGAACTTAAATGCGTTTCATATTAAAGGGCCAAAAATGTGGATTTCCATATAAAATGCCAATGGCTACTCAACCCAAATGGAGCAGATTTTATGCGTGATTTCGAAATTTGCTCCGTACCGTAGCGTAGTGACAGTTTAATGGTCTGAAGCAGTACAATAAGCCTCTTTATTCCTTAACTGGAATGACATTATACAGGGTGTAAGGGACAGCCCTCTGCAAACTGAAATGGTCAACTCAGACCATCAAATTGAACAACTTTCACTATGGAGCCTACCTCAGGAAACGCGAAAAGAAATCTGCTGCTTACTAAACTGCCTTACCTACCTGACTCAAATGTATGGGGCAGCAGATTTCTTTCGTAGGCTCCATAGTGAAAGTTATTCAGTTTGATGGTCTGAGTTCACCGTTTCAATTTGCGGAGGCTTTTTCCCTTACTCGCTGTATTATGATAAGTTAAAAAGTTAAATTATTTACCTATGGGTACTAACTTAGAGCAGTTAAGGACCTCTCTTTGGGAAAGAGCCCCGTCCATTGTTTTCCAGTCTTCTCTATCTTTTGTTATTTCTATCCGGTCTTTTCCTGCTTTCTTTGCTATTTCTTCTGTCCACCTTTCTTTAGGACGTCCATCCCCCCCTACTTCTTTCGCTTGCACCTTTCCATTGCATTGTATTTGTTAGTATACCTGTGTAACGTTTATTTGTGATAACAAACAAGGTGAACACGAAGTTCTGTTTTAATTCTAAAATACCTATTTGTATGTTTCTCATCTTCAGGAGAAGCAGGCGGCTGGAAGTCAAATTTTGACGAGAAGATGGAGATTCAAGCAGAAGAGTTCCTCATATCAAGACTGGCAAACCTTCAACTGTCTTATCCATCGTTCTCTGAAGAGGAATGCTCTAGGTTATGAAATGAAATGAAATGAAATTGTATTTATTTCAGGTCACTATGAACCCATATAAAAGCACAAACATAGTACATTATTAATAAAATCAAACTAGAGTCATCTCAACATTAGATTAGGTACATTACATTACAAAACGAGACAAAGTGAAATTACGTATACATACATTTTAGCTGGCGATTTTAGAGGCCCCATATAGTGAACTTACATGCACTATATACGGCCTCTATTATCCCATTGTCAGACGATCTTATTCTATACATGAACGAAGCGTGTCTTTTTCTCATAATTGCATAAAAGTCGTCCACCCTGCTCAGGGCAAACATGGCAGAAGCGCTACACCGCCAAGGCAGCCGCAGCATGCAGCGGAATGCGTTATTGTACTGCACACGCAGCGCGTTGTATGCACGCTGCGTGTACTGGCTCCATAGCTGGCTGGTGTAGAACGACTGACAGTATGCCCTGAACAGGGTGATCTTGACTTGTACCGAGCATTGTGCAAACCGGCGCGCAAGCATATTGCTTTTTGTAGCAATAGCCCTACGCTGTCTTTCCATGTCCTCATCATCCTTTAAGTATTCAGTCACTACATGTCCCAAGTATTTAAATTTCTTTACTACATTTAACGGAGATCCATTTAATGTTATCAATGGTATATTGTCAGGGCCTTTACTTTTACTATGTTTGAAGATCATCACTTCAGATTTCTTAACATTATAGGTGAGCCCATGCGTCACTGCATACTTATTACACACTTTTAGTAATTTATTTAGTCCTTTAGCTGAGGGGCTCAATAGCACCATGTCATCAGCATAACTGAGATTATTTGTGCATTCGTTATTAATGTGACAGCCGATTCCGGTACCATTGAGCTCCTCAAGTAAAGCATTCACATATAAGTTAAACAGAGTTGGTGACGTGAGTCCCCCCTGTCTCACTCCACATCTCAAAGTATACTCTGAGGACAGTGTATTCCCCCACCTTACAATGTTAGCTTGGTTTCCGTACCAATAACGCATGAGCCGGGTGACACAACCCGATACCCGTGCTGCCTCCATCTTCTCCCATAATATATCGTAGTTAATTGTATCAAACGCACGGCTCAGATCGAGAAAGCACGCGTACACATTCGTGTTTCTGTTCAGATAATACTTTACTGTATTTTTCAATGCATAAATTGCCATATCCGTCCCGAGCGCGGCCCGGAAACCAAACTGCGCTCTATTAAGATCTATTTTACTTTGTAATTCAGGATGTATTATTCTTTCAAATATCTTTGATAGAACAGTCGCGAGTGAGATCGGTCTATAGTTTGATAAACTTGAGACGTCACCAGTTCTGTTTTTAACTAACGGCACAACAATAGTCTTCATAAACTCTTTAGGAAGATACCCATGACATAAACAGGTATTATACAGAGATGCTAGCTTATCGAAAAGTAACGGGCCACCGTACTGAACGTGTTCGATACTAAGACCGTCATGACCCGGCGACTTGCCACGCTTCATCTTACGCACACATTTACACACCGCATCAGCTGTTATGAGCACAGAGGGTCGCACGCCCGTCGCCAGGCCATCACGGTCCTCAGAGGACGTACCGCCACTACAGGACGCCCCATCGGCCTGACTAGCATTTACAAAGTGTTGAGCAAATATCTCTGCGATTTCCTCTCGTTTTTGTGACCCGTTTACACTAACTGGCAGGCTCGGCTTAAATGCCAAGTTATTTGTTGACTTCCAGAACTTATTAAAATCATTACAAGATCTTTGCTTTGCTATAATATCCATTTTAATTTTGTTCTGATTATTTTGACACCACTTTATTTTATTTTTAAATATTTTCCTAGTTTCACACATCTTATCATAAAGTCTACCCTGCCTCGGCCTACCTTGCAGTACCCATACCTGAAAATGTTCACGAGCAGTTCTATGTAAATCTCTTATATGCAAGTTCCAACCCACTAACTGATTTTTATGCTTAGATTTTGCCTTATATGATTCAGTAGCTGCTAGTTTTAGACAATGCGTTATTTCGTGATAGTACCTATCAATAACTACTCGGTGGGATTGATCACTACAAGCGAGGCCGCCGCAAGGCAAACTTGACACATCTGTATTGATTTCAGAAAGGTATTTATCACATAATTGGCCGTACTGTATACATTGTTCCTTACTACGGTTTCCCCATAGAATTTTGTTACACTCTGTGTCATACATACATATTTTTGGTTTTATAACACTTAGGTTGCAATCCATTGCCACCGGGAAGTGGTCCGACCATGAAACGTCGTATAGTACGTGAATGTCATTGATAGTGTCCCAGGCAGAAGGTGTCACTACGAAGTGATCCAACCAGCTTGTAGTGCCGTGAATCTCACTTAAATATGTATATGTCCCAGAAGACTTACCCCGAAATTTAATGTCCGCACATATCAATCCGTTATCTTCACAATATTGCTCCATGTCCTCACAGAATATTCTATTTATATCCGCATTATAGTCACCTCCGGCAAACACGCATTCGCTGTCGTTATCAGCTATGATAGAACTTATTACACTTAAGCACTCCGTAAATAATGGTCGATTTTCCACACACTCCGTAGGCATATATACCGACATAACCAGAATACTGCAATCGGCTAGTTGTACACGGACCGCCACTACTCTCTTCGAGTCGCAGCTGATAGGTGTGACGCACGTAAACAAGTTTTTCCTCCATAGTACCGCGACTCCACCGTACGGTCTGCCTCTGATCGGACCCGCTGATGTGTCCATCGCCGATATTGCGTGATACTCAAAACTTGAGTCAATTTGTGATAGAAAATGTATGTCGTCAGGAAGTAGCCACAATTCTTGAAGCATTATTATATCGTATTCTTTACACATATCTCGCACATGTAAATATGATCGTTTTATATTTTTACAGTTGAACGTCACAAACTTAATATTATTTAGGGTGTTGTTATCCATTTTTATTTGTTGAGATGACTATTTGGGCTTATATTAAGGTCCGGTATGTTTCTAGGATTTCTATATGTCCTGAATACTATATGTTCTGGCCAATAATCTTCACATAGAATAACATTTAGGTCCTTTTTGTTTACTTCTACTTTAAAAGACCTAAAATTCGTCTTATAATGAGATTTTAATATTTGAATGTCATAAACTTCATGAGAGTTCTCTTTAAAATATTCACGTATGTCCTCCACCGTGCACTCCAGGCTGAACCTTGAAATATAGACAGGAACGGTTTGTGTTGCAGCCTTTATTTTTGAATTGGCATTAGTCCCTCGTTTGTTAGCCTGTCGCCGCGGCGCCGGCGGCGGCCGTGTCATGGGTGACCAGTCCGACCCCATCGCATTCCTTTCTATCCTTCGGTGTTTTCTATTATTGACCACGAGAGTGTAATCTTCATTATTATCTTCATATCTAGGCGGTTGATTGGTTTCGTGTCTATCATTATTTTTATTTAATAACAGAGCGTTTCTATATGCTGCATTTGGTGTCGGGTTATTGACCTGTTGGTCCCATACATTATTTTCTTTTACTTTTTCATGTGAGATTTGCTGCAGGGGACTAGATCCTGCGTTCCCTTTGTTTCCAGACGGGTAACGAGTCATCAAACGAAAGGGCGACCTACCCTCATTTAACGGTCGGTTAACGGTCGTTGTTGGTTTATTCGATTTTATTTGCGATATTTCTTCTCTTAATTGTTTTGTCTCATGTTCGAATTCATTTCGCAGTAACATAAAATCACTTTTCACTGTGGCTAAGACCTTTAGTAGGCTTGATACGTCTAGGTGGTCAAACGTAACCGGGGGTAGTCTGTTCAGGTCCTTGGCCACATAGCTCGGTACTTTCTCTGCGTCTATTTCCTTAAACAGTTTTATAATGTCCGCCAAATTGCTTGCATTTTTCTTTTCTCCTTTTCTGGTCACTTTTCGCATTCCGGTATTCTCGCAGATAAGCGTTTTTGCGATCTCGATTTCCTCATCACTATACCAAGAACCACATATTTGTACGATACTAAGTTCGTCCATTAAATCGCACTTGTTTTGAATAAACGACAAAACTTCGTTAATCACCACATTGCACACACACGACATTATTCCGCATTGTCCCGCCTGCGAGGCGGCGACTTTAGGTACTCGCGATAACTATAACGATTCTATGATCAATCAATGCGCGTGCGTTCAGATCGACCGCTCGGACCGGACGTTATAATCGTGTTATACTTCGATCACTCATTAAATAAAACCGGTCAAGTGCGAGTCGGGCGCACCGAGGGTTCCGTGCCACACGGAACACAACATTTAATTATTTAGAAAAAAAAAAAATTTCCGGGACCTTTAGCGCAAGACCGACTCACACTTGGCCGGTTTTTAGTATTTGTTGTTATTCTGTAGAGTTTGCTCTATAATCGCACTAAGTTTGACGCTTGTATGTATTACCGTTTTTACGATAGAGCGTGAAGAAAAAACGTTGATAGATTAGTTTCTTGTTGAGAACTCCCCTTAATTTTTAACTTTTTGTCATTTTTATTATTTGTTAACAAATCCGCCGTAATAAGGCATAATCTGAGAAAATTTCAACTATCTAGCTATTACGCTTCAAAAGTTACAGCCCTTAATAGGTAGGACAGACGGACGGACGGATGGACAGACGGACAGACGGACGGACGGACGGACGGACAACGTAGGCTTAGTAATAGGGTCCCGTTTTCACCCTTTGGGTACGGAACCCTAAAAACTAGATATAGAAAGGTACTTACAGGTATCTTTCTGTATAGGTCTACACAATTAACGCTCCAAAAATGGCAGAACCAAAAGTGAATTCAAACGAATGTCTATAAATAGGGTATGGGTTCGAATCCACACGGACGACCATGCCATGTACACACGGCGACACATCAGGTTACGCACCCTATATATCCATAACTACACTACGTACAAAACACAAAATAGTGCGGTAGAGAGCCTGCATAGACGCGGCTGCCGGCGCGGGCGCAGCAGCGTGCTGTGAGACGAAACAACAACAACTGCATACCGCACCCTCTCGCACGTTTCGCAGCGTTCAACTTCTAATAGTTCAAAGTCCAAACAGGGTAACCTGACCTGTCGCCGTGTGTACCAATGAGATTTTCTAACGTATACCGATTACTCTCAAACAGTGAAAGAAAACATATTATCGTGAGAACATGCATGAAATTCCGATGCGTTTGTGAAGTCTACCAATCTGCAATGGGCGCGCGTGGTGGACTAACGCCCATACACCTTCTTGAGGTTAGGCCTTGTTTATAGGCGAATGCTGATGATGACTGCATTTATGCCATTGTTGAGTAGGTTTTGTATCGTAATCTTGAGGATTGGTTTATCAAGTTTCAGCTAATACAAAATGGCGGAGCCTCGTGGCCAGCTAGAATGCGTACGTATACACAACCGTCTGCAAACTCACTCGCCACTATTTGAAGCACTCCCTCCCACATTGCGCTATCTTGATATGACAGTATGACAGACAATTCGTGCATCAAGTTTTTTTATTACCTGAGTGATCGAAGCTATTAAAACATAACCCGCAGATTATTTATCGGTTAGTTCCTGGCTACCCCAAATGGGAATACTACAGTATTTTTAAAAGACACTTTGGTACAGTGGCACGTTTCCCCTTAATGTCGTATGTAAGTTAGTATGTAAATGTTGTTATTTTTATTTAAGTTATTATTTAAATACCTACCTAAGTACCTATTAAAATATTATAATAATTGTTTTTATTGGACCGATTTTATTTCGATTTCTCCTTATTAGAAACTTTGAATTCGCTCCTCGAATCAAATTAAGGCTCCAATGAGAAAGATTTCTCAATGAAGAAACCTCAAATCCTCTTTTTTACATTGTATGTTTTTGATGGGATATTTAATTTATTTTATTTTATTTTTGGGATATGGGATTTTATTTTGCGTATTGTTATTAAAAAAAGGGAGTGATCCACAACAGCGCTAGATCGATATAGCTATGAAAGCGGTATGAATGGAGAAAAAAAAAGCGTGACGACCTTAAACCCCTCCCTCCCCCCACGTAACGGAACCGTAACGCCGGCCGTACTCTCCCCCCCACCCCCTAAATGCGTTACGTAATTTGTGAACGACCCCTAAGGTATAAACGTATTAACCTTAGGCGGTGTCCTATTGCCATCGCACGCGCGATGGTGCGATGCGATGTGATCGTACTGATGGGTAATTCTCCGAAATTTTACAAATCGTTGAAATTTTTCCATAGAAAAACTTGAAAATTTGAAAAATTTTGGAGAATTACCATCAGTACGATCACATCGCATCGCACCATCGCGCGTGCGATGGCAATAGGACACCGCCTTAAACTAAACAGGCCCTGTACCCGGACTTTCGATTTTCTACACAGGGCTACTTCGGAGACAGTGCGCTTTTACGTATATGAAGCTCGTTCACGCAATTGCGAAGTTCGAATGTCAGGGTAGAGCATAGAGTACGAAGAGATGGCATATCGGCTTGTTTCTATAGAAAATGTTGTCGCCAACAAAGGGGGTGAAAAACGGGTGAGGGGAGGGTTAACATTTAAATACGCTACTTCCCGCTAGATGTGTATGATATGACGTCTGGCCCAGTTGAGTATCTGTGCACAGTTCGATACAACATCTCTACCCCAGGGGAGCGCGTTATGTTCTCTATGGGGTAGAGGCACTGATATTGAAGCCAAAAGGTGGTGGTATCTCGCAGTACGGTCCCGGCCTCTGTGTGACCAGCGTTTTACTTCCAAAATCGCAAATAGATTCAATTTTGATTGACGATTAACAAGTACCTAACACAAATACAACTTTGTTATCTCTAAATTTGAACCGTAGTCAGACCTAAGTTAGTACAAAATAGTGCTCAATCATAACTTATTCAATCAAACGAAGTACTTACGACGTCGAACGAAACAGCCATGAGCAACTTTAATAACGGAGCGTTTACGCATCAATTAAGTTTTAGCTCGCATCTAACTAATTTCGAACTTTAGTCCATTTACCTAAGTCCTCTGATAGAACTCCTAAGCTACCGAGACGTAAGGACGAATAATATTCAATTCACGGCAAGTCCTAATAGGAGTTTAGAAATTCAGCTTTGGCGTCAGAAGTATGGAACTAGCTCTTTACAATCAAAGGCATGCTTTGGAAACTGGAACTGACGGTCGAATATTGTCATGAGAATTCGTCCAAGCTGGGTTAAAGTTTAAATCAGTAACATTCCTGTGATAAGAGTTATAAACAGGGTTACTTCGGAGACAGTGCGCATATAAAGCTCATTCGAAATAATGTTACGAGCGACGGATTCTGGGATAGTGAAACGCTAAGTCCAATTTTACTGAGTTTATTGGGTTACTCCTACACACGGTCCTCCTCGCAGGGGTTTCCCTTACACGGTCCACTTCACAGGATCCTCCTCGCAGAGGTTCCCCTTACACCACTTACTTTCACTGTTCTTTACGTCACTACTATGACGTCACGGCACACGACGCAACTATGACGTTACGATACACTTGACTACTATGACGTCACGACACATGTCACAACTATGACATACACTGGCACTTCACTGTTCACTTTACTTTCACTTTTACTTTTCACTTTTTCTCTTCTTCCTTTTAGTTTCGCACTTTTCACTGTTAAACCCAAAACTGCCCTGCGGCCGCAAACTCGCTGGCTTTTATACCACTGTCATCTGGCGACGAATCGGGTGGTACCCACCCAAAAACAAATAAAAATTGCGAATTTTTTGGGTTCTTTAGGAGTTTTCGATCATAAATCTCAGGAATGGAATAAAGGCTAATTTGCTACAGTATTTCGCTGCGCAGCTACCTACAGAACGGAGAGGTACATAACTGCCTCGAAATCAAAGTATGCAGGTTTCCTAATGATGTTTTCCTTCAGTGAAGTTTGTTAAAAATTGCACATAAGTTCCTGAACTGTTTGAAAAGCCAGGTCGGGATCGAACCACCACCGCCATTTGGAAGGGTTAACAGGCCTTTTAGACCTCTATGACATGTATTTTATTTTTCTTAAAACCACAAACATTATATAACAAATTATGTACTTGACTAAGATAGACCTAACTTTTAGATGTGTGTGTGCACTGAGAGATCACATCTTGAATTCTGAAATAAAGTACTACAGGTTTTAGTAGTAGTTGTAAAACAATTGTAAAACTGCGTCCTGGAATTTGTAAAGCGATAATTAAAAAGATATAACCTAAAACGTGTGATCCCTCAATCCTCACAGAGGACCTTCTACATCTGGGAAAGTATTAAGTTTAAACCAAGTTTTTGCTTACAGACTTTTAGTAGTACTTTATTTACAACGAATCTACCATATAACATGATACACAGCATCCTACACAAAAAATTACAAAGCCTTTTCACTGAGCTCTCAATCCACACACATGAAATTTTTAATGATAGCATTTTATCGTTAATTTATTAAATAAATCAATATTATTTGCGTTTAACTTTTAGTAAAAACTGTAAGGAAATTTGTAAAAGAAAGAATACATAGCAAATATGTCCTCATTCTATGTAATTGGCATTTAATTGTGATCCCTCAATCCACACGTTTCAAAATAACAAATCATTTGTAAAACAATGAAAATAGCACCTACAATAATGCAAAGCCGCAAATATTTAGTAAAAAAGTTCTACTAAATCTAACCAATTTCAGATCCTGGATTAACGGCGTGGAAAATGAGAAAAACAGCTTCGATTATTCTGCTCAAATAAACCAAGCAAGGTGACCACAAACTAAAACTTCCTGGGACATCATGATTATTCATTTCTCATACTTTGAATTTGAAAGTAGGTAATTGTTTATCTATGAAGCGGCAGTGTTGCCACCTTACCTCCAGATCAAGTAGCTAAACCGTACCCAAAAAGAAGCTAGATACCTAAAAGTGGCTGAGTAAAGTAATGTTAAAAATATACATAAATATGCTGAGATGCAGTTTATTTGGATCAGTAATATTGATTTACAATCAGTTACTCTATAAAATTATGCTCTTTGATGTTTTACAATGCTCATCATAGAATGCCATGCCTTTCGACTTTAACGTTTAGGTAATCGGAACTCAAAAACAATAAAAAACGCGAGGAGTCACGTTGCAGGAACTGACCCGAGTACACGTCTCGCGTGGTTTCGCGCGTCGCGTTTGTGCCTGCCACGAGGCTCCGCATTCCTCATTCTCTTCTTGTTCTTGTCCAAAAACAATCCCTGAGATTGGGATAGATTCTCCCAATAAACTACACTTGACACTGGCGGAAATGCAGTGCTAACGCACAAGCAAGAGTCCATTTAATTATAAATAAAAAAAAAAACGCTCTAAGAACCCGTTAAAATGACTAACTTTAGCTTAAGAAATTTGTATTTATTAATAAATAAATAAACAAAAAAAGTGGCTAGAATAAGTGGCTAAAAAATTTAGCCACAGATTTTTTTTTGTAGCTGACAAGTTCAAACATGTTGCTAGATCTAGCCAAAGTGACAACACTGTGAAGCGGGTGGAAAACTGGAAAGTGATGCATGAGGATAAATATTAAATATATTTAAAAAAAAAAGGATACCTACTTACCCGTTGCAAATATTTCCTAAGGACCCGTTTTAAAACGTGTAAAAATCACTCGTGAAGATCAGTCTATCTCATTCTCACTGTAGCATACCTACACACGACGCATAGCTGAACTCTATGTCCATGAACTTACTATATCTTCTCATAGGCACCCCGAGTGATTTCAAAATTTTTCAAACGTTTTGAAACGTACCTAGTCTAAAATTTATTCATCAAGCGACTCAGAAATTATTTTTGCATATTATATCAGCTGCTGTAGTATGCCACCGTGACACAGCACTATCGCACCTTCGCTCTCTTTCTATTTGTGCGCGAACGAACGAGATAAAAGACGAGATATAGCCGTATCACGTGCAACATGCTAGCTAGGCTGGCTTTTGTTTACTTTCCTCGTAGTCGAAATGAAAAGCAGCGGGGCAAGTACGCCAACCCGCGATAGCGTGATATGGCACTATCACGCTTCCACTCTCTTTCTATTTGCGCGCGAACAAACGAGATAAAAGACTACATTTGACAGATTGATGTGTTAAATATCGCTATATAATTTTGTTTATTTCACAATTTTCAGTGGTAAATTCATTAGTTCTACTCAGATATCAGTTATACACGCAATACTCGATAAGAAGAGAATGTTTTAATCGCCGATGATTTGCTTTAAATTTTTGAGGAAATCTTTTGTGTAGTTCCGAAGCGTTTCACCAGATCTTCACCAAATTAAAATGGAACCATCTCGAGGGTAAATCCTAACTAGGAACTAAAAAAGAATCACCCAAATCGGTCAAGAAATGCCGAAGTTATTACGATTTTCGAAGGTTCTCCTCGATTTCTCTGTGATTCCATAATCAGATCCTGGTTTCCTTAGCATGGTACACCCTTAGGATATCTCCCTTCCAACAAAAAAAGAATAATCAATCAAATATCCGCGAACACACAAAAAAGATTAAGCAATTTTAAGCAAAAGTCGTAATAGCTTAGTCCTCCAGCTGGAGGCTTGGAGACAAAATGTTTCAAGACGGTAATCTTTTGTACCATTGACGTCTCGCTTATTCTAATGGGCGGTTGTCATATGTCATAAGTATGAATGAATGTCAAGTAGCGTTTTTATGTCTTGCTTTATAATATTTATCTACCCCATAGATATATTATAGGGTAGATAAATATTATGAAGCAAGACATAACAACACTACTTGCCATCTATTCACACTTATGACAACCGCCCATTAGAATAAGTGAAATGTCAATAGTAAACAGATACCGTCTTGAACCATTTTGTCACCAGACCTCCAGCTGGAAGACTCCGCTATTTCCTTACGTTAAGAACTACTACTTACGTTACTTTTGCTTGAATTTGCTTAAAAAGTGGTGCCATTTGTGTAACTGATATTGCCAGTCTTTAGTTTATAGGTCTATGATCTACCCCTATACTATATCTATGTTCCCGAGTGATTTTTACACGTTTTGAAACGGATCCTTAGGAAAAATTTGCGACAGGTAAGTATCTTTTTTTGAAATGGTATATTTGAAATTCATCCTCATACATCCCTTTCCAACCGCTTCATAGATAAACAATTACCTACTTTCAAATTCAAAGTATGAGAAATGAATAATCATGATGTCCCAGGAAGTTTTAGTTTGTGGTCACCTTGCTTTGTTTATTTGAGCAGAATAATCGAAGCTGTTTTTCTCATTTTCCACGCCGTTAATCCAGGATCTGAAATTGGTTAGATTTAGTAGAACTTTTTTACTAAATATTTGCTGTTTTGCATTATTGTAGGTGCTATTTTCATTGTTTTACAAATGATTTGTTATTTTGAAACGTGTGGATTGAGGGATCACAATTAAATGCCAATTACATAGAATGAGGACATATTTGCTATGTATTCTTTCTTTTACAAATTTCCTTACAGTTTTTACTAAAAGTTAAACGCAAATAATATTGATTTATTTAATAAATTAACGATAAAATGCTATCATTAAAAATTTCATGTGTGTGGATTGAGAGCTCAGTGAAAAGGCTTTGTAATTTTTTGTGTAGGATGCTGTGTATCATGTTATATGGTAGATTTGTTGTAAATAAAGTACTACTAAAAGTCTGTAAGCAAAAACTTGGTTTAAACTTAATACTTTCCCAGATGTAGAATGTCCTCTGTGAGGATTGAGGGATCACACGTTTTAGGTTATATCTTTTTAATTATCGCTTTACAAATTCCAGGACGCAGTTTTACAATTGTTTTACAACTACTACTAAAACCTATAGTACTTTATTTTCGAATTCAAGATGTGATCTCTCAGTGCACACACACATAACTTTTAGTAACCCTCTGGAACTATACATTATTTTTATTTATTTATTAGGTATTAATAATCAAGCTGCTTGAAAGCGCCTGAAAGAAAGTCAATAGCATTATTTTTCTCCAAGCAAATCGGTATTACATAAGGTCCAGGCGTTTTAATACCGAACATTTTTCTTCAAATAACATTTTGTATCCCATTCTATCAGTTCACACTACATTTAAATTTGCAATTTTGTTCTTATTTCGTCCATTATTATTGAAGTATACCGTTTTTATGCGCTCCCCTTGCCAAACTGCTGTGTTTAGCGGCTGTGTTATTCTTTTAATGGCGGGAACTTTTAATTTATGTGGCGTATAAATATGGGCTTTATGTACGAGGCCAACCGATGTATTTGGATAAGTTGAGTAAGTAATACAGGGTGTAAGGAAAAGTATCATTAACCTTTAAACTTTAAACCACATAGGTTCTCTACCCATCCAACTGAACAAGCAAACCTGTCAAGCAGAACAAAAAAAATATACTGTTCCATACCTACTTGACTCAAATGTATGAGATATATTTTTGTGTTTGTTTGTTTGTTTGCTGGGTAGAGTAGGTATGTGGTTTAAAGGTTAATTATACTTTTCCTTATACCCTGTATTTGCAACCGCAGGGAGTATGTAACTTCTAGGTATAGTCTTTGCGAGTTATATCTATCTTCTATCGCATAATCTCACAACCGTATTCCTTTTCGGGGTGGTTAGAAGCCTTGCTACAACTACCAACCATGTTTTGAAGCGTGTAGATTTAGAAAAGCTCAATAAGTAAATATTTCCACTGTATTGAAACCTTCTCCCTTAGTCTCCTCTTATAATACCCACGCACGGAAATAGGGTGGTCCATTCTAAGCTGGAACCATTTTTAATAGACAGTATAGATACTAAAACGACGGGGGATTTTGCACACCTTCAAAAGGAGGAAAGTCGCTTACCATATCTTATCTTATCTTATCTTATCTTATCTTATCTTATCTTATTGTGAGGGCTGGCAAGCCAGCAACACTTCGGCCCAGTGGGATCTTTTGTGTTAGCCCCAATACTTTTTGCTTACTTCACCCTTCAAATACATGGTCAATGAAGGAGGCAATACCATTGAGGGGAAGAAGCCTTAGGTCAACCGGTTTTGGATATCCATCACCGAGGAGGCACATGCGCTTTGCCGCCAAGACATCACAGTCACACAGGATATGCTCCATGGTCTCCTCATCCTCTCCGCACGCTCGACAGCTGGGATCCAGGGTGAGTTTCATCTTGTGCATCATCGTGCCTGTGGCGTAGTGACCAGTGAGGGCTCCGACGAGCCTTGCTCCTGCTGTTGTTCAGTATGAACTTTGAGACACGAGCTGTCGCATTGCTGATAAAATTCTTGGAGTGTTCTACCTTACCTTGGTCGTACAGGGTCCTTCTGCTGACTCTTTTTAAGGGGATGATCAGACCATCAAACTGAACAACTTTCGCTATGTGACCAACATCGAAATCGCAACAAAAAATTTGCTGTGCCATACATTTGGCTCGAAGGTTTGTAGTTCTGTATGGAAGAGCTGATTTTTTTCGCGATTTCGATGTTGGTGCCATAGAGAAAGTTGTTCGGTTTCACGGTCCGATCATCCCATTAAAAAGTGTCAGAATGTTAAGAAGGACCCTATACAGGGGTGCTTCAGACCATCAAACTGAGCAACTTTCACTATGGACCCAACATCGAGAAAAAATAAAAAAAATCAGCTGTCCCATACATTTTAGTCGAATCGGTAGTGCACTTTTGTATGGGACAGGTGATTTTTTTTATTTTTTCTCGATGTTGGCTCCATAGTGAAAGTTGTTCAGTTTGATGGTCTGAAGCACCCCCGTAAGTATTACTAGGGTGTTTTGTTACACCCTGTAGTATAGAGTATGGTTTCCTTCACCGAAAACCGGTGTTGCAATCAAATAAAATCACAGACGCTTTGACAACTGCACACACCCATTTTAACATGGCGACAGTCACGTGACGTCCTTGATTAAATTATAATTCTTTAAATAACACACATTGTGTATCTAGAACGATATCCACTGATATAAACAGCGCGTTCGGAATAGTTCGGATATCATCAACAATTTTTTTTATATTACTTTTGCTGACGTGGTCGTTAACCTATCGAAAGGGACAAATTAAATAAAATATTTTTTTTATTTCAGAAATTACATCCACAATATTATTATGTTGTTAATATCACACTTAAATAACTATGTTATAGTTAGGGCTGCCACCTTTCAAAATCAATAGACCCGGAGAATTTAATAAACTATGAAAATTTATACGATCCAAAACCTAGAGCAAGCTCGAGATTACACTAAATTCTGGAGCTAGCGAAGTGAGCTCCAGATTTTACTGCAATGTGTCTAGGTCCTTGTGATACAATCATAGCCAGGAGCGAGCGAAGCGAATTCAAAATATTACAGCAATATAAATATCAGTGCAGCACTTATCTTTAGATTAAAGAGGAGCGAGCGAAGCAAGCTCGAGATTTTGCTTCGTTATTATTCCGATTTTTCCAGCTCATGCCGAAATCGAGGCAATTCAAGTATTAAACAAATAGCTGAAACGACATAATAACTCGATTGTAGAGCATGTAGAGTAGGTTGAGTATAGTAAAAAAGCTGGAGCGACCGAATAGAGTTCGAAAATATATACAATGACTCGGTTTTAGCTAGAGCTCAGTCACCATACCAGACATGCACCATGCAAACCCGTAGACTCCGGGTCAAACCCGGAGAGGTGGCAGCCCTAGTCACAGTATCTACTGGAGACCATGTTCAGGATGCTATTGGTGCTGGCGTACTCTGCAGTGCGGCGGCACAACGTTTGCGGAGCGTGGTGGGAAACCAGCCGATTGATTTTGTATGGGAGGTCCATAAAAATTATCATTTTTTGACCCATGTTCCGTAGTGAAAGTTGTTTAGTTAATACAGTCTTAAATTTTAATTCGTTTTTCGAAATCACTCATTACACCAGCCGCAGTCGCCGTAGTGGTATTTGGCAAGGAAGATATTATGACCATCATCATTAATATTATGAACTGAGAACTAATTAACTAATCACTATTATTAACTAAGTGAAAAAGAAATTTAATATATCGTTTAAATCGTGGTCCCAAAGGAGTCAATTTATTTTAGGCCTACAAACGGTAACGTTTATTGATGATGTCCACATATAAAAAGAAACCCTAGCGGGTAGGCTGAGCTAGGCAGCTTATGCAATTCGAAAAATTAGACAGCTAACTGATATAGCTAGTGCAAGACTTGTATTATAATACTTCAGCTATACTTTTTATCAGGTGTACCACGGGTAAAAAGTTCTGCCCGTGGTCCACCAGGTGAACCAAATTAGTTGTACCACGGGAAATGCCTGCTTCCACAGTATCATGTCTTATGGTATGCTGTGGGGCCTTGCTACAGATGTTGAGGCTATCTTTATCCTTCAAAAGCGGGCAATTCGAGCCATTTATAATCTGCGTTGTCGAGATTCACTACGAGATCTTTTTAAAAATATCAGTAGTTTGACTTTCTACAGTCAATATATTTACAAAAATATTTTATACGTTCGGAAAAATTTCAAAATCTCTCCCAAAAACAAAGACGTTCATAATTACAATAAAGAAATTAAAATAAATTAGTATACCCACATTTTCGACTCAGTAAGGTCAACACATCTTTCATGGGGCACTGTATACGCTTTTATAATAAGATACCAGAGGATATTCTAAACTTACCAGGCCCTGTACCCGGACTTTCGATGTTTCGATGATCGCCACTGTTTCGGTTCACACTTCATTGTAATAGAGTTGACATTGGAACGAAAACATTCACGCAATTACGAAGTTCGAATGTGCGGGTAGACCCACAGATAAAAAGTTTAAGTCGAATGTTAAACAAGTCCTCTGTAAACTAGATGATTATTTGAATGACCAAAATGTCTGGTCTTGACAATTACACTATGTAATGCAATAAGATGTGTGTTGTAGAGTTTCTGGCCGCATCTTCTCTCAACGGAACACCTTCCGACGCGGTGGTAGAGTCAAAAAATGACGTCATAAAGCTATCTGTGTGATATTATTTTGAATAAAAATTTTTGAACTGAATTGATGGTAGGTGTTACACTCTAAAAACATAATTTAATTTTCACACCACCCGCTCGAAAATGGAACATTATATGTCATGTAACTCGAACCTAAAGCAAGTCATTATAGCCCTGGGACTAGCCGGGCAATAATATTGTACTGAATTTCATTATAACCCGCTGGTCAATAATGAGATTTGAATATGGAACCGCATCCACAGATTATTTAATATTTACTACGACCCTTACTTAAAATTCGTATGAAAACTTATCATGGAGACCTGCACCAAAAAGAACTTAATTCGAAATTCGAACTGGCCACCACGAGTATTGAACACAAAAAAAGAAAAAAAGGCGCGAATACTGCAAATCTCTGTACCTATTGCTACCAGTGCTACGAACAAAGTAAATAAAATATTTTACATTTTTAACCGACTTCAAAAAAGGAGGAGGTTTCTCAATTCGACCGTATATATTTTATCTTTCCACAACTGGAGTGCGATTTTTGAATCTCATTGGCTGAGTTCAGCAGTTGAAAATGTCAAAATTACTATGGAGATACGCATCTTTCTGCTGCTGATTTGACTTTAAAAAATTGCACTCCTGAAGTATGATTTTTGAATGTCAAATCAGCAGTAGAAAGTTGCATATCTCCATAGTAATTTTGACATTTTCAACTGCTGAACTCAGCGAATGAGTTTCAAAAATCGCTCTCCTGGTCTAATTTTTCAAATATCTACTTTCACTTTGAATTTAATAAAATAGTGTTTTCTAAATATTATACTATTGAACTCTAATACTTTGTTATAAACTCTAATAAAAGAATTGGTTTCTAACCATAGAGAATTTACACGCTCCCCTGGGCTTCTAACAGTATTGCTTTTAATTTTCTCGCGGAGGGTGTGAAAAGTAGAGTATGGTCCTCGGGGATAAACGTGTTTTCATCTTGGGCGAGCTTGAACCCCTCGCTTCACTCAGGATTCTAGTCTTAACTCCCTCGCTTCGCTCGGGAGTTAACTCTAAACTCCCTCGCTACGCTCGGGAGTTAACCCTAGAATCCCTCGTTACGCTCGGGATTCAATATCGCGCCCGTGATGAAAGACACTGCTTTATCCCCTTGGTACATAATCTACTATTATTATAGTAATCGGAAGAAAGATTAGGTAAAAATGCAAACGGAATTACGAAATAAATATAAAAAATGCACCGTTTTGACTTTTATGGCTAAGATTCTTTTATCCTGTTAAAATGGCACATGTAAAGCAATTTGCGTGTATCTACGCGTTTTAGATGTTCATACGAAAATAAAAATAAAATCTAACTTAAGTTGCAGTTGGTTTGTCTTGGTACAAGATGTGCGCCAACTGCGATTACGCGACACTCCGCTTAGATGAGGTATAGCTAATATTACCACTATTCGAGATTATGAGAAACAAATCGACATGAGTTCCATTACTATGTGCCAACTATATGGTAAGATATTTTTGGTAGCCTATTTCCTATACTAAGAAAAAGGATCTTCTTTGAAGCGATCATTTCTAATATATGTATCTAAACTATTATAAAACCGTAACAGAAATGTGTCTGTACATTGAAGATATTTACAAAAAAAAATTACGACATGGTTTTTACCTGTCCTTGATACCAAATCATTTGGATTTTTTGTGTCTGTTTGTTTGTTTGTTTGTTTATTTGTTTGTTTGTTTGTTTGTTTGTTTGGGTGTTTGTTTGTTCGAGTATCACGCAAAAACTACTGCACCGATTTTGATGAAACTTTTTTTGTTTGATAGCTTATCATCTGACTTAAAATCTGGTATATAATTTATGCGGACGAAGTCGCGGGTAAAAGCTCGAATTGTATATTACTCTCACTTTTTCATGACTGCATATTTACACCTGTAACTCGCATACCTAACCCATACAGTGGGGCGTGTAGATTGGTGCGGGTTATGGTAGAGTGGTACACAACACAGTAGGTACCTAGGAACAAAAGTTGCATAGACTGGTAAAGTTCAACATCTGGAACACGAAATAATTACGAAAGATTACTCGACATTCAATGTCAAACCTTATCATTAAACTGATAAGAACCCAAAGAGAACTAACTCGAACGTAGCTTTTATATTATAATCAAATACCACAAACCGGCCAGTTGCGTTGCGCAGGCGCCGGGTACAAACGTGTTTTAAATAAAGACTACAAGATGGCCGCTCGCTCGATCCTCAATAACCAGTGCTTGATCACATTTTCCAAACGCGCCTACAGTTCGAAAGTTGACAAAAATGTCGCTTTTCTTGGCCTCGGAAATATGGGTGGATTCATGGCTGCCAATTTGGTCAAACAGGTGGGTCACGACTGGGATTTTAGGGTTAAGTTTGATTAATTGTGCTTGGACGATCGGCTTTTTGAGTTCTCATACACTAAACCCAATTGAAGATTATTCTGGTTTCATCGGGACAAGTGTGATCGTTTTTTAATTTCAAGCTTTGGATCCGTTCGAGTTTTGTGATGGTAAAATACGTTGTTTTTCGAAGTCCAGAAATGTTTCAGTGCATTCCATGGATAGATTTTGTTTAATTAACTTATGAAGAAACTAGTAATTTTTCAGTTAAGTTGTACAAGTATTAAAATATTTTCAGAAATATGTAAAAGAAGAGAGAAAGATATAACAGAAATTATTAGCGAGGTATATCTACCTAAAGAAAGCATTATGGAGTAGATAATGGCAGGGAATTTGGTTCGTTTTAAAATTGTTTTCTAAGAGGAAGAGTAAATGCGTCACAAAAATTGTTTACCTACCAGTAGCTTAGAGGAAATATTCCAACTAAGACATTATCACTTGTTTACGATGTTCTACTATTACAGATTATATTTACTACGTAAATTGTAATTTGTATTCTAACGTAATTCAGGCATGTAAACCAACAAACTACAATAACCATGATAATTTATTTAAAAAAATTTCGAAACATTAAACTACAAAGCTTATAAAAGAATTTTGATTAGCGCTTGGATTGCAGTAAAATTACGGTTGGGGAGATAAAAGATAAATTATGTTGCACGGAATAATATAAGATTACAAGTATAAGTCCTAAAGGTAAATTTTTATACAAAAACGGAACCCTTTATAGTTTATAGGATTACCTTTGTTGTCCGTCTGTCTGGCTGTCTGTTTCGTTTGTGGACTTATCACGAAAGCACTTTAAGGAAGTTTTAACTTTGAAAGCACTCAAACTAAAATTTTGTTTTTATTTCATCGCATCAGTTCACTCAAACTCAAGTTCAAAAGATATGTCATTTTCAGAACAAATAAATTAAGCTTTTTCTTCTTCGGGTTCTTCTCCATGGCGGAGGTATTGGCAGTCAGCTCTGCATATCTCTACCAAACGAACAGCTCTTCGACGCTGGCGATGCCTGTCAACTCTTTCAGGTTCGCGAATAAGGTTACCAGGTCCGAAAATGAGTTTTCCTGACAAAATCTCTGACTTCTGGCGTCTATTATTGCCTATAAATTATAGGCAAATTTTGCCCGTTTGAATCTGAATTTTTGTGATTAAACGGTTTAATAAGTAGGTATTTTAATTTTGATTTCTTATATTTTTCTCATTTTATATAAAATTCCTGACAATTTCATATTTTCCCTGTTTCGCTGACAGAGGGCAAAAATTCCGAACATGTCAGGAAAATTCCTGTCATTTGGTAACCCTATTTGCGAGCCACGATATATTTTGTAGCCTACCGAGACCGTTCCCTACTTTGCCTATTATTATTGAAATTACGCAGTTCAATAAAATAAATTTGCATTAATTACGTACGAGGTGTCACGAAAAACGTGTAAGTTTAGTATTTGCTCTAGGAAAGTTAAAACTTTATCATGAACGACATAGTTTTCTCTACCATCTATAATAGAGGGGAAGAGAGGTAGAGGAAGAACTGGTGGAGAAAAAGATTGGAGTCGTTTAGTTATGAGGATGTCAAGGTACTTGCAGAAAGGAGACATGATTCGCGAACAATCCACCGACAAGGCTACTAAAGATTATGAATTTCATAAAGTTGTAATTTTCGATTCATTTTCAGTTGTATACCTATGTAGAAACAACAAAATTTGAATTTCAATTGTTACTAAATTAGTCGTTTCGCCGCCAATCCGTCCGTCTGCTCTTTTAGCGATGAAATTAATAAACAACATCTTAGGTACTCCAAGATAAGTAATATTTTTTTTTGTAAACGCCACACCAAAATTAGTCCCGTAATGTAGTTTTTACTTCAATCGTTCACAAATATACAATAAAATCCAAATACTCTCTAAATGCATTTTATTTAATTTTGTCACTTTTATCTTTCACTCTCCCAATAAGATAACAGCTTAATTAATAATGTCAAAGTATTCTATCTTTAAAACATTTTGTTCATATGTAACCAAAATTAGATAACTAACACAGCAGCAAACACTTGCTTGACCGATAATAAAGATACGCCTACAGAGTAACGACCGACATTGACCGATTGACACCGAACTTCCCGTCGCACTCACACACACATACGTGTTCACGAAGAGAATAGACGTTGTCACTTGCAGACACATAAAGTAGGAACCTAGATTTTCTTGTTCTTGGGTATTATAGGTCGACCAGAATCTCATGGCACAAAAAAAGTAAAAAAAATTGAGATTTTCATATGGTAGTGTCACACTGTTACCTATCTGTAAAGTCAAAGTAGGCCCTGTACAGACTGCGAGTATGTCAATCGAGTGACACACATGTTTGTATCGATGCACATGCGCTTGTGAATTGTGGTAAAGGCTGTCGACGAATAACTGATCACATATTACGAAAGTTTTGCATCGTGGGTGGCTGTACCGCGTTTGCATCTATGCTATCGCGTTTGCATCGATGCTGCAACGCGACTGAATCGATGCCTTTTGCAGCACTTCTGCGCTCCAAAGAGCCACAATAGGTGTATAAAAGGGCCCTAATCTATTTACCCCAGTGTTGCTTACTCTAAAATTTGATTTCCCTATTTGCCGTTAGATTCTGCTCCACCTATACCCAGTTAGTATTTATTCCTTAGCTGGAGTATGACGTATCGCGCTAATCATTTGACAGCTCATGACAGCCGTTTGATAGATCGCTCAGACGTTTGACTTGACTTCAGGCTGTTATTTGATTACAACTGAGATAAAAAAAGGAAATAACTTCGACATTTTAAATTAGCATGGTTTGCCTCCTGTCTGTCGCCAACCATTGTTTTTTTAAATTCTTATTTTATTGTTTGAGCTTTTAATCCTTAGGTTATGTCAGCCCTACATTGTTGGAAATGCTATTTCCCGCTACTTTTCGTCTGATCCAGAACACAAGTTTGTACGCACCAAGGTCAAAGAGCAACCCCTCCCTCATAGAGCCATACGATACAGCTTCCATCTCTCGCGCTCCATACAAACGAAGGTTGATTATATTCTGGATATTAGTCAATTAATTTTTTTAGGCACGATCTGTTAACCAATATCTGTTGTTTACATTTGTTCTGACAAATATTTGTTCATTGGTTCATTTGTTTCGTTCTGTTAGGTAAAATATATAGTGTCAAAGCTACGATTAATTTAAGATTTGTATGGAAAACCATGAGCCACGACAACTTTAATAAATAAATAAATAAATAAATAACGCTCACAGGCACATACATTGTAATGATCCCAAGTAAGCACTATAGGCTTTTTGTAACTTTGAAACTATAAATCAGATCTGGAGTGCGATTTTTGAATCTCATTCGCTGAGCTCAGCAGTTGAAAATATCAAAATTGCTATGGAGATACGCATCTTTCTACTGCTGATTTTACTTTCAAAAATCGCACTCCTGGAGTATGATTTTTTTTATGTCAAATCAGCAGTAGAAAGATGCCTCTATAGTAATATTGACATTTTCAACTGCTGAAATCAGCGAATGAGATTCAAAAATCGCACTCCTGCAGTTGGACTGTAAGGATGCAAAATAATTAAGTCAGTCACTTTGATAAACCACTAGACACAAATTAAAAGAGACGCCAAAATTCGAGTGATGCCTACAAAAATCCATCAAAAACTTCATTTAACGTTAAAAAAATGCTGTTAGTCAAATCCCTAAAAATTCATAGAATAATTTATGAAGAAACAACGAAAAGCCATTAAATGTTACTTTTACGAATTTAAAATTAAAATCCATTCAATTGATGCAAAGATTATGCTAAATTATGTAGATGGGGTCTTTTTGCGTTTAACATTTTAAGGTTAGAGGGCTTCAGGCGGGGATTCAATACATTAGAACATAGATGTTCATTAAACTAAGGACCTATTTCACAGGATTGGGGCTTCAACTGAATCTGCTTAGGGTTTAATTTTAAATATCCTAAAGGTCTCTTTGACAAATGTTACACATATCGACGTTAATCCCTTTCGAGTGTCGTTTAAGATAGCTTCGATGGCTCTAACTCTAGTTTACGTTATAACTAGTGATCGGAATAGGTAGTGCAATTTAGGGTTAATGACCTTAAACATTATATTAATATGGATATGCCTTGTGGGAATGTGGGATCCCGAATATAGTAATGATGATTTTTATCATCCTTATCAACCATGGTTACAATAAACAGTAAATTTTACCAGGTTAGTTTTACATTCTTAGAATTAATTTTACCGTATTTTTCCGTGTTTGTAAAGCCTAGCGTCAATATAAACCAACTTTAATAAGCACATATCGAAATATATTGTATGCTTAGAACTCGTAACTTGTCGGTTTTATTACATCCCGATAATTTTCTAAAAATACATAACTATATCCCAACGAAGTGGGATTTAAAGGCATATCCTTGTTAAGATAAGGTCACGATATCCCGCGAAATTGCACTACCTATTCCGATCACTGGTAATAACAGTATAACAAGGTAATAAAAAACTTCGCTATATTGTGGAAAATTATTGGGACTTATTGTTTTTACTTGCAAGGATCAGTCTGTCTGACATTTTAGGATACTAGTTGTTTCCAGTAACTTCGTTAGCGTGTTTCTCAAGCAATTTTTATTTCTCAGGATTCAAGCTCTATACCAAATTTCTTTAAAATGGGTTCCGCGGTTTGGCCGTCGAAACGTAACAGACATACTTAAGAAAGAGAGACTTTCGCATTTATACAGGGTGTAACAAAACACCCTAGTAATACTTAAGGGGGTGCTTCAGACCATCAAACTGAACAATTTTCACTATGGAGTCAAACATCGAAATCGCGAAACAAAAAACAGCTCTTTCATACAAAACTGCAGTACCGTCTCGACTCAAATGTATGGGACGGCAGATTTTTTATATTTTTTCTCGACGTTGGCTCCATAGTGAAAGTTGTTCAGATTGATGGTCTGAAGCACCCCCTTAAGTATTACTAGGGTGTTTTTTTACACCCTGTATAAGTGGATGTCCATTGTTACGCCCCCAAAACAAGATTTGTATAGTTTCTGATATATGAATAAGTGTGGTCAAAATTATTAGAAAGGATATACCACAAAACTACAATACGGGACAAATTTTATTACGCGACCAGTACTAAAATAGGGAAAAGTATCGGGGGAGCTGGTTATTTGGCCTGCAGACTATATCGCAGTACACTTGCCATAGCTTAGGTTTTCTTGTTAAATTAGACATTGAAGTATTACCTACAGTGCATAAAATATATAGAGTGGAAGCTACTAAGAACTAGCATCGCGCACCACGCGATATACCTACCTATCCTGACCGCCGATTTTCACAACTGTATGGATGCAAAAACTATGGTATTATGCTTTTACAACGATATCAATATTAATTTCCAGGGTTTCAACGTCAGAGGATACGACCCGTCAAAAGACACCTTAGCTGCTGCAGCCAAGAATGGCATAACCGGTGCCAACTCCATCGCAGCTGCTGTCGAAGGTGTTGATGTAGTGGTCTCTATACTACCGAGCAACAAAGTTGTGCTGGACGCTTATCTGGGCAAGGACGGTGTGGTTGCTAACGTAAGTAAAACATGACATATAAAACTAATTAGTTAGCCCAGCGACCTAAAAACGAGATGGCGCCACTTTCCCTGATCCTGCGAGACTTCTCGTCAGTAGCTGGCAAGCTTGCATATCAGCCTCCACTATGCCGTTCCAACGATACCTGTTGCGACCTTGGAAGTCAACCAGTCTCCTGCCAGGCTGCCATGACATAAGGGCAACATAATACAGGCAGTTTTAAGCGTAAGGTGTTGGGCACCGTGGTTTCTTGTATGTAGGTATAGTCACAACGAGGTTCCTGCAAGCGAGCACTTGTAAGCGAATAGCTACCTGCCATCACATTGGATGCAATTGTATCATTTGCTAGAAAAGTAGATGTGTGTTGCAGACTTGCTTAGTGTGTTCAAATCTTAAAATGTTAAAAATACAAAAGGTTTAATTTTGCAAAATGTTTCTATGTTCGAACACAAATAACGTTTTTTACAAGATTTGATTAGGTAAGTACACCTAGGACATTGAGGACCTAGTACCTAGTAGAGGCGACACCCAGACTAAATTTTTTATAACACTCGTTTAAGCTAATTGGCTCAACCTTACTTAGCATGTGTCGGGCGCGTGCTGCACCGCGACGACATTGGCGACGACCCCCATCGCATTGTCTGTTCTATACATAAATTCAATGACCTAGGGCTGATTAATGTTGATGTCCGACAATTATTTGACGAGTTATTTTGATACTTAATAATATTATCGTTATCTTCTAGGCGGCGAAAGGAACTCTGCTCATTGACTCAAGCACGGTAGACCCAAATGTACCTAAACAAATCTTCCCTGTTGCTGGCGAGAAAGGAATGGGTTTCACTGACGCACCTGTATCAGGAGGTAAGATTATATTTTGTACTTAAATTGCACCAAAAAGTTTCAAGGCACCTTTCAATTATCATCCATCCAGTCTATCATCGTCCACTGCTGAACATAGGCCTTTCCCAAGGCGCGCCACAAAACTCTGTCCTCGGCCTTCCTCATCCAGTTGCTCCCCGCAACTTTTTTTAGGTTGTCTGTCCAGTGGGCAGCAGGGCGTCCCACACTACGCCTACCAGTTCGCGGTCTCCACTCTAGTTCTAGAGTCAGAGTTCTCTGACACCCCACCGGTTGTTAGTTCTTCGGCAGATATAACCAGCCCATTGCCAGTTCAGCTTGCTAATTTTCTGCGTTATGTCAACTACTTTAGTTCTCTGACGTATCACTTCATTTCTTAGGGGGTGCTTTAGTTAAGACCATCAAACTCAACAACTTTCAATATGGAGCCAAAAAATAGATAAATATATTGTAATATTTATCTAATTGCGTTGTATTTTTTTTTATAACGCTCACAGGCACATTTATTATTGTTGCTTTATTTTCAAATAATAAAGTCTTTATCTAATACGGTTGAAGATTCCAGTGTATGGATTTTATCAAGTTTTAGCGTTTGATTAGAAAAGAAATTGTATGTTTAGTTAGATTATATTTTTGTCAGCATCTTACGTCTTGGACGATACAAATCGATCGGACGATACATTGACAACAAGTAAATGTAGAGAATAATCTTTATTCTTGTAGCATTATGTTTGTAGTCTTAGGTTTGTACAACGACTTTCTCTATGGGACGAATATCGAAATCGCGAAAAAAAAATCCGCTCTCCCATACAAAACTGCAAACATAACTCGACTGAAATGTATGGGACAGCAGATTTTTTTTTCGCGATTCCGATATTCGTCCCGTAGAGAAAGTCGTTCAGTTTGATGGTCTGAAGCACCCCTTTAAGTAGCTGTCCCATTTTATTGTACATCCTGTAGAAAGACAGCCAAATCAAATTAATTGCTGACAGTCATTTATCGCGTAGAGATAACACGCGATAAACACGAAAGAAAGATAACTAAAGTAACTTAATTTTGATTTACTTTTATTATGAGTTTATAACCTAAACTACTATAAAGCTGTAAAAGAAATGTGGGAACATTGAAGATATTTACGAAAAAAAAATAACGATATGATATGGTTTTTAAGTGTCCCTGACTCCAAATCACCAATTTATTGATTTTTTGTTTGTCTGTTTGTTTGTTTGTTCAAGCATCACACAAAAACTACTGAACCGATTTTAATTAAACATTTTTGTTTGAATGCTTATGATTTGACTTAAAATCGGGTATGTAATACCTAATTTGTGCAGACGAAGTCGCGGGTAAAAGCTCGTTGGTTTATGAAGGTGTTTATAATTAAAAAAAATTATACAGGGTGTACAATAAAATGGGACAGCTACTTAAAGGGGTGCTTCAGACCACCAAACTGAACAACTTTCTCTATGGGACCAATATCGAAATCGCGAAAAAAAAATCTGTTGTCCCATACATTTCAGTCGAGTTATGTTTGCAGTTTTGTATGGGAGAGCGGATTTTTTTTTCGCGATTTCGATATTGGTCCCATAGAGAAAGTTGTTCAGTTTGATGGTCTGAAGCACCCCTTTGAGTAGCTGTCCCATTTTATTGTACATCCTGTATAATAGTTGCGTAATTTTCTTGTGGAGAATGGATTCATGTTGCGTACCTATAGATTATGTATTTACTAGCTGTTGCCCGCAACTTCGTCAGCGTGGACAAGTGATTTTGTTTCATGTCTCGTCTAAGATCATGGTCAGAACCAAGTTTAGGAATCCCGGCATGTAACATTAGAATGGCCATTAAGGAATGGGCTGATAAAAGACACGGCTAGAATGGTCTAGCCTATTGGGTCTGCAACACTATGAGCAATATAACACCACGAATCTCACAGGTCATACTGAACAACAGCAGGAGCAAAGCTCGTGCCATCATCGGAGTCCTCACCGGGCAGTACGCCACAGTCACGATAAAGCTCACCCTAGATCCCATTTGCCGAGCGTGCGGAGATGAGGAGGAAACCATGGAACATACATAATACTGTGTGACTGCGATGTTTTCGCGGCTAAACGTATGTGTCTCCTGAGAGATGGTTATTCAAAACTGGAAGATTATAGGTTTTTTCCCCTGAATGCTATTGTCTCCCTCATTTTCCAAATTTTTTAAGGGTGAAGAAAATAAATATGTAGGGGTAAACACAAAAGATACCAGTGGGTCGATGTGTTGCTGGCATGCCAGCCCCCATAATGAGATAAGATAATAAGAAGGTTATGAATAAACTTTAGCTAAATCTAAATTTCAACGACAATGTCGCGATAATAAACTAAGTTTTTAAGCTCATGCTTTCAAGGTTTTTCAGCGAAAACAAAAAAAGTCGGTGGTATTGGAATTAATAATTGTTGCACATTTGCTTTAAAAATACGACTAACGCCATCTATTAAGAATTTAAGATGAAAACGATACTACAATTAAATTAAAGAACGCTAAAAAGAAGAACGCTAAAAAAGGTTAAAAGACAGAGGATTTTTTTGTATTTTTCCAATTCACCTTACACAACAGAGACGTTTTGAGTTAAGTCCAAGTATCGTTGAAAATGGATGAATTTTGAGATAAGGAAACGATTAATTCAATAAACGTCTCTGAATCTTGACCTAAGCGTCAAGATGAACAGGTGTAGAAGTTTTTCATTAATTTATAGAGAAAAGTATATTTTGGGAGAGTCGATTCAACTATAGCGACTACAGTACAGTAGCTGTATCATTAAAGTTATTAAACCTTACAGTAGTAGAATAATTGACTTGAGTTGTCAAATTAAACCGTTTTTGGAGGTTTTCAGGAGATTATCGGCTGGGTAAAAATTATATTTCTTTGTATAATTCTCAATCTAACGTGAAATAGTGGATAATTTAATAAAATAGTGTTAGTGTATTTCACAAAATTATCTACGATTTCACTTTAGGTTCGCAAATAATCACAGAAACCAAATTTTTACCCTGCGATAAGATCCCCAAAAACGGTTCTATTGCCTCGCATCACGTACTTCTTTCTATTACACATAGCATCTTGCTCTTTGAGCTGTTAGTCACTCTATAGTAACTTTATGGGTAATACACTATTATCATTATTACCTTTCGCTAAAACCTCAGCATTATACTAAAAGTAAGTTTTACTGCAGGTGCAGGCTTAAAAAGGTAATTGGTACCTTTAGGTACCAATGATCCTGACCACCCCGAAAGGAATTACAATTGTTTTACATACGTGTGCATGTACTTAGCATGTAGGTACCTACATTCCTGCTCAGAACGGGAAACCGCTCCTCAAAAGTAAGCTAGATCATATGCAGGTCTAATACAAAAGCTACGTACTTGCACCTTTTGGTGTAGAGACCATGGGCCTGTGGCGTCCAGATACCCGGAAGTTGGAAGCTGTTTATTAAAGATATAGTTTCTAAGTTAGTCGACGCTAGAAGTGACCAAAAGGCTAGCGCGTACCTCGGTCAGTGAAAAGGCATTGCCATCCAAAGAGTAGGTAAAGCATTCTGGACATCCCTCCCCTTGACAGCCATTGATCTTTGATATGGTTCTGCTATCTATGCGTAGTTGGTTCACTGATCAATAAGATTGGTTTCATATTATTTAGCTTTTAATAGTTTACTTATTTTTATGTATAATATCTTGTTTGAGTACCTAATGCAGGTAATGTATTATGTCTTTTTTTTAAAGAGAAATTTAGGTATAGTTTGGGAGAGCCGATTCAACTATGGCGACTACTACTTAAGTCAATAGGTATCAGGAAATAAACTATTATCGCTACGTATTACCTTTCGCTGAAGCTTCCGAATTATGCTTTGGTACTTTTAGCAATATTCGTGACCACCCCGAAAGTAATTACAAACGTAAATTTACATACGTGTACTGTACATGTACTGGTCAGAACGGGAAACTTCTCCTCAAAAGGTAGGTAGGTTATATACCGGTCTTAGGCACAGCCTTTTGGTGTAGAGGTCTAGGGTCCAGATGCCCGGAAGATGGAAGCTAGTTATTAAAGAAAATAGTTTCTAGGATAGTCGACGCTACAGGTAACCAGAAGGCTGGCGCGTACCTCAGTCAGCGAAAACGCGTCACCATCCAAAGAGTATTAAGCATCCTGGGCATCCGTCCAAATTACAGCTATTGATCTTTGATAGGGTTCTGCTATACCTTTCTATCTATAGTTGTTTACCGATCACTAAGATTGGTTTCCTATTTGTACGTTTTTAATATTTACCTTTTTTGTGTATAATATCTTGTTTGACTACCTATTGTTGCATTAAAAAAAGAAAAATGCTGAAAGATAATGGTATTGTAGTTGTAGGTAATTTTATTTAAAAAACGTAAATAAAAAAAAAAAACATCTAGATTCTAGACCAAGAATCGAACCTTCACCTAATGTATGAAAATCTAACCATTTTCTAAATGCGCTACGCGGCTTCTATGCGAAGCGATGAAAAAAGCAACTTCTATTTACCACTACAATCTATCCAAATACATATGTCAGCACAAGTCAGCGTAGTAAATCATTGTAAATTATTCCCACTTATCCCACAGGAACCCATTACTGGGATAAAAAGTATCCTATATGTTAATCCAGAACACATTCTATCTGCGTGCCAAATTTCATCCAAATCCGTTCAGCCGTTTATGCGTGATTGAAACACAAACATACAACCTTACAACCTCACAAACTTTCACATTTATAATATTAGTGAGATATTTGGTCCTTGGCTTGGTTCTTACACTGAGAGAAATGTTATTTTGGTGTAATCTTAAAATATCCTGACGTTAATCGAAAATAATGTGCGTTGTCCTAAAATAAGAGAATGATAGTTCAATATTACGCTATAATTGAAATATCTAATTTTTTGGGTAAATAATGCAAAATTATGATGCTTATCATCGTAAAAATTGGTCATATAAAATAATATTGTCTCTTTTCTTCAAATAATAACTCTATATAAGTAATAGAAAATGGTCCGCTGTCCTATAAATTTGTATGATATTTATAATTAAGATTATAATTATAAAACACAATTACGGTGTCATCATATTTATGAAGAAATATCACAGAAAATACGATGAAGAAAATTATGTGCTAGTTACTTATATTTTTAGAGTATGCACCATTTTTTAATATTACAGTCATATTATTTTATGTGAATCCTACTAAAATATTAAGGAAAAATAATAGGACATAACTGGAGGTATGAGGATGTCATCGATAAATAGTAGAAAACATAATCATACATAATGTATGCTCGTTCTACTAAAGCCATGGTGACACGTCATCTTATCATTATTGTAATGCCAAATAAATACAGGCAGATTTTTGTTGCTAACCAATGATATTATATACCACAAATCGAAGATATTAACTAAAATTTATGGCAAACCATTTAATTACTTCTCTATTATAATTATAACTATGTGCTGTATTCTTAAATGTGTATCATATGAGACACCATACATTTTACACCACTTTATTTACTTCACCATATTATTATTAATTATTATGCAATAAGTGAATTAAAAGTAAAAAGATAAAATTGTGAATATCAAAACAATTTATTATCCGTGTATGTACAGCTATCAATTTTGAACAAGAAGTCTCAGATTTTGGGGCACCAAGGTTATGTCAACGTAGCTTGCTATCAGTATTGATATTTAAACAGGCTTTATGCCGAATACTATCACAATCTGAAACTAAAAATGAATAAACATTTGAACAGGTTTTTAAGATTTATGTATATTTCTGAAATAAACAATTGCTATGTTCATGGGATAGTTGAAAAAACCAATACAGTACTATCCAAGCCAAGAATCCAAATATGGAAGCAAAGATTTTATTTTTGGTCCAAAAATCTTTGTATGGAAGCATGGTGCATTAGTTTTTGTTGTAATTTTGTTTCCAATAAATTGAACATTCCAAATGATAAAAAAATTATATATATGGAAGCGTCAGAAACCATCCAGGGTTAATTCTAAAAAACGAGTTAATTGAAAGTAGTAACGTTAAACTTTGTACTCTTATATTCGCACACGTGAGAACGGGTGAGATATTGGTGAGATACAGTGACTATAACTGGTAACCACACGTTGAGCACATTGAGAGATATGTATTGACCATGCCTTTTACGACTACTGCACCCGTTTGATTAAGTGTCGAGTCGAACTCGATTGCTGTAGAATAAATTTATGCAAGTCGGGGATTCTGGCCTAATATTGCGGCGAATCTATTGTCGATGGGCATCTGAAAGAATGTCCCTTGTGCGCGAATTCCACGAGAGAGAACTTCAATACAGCAAGACCTGACGCTATCAAGCTCGCCAGTTACCTGGCCAGTAAATTATAAAAACACCACTTACTTAAGAAACAAGTTATACAGGGTTAATTTTATATCACTGCGGATAACTTCAGCATGTATTCTACTCATTAAATTGAACAACTTTCACTATGAAGCCAACTTCGAAATCGCAAAAAAAACCAGCTGTACCATAGAAAACTGCAGAACCGACTAGACTCAAATGTATGGGACAGCTGTTTTTTTTCAGCGAGTAGAATACATGTTGAAGTTATCCGTAGTGATATAAAATAAACCCTGTATTTAATTTCATCCAAATCACCGTGATTCGGATGAAATTAAATGTTACCTATTTAATCTCCCCCTGCAAATAAAAATGTGTGATAAACAACTGTATTATCATAAAAAAAAACACTATCTATGTGCTCGAATGTTTAATCAAACATTTGCTGACAGCAATCATTTGGATGGATAAACAATTGCATAATATTAGGTATGTTTCTGTTATGTAATTTTGACTGTAGGTACATTTTATTATGTACTTATATAGTGCACCATCTACGATGTACTGCTTTTACTGAAGTTTTTTTGGGATGATCAGACCATCAAACTAAAAAACTCTCTCTATAGCGATTTCGATGTTAGTTCCTTAGAGAAAGTTGCTTACTTGCATGCTCTGATCACCCCCTTGAAAAACCGTCAGCATATAAAAAGGACCCTGTAATAATATACCTACTCAGGAATGTATAACTTTGGGGCTTTGGAATAATAAGGAACCCCGCAAAGGTCATCACTGTCATTTACAGTTATGTTTCTAGTTATAAAATGAGATTGCTAGGTTTTTATAGAACACGAGCTTTTACCCGCGACTTCGTCCGCATAAATTATATACCAGATTTTAAGTCAGATGATAAGCTATCAAACAAAAAAAGTTTCATCATAATCGGTTCAGTAGTTTTTGCGTGATACTCGAACAAACAAACACCCAAACAAACAAACAAATAAACAAACAAACAAATAAACAAACAAACAAACAAAAAATCCAAAAATTGGTGATTTGGAATCAGGGACAGGTAAAAACCATGTCGTAATTTTTTTTTGTAAATATCTTCAATGTACAGACACATTTCTGTTACAGTTTTATAATAGTTTAGATTGTTATAGGGCGTTAGGGCAAACAGTTGCATCCCCCATGGTGCTGAACAACTTTCCCTAAGAAACCTATACCGAAATTCGATTTGATTTGATATCAAAGATTTGGATCATCTCAAAATAAAATACGGTTCTAACATTACGCATCTCTAAAGGACAACCGCCGCTCTCCCTTGAAAAAATACCTTAAAATGTATCGAAGTTTTGACTGAAGTCAAATGTGTAATAAATTATGAGGTTTTATAAAAACGACTCACATAGTATCATATATTTTTATTTAACGAGTTATTTAATCATTTATTATTAATAAATTATAAAAAAGCAGCAACCCCAACATGGCTGTCAATGTTGTTTAGTAGGAGGAGGTAGGAAGTGTTGCAAGCACAATGTTTTTTTTTATATAAAAATGATAAAAACTAATAAATCATTATAAAATAAACTAATGCCTGCAGTTAGTTTCTAGTGTTCCATAGTCCATAATAAAAATAGAAGGACGGTTATACATTTTTGGGTATTATGTGCCAGATGACCTTTATCCTCCAATTACTTCCAGGTGTAATGGGAGCCCAGAATGCGACCCTAGCGTTCATGACTGGAGGTCGCAAAGAGGACTTCGAGCGGTCCATCCCCCTGCTCAAAGCCATGGGCGCCAAGCAGTTCCACTGCGGAGAGATAGGGGCTGGCCAGGTCGCCAAGCTGACCAACAATATGCTGATGGGCATCACCGGCATGGCTACTGCTGAGTGCATGAATATGGGCATCAAGTAAGTTGCTACGTCCTGGGACCATTAATAATATAGTAGGTACACCAGGCATGTCAAACTCAAAGTCATTGGTGGGCCACATTCATAATGATAGTAGAATCAGTGGGCCGCAAAGAACTTAGAGAAATTGTATCAATTATAGAAAATCGTTTGTGTCGTCATGAATGTGTCTTTTGCCATAAATATGTTGTTTATTTCGGGTAGGGGGTAATACTATCTGCAGAAATCTTAAGAAATCAACTTCCAAACCGTATCTAAATCAGGGCTGTAGCTAGAACTGAATTTCAGGTAGGGCAAAGAAAGATTAAGGGAGTGTTTGAGACTTTCAAATGAATTTGATAAAATCCTTTTTCTGCAGAAGGTACCACTTATTAAGTATTCGGGAATCGGGACCCTTAACTGTGCCCTGCATATCATGCGAAAAAGGTGAGCGAGCGAAGCGAGCTCGAAATTTTTCACATCATGATTCAAAACAGTGGTATTACAATCATAACATGACTGTTAGGCTCGCCGAAAATCTGGCTACTTGAGATATATTTGTAAAAATCTGCACACTCTCGGGCCGCATCAGGAAGCTATTCTTAAAATTGGATCGGGCCGCAAGAAAGAGCAGTGCGGGCCGCATGTTTGACATGCCTGTAGTACACTATAGAAACGAAACTCCCGCGTTAAATGTCAAGATACGCCTACAAATGTCAAGATATTTCTACCAATCTCGTGTTGGTTTAACCATAGTTTCGCTTCTATAGTGTACTATTATTATCTGTTCATAAATGCTAGGACGCCGTACGCATCCTTTTGCTTTAACGTGGCGAAAGCATATTGTGCTTTTTGTATGGACAAACAGTTGATCGCCATCAATCAACTCCCAACCCTACCTGTCCTCCACCAATTTTTACCTCACCCCGCGTGCTTATCTCTTCTTGTCAGTGCGAGCTTATTGTATGAAGTGACTGCGAAGTATCCAGGTGGACCGTCAACAATATTTTTTCAGACAGACAGTACATTTTCAATATCCATTCACCAGAACTTTGTCATATTTTCAATATGACAAAGTTCTGGTGGATGCGATTAGAAATAGGTGTTTAGTTGCCTCATCTTTTTTTTCTCTCCCTGTTTGTACGTCTGCTTATTAATTAATTAAATGATAAGTTACCTTATGGATAGCTATAATTGGCCATCAAAAATGTAATCAATATTGTAACACATGTAACTAAGGCTGTTGTTATCCTAAATAAAAAAAATAAAAAAAAATAAAAAAAAACGATACTAGTCTCATTCAAAAACAATAATTATAAACCAATTCATTCATTTGAATAGATGAATCACATCACTTTGTGTCTTTGAGGTTCAAATTATACCATACCGTGAAGTTGACATAAAATAAGTTCTTGCGTATCAATTTCAATAATATGTATATGTATAATATGAATAAGACGTGCTTCACACAAGTTTTCATAGGCACATTCGGTTCGAGAAAAGCTAAACTGAACGTAGAATGGAGACAATTAACTGGCAGGCGTAGTATGGGATGCTGTCGTGTCGGGCCTGCTGGACAGCGAATTTGATGAGGATCGCCGAAGATAGAGTTTCAGAAGATAGCATATTATAACAATGCTAAGCTAATGATGAACCGAAAGTGCCGAACCGTACGTGTGTGTATGCTACGTAGGTAGGCGTAGGCCTTAAGCAAACCTGTAAACCTCTATTCAGAAAATTAAAAATTCTGCCATTACCTTGTCTCTACATATTAGAGACTAGCGGCCCGTCCCGGCTTCGCACGGGTGGACGTCTAATCTTTTCTAGCAATAAATATAGCCTATGTTACTCAGGGTGAATGCAGCTTTCTAATGGTGAAAGAATTTTTTAAATCGGCCCAGTACTTTTTGAGCCTATTCATTACAAACATACAAACATACAAAAATAGGTACAAATCTTTCCTCTTTATAATATTAGTGTAGATATGTACTTTTGTCCACAAACATTCAAACTTATTTGTAAAAAAGGTGGATGTTTGGAATAAAAGAGAAAAGTACAAATATAAACTATGCGTACCGGAACAAATTAAAGATTGAAAAACCGGTACCGGTGCGTACCGGTTCAGAGAAAGCAAGTATTCTCAAATAATTCATTCTGTATGGCCATCAAAATATATAACAGTTTATTTGACCGCTTTAAGGATCTTAATCTCCAACTGTTTAAGGCTACTCCTCCCATCTGCAAGGCTCTCTTTCTTACAAGCAAACTTTTGCAATTAGCCATCCCGCTTCAATTGCGCGGCTCCGGTCAGAATTTTCCGTTTTCTTTGAAAACCTGTATGATTTTATATGAATTTTCAAAAAATAAGAAAACCACATCTTTTTATATTGTATTGTGAAGAATATTGTAAATTTTCATATTCTTCTGATCAACAATGTAAGAGTAAAACGGTTACAAATGGAAAAAAAGAGGTGACTTTGGAGTCGTTTTTCTTCAGTTTTATTAATTAAAATAGATTTCGAGAAAAACCGCATCACTTCTCATATCCTGTAGATTGTTCAGTTTTGTTTTCTGCTTAAAAAGTGCCATAGTTAATGTATAAAATGGTTACAAAGTTACTCAAAACCGGACGGACGCCCCTTAAAAAGAGGCTGCAAATGTATTTGGTGGAAAAATGTTATTACTCTGTTCAGGAATTTTTGAATGATAATGATAAAATATATTAAATAAACTATGACATGTATACTTTCTAACTAATGTAATTAAATAATTCATATACTTAATCATTACACATATTAATCACTATAATGTACTTTAATAAATATTTAACTTGACATTGTATAATTTGTAAATTGTGAAATTAATCGATTAGTGTTTGTGTATTTGTTTATAATTGACAATAGCGAGTTAGCGAGACATATAATAATAAGATTTAAAGTTGTTGATTACTAATATTTTCACGCCGTTAAGGGCAGAATATGCTGGATAAACTGAATTTTTGTGAACATATTTTTGTACCATATTCCTGAAAATAAACTATTCTATTCTATTCTATTCTATTCTAAGTGAAAAACATGAAGATAAAGGATTTCTAAAAGAAAATTTTGGAGTGCCTGAGTGTGAGCAATATTGCAACTATATAGAAACTTGCGTGGTACTCAATCGTCGGCTTGGAAAAGAATAAGACTTATTCACCACTGTTTATTCATTTGTTCTAAACTACGAATAATTCCGTTTCAGAATGGGCCTTGACCCACAGGTGCTTCTCGACGTCCTGAACAACTCCTCGGCCCGCTCCTGGTCCACGGAGGTCTACTGCCCTGTTCCCGGGCTGGTTCCCACCGCTCCCTCCAGCAGGAACTACGATGGTGGATTCAAGAACGAACTTATGGTTAAGGTATGTATGTCTCCTATACAGGGTGTTAGGGTACACAGTTGCATTACTGTAAGGAGTGAATGTACCTATGATACTGAACATCTTTTTCTATGAAACATAGGAAATTTAAAAAAAAACTTCGATCGACTAGAAGCGTTCGATCAGCTGATTGCATTTAGTATGGAAAATTCATATTTTTTTGCGAATTTCCCATCGTTTTTTAGAGAAACTTGTCATGGGTACAATCACCCCTTAAAGTAGGTAATGCAACTGTTTACCCTATTTGACATTCCTGAATTCAGAGAATATAATTAACTATTGTTATACAACCGTAGCATTACCACACACAAATATTTGCATGGAATTTGAACCCGAATCCTCAGCATGGTAGAGAGGTTCATTATATCCTTCCTTACACATCTTACTGCCACCAAAAGTTCGCATTTTTACAAGCCACGGCTTGCAGGTCCCATGAAATAATATTAATACCACCAAATCGCACTGTAACTAGAGTGCCCATTCCTCTCCCTTATACGTGAGCATGTCGAACCCACCATACCACTGGCCATACCTCTTATACGGTGGGTAATAGTGGGTATAACACAAAATAGAGATGTGACAACAAAGAAAATCAAACAAGAGTAGTTCCACAGCCCGGACACTGCATACAAAAATTTGAAATTGACAAGATGACGTCAGCACATGCGAAACCAAAGAAATTGAACCTGAAGTCTTCTACGTAGATAATGAGTAGCCAGTGCGATGCGAGTGCGAGGTAACCAGAGGGCGATAGAGGGGGTGAGGTAAAAAGTTGGTGGGAGGAAGGGAGTGTCCGTACTGTATCTAGTAATAGATACTTTTTCTTATACTGTGGTAGTACTGCTGGTAGTTCTTTGCCCTGTAGTAGGAGTACTTGCTTAGTGGCAATCCTCATTGGTCTTATTGTTGCTTCCACTCACAATAAATTTAAACCACCAGGACTTGGAGCTAGCCAGCGGCATGGCCCTCGGCATCAGATCCCCGATCCCCCTCGGCGCCGTCGCGACGCAACTGTACCGTATCGTTCAATCCAGGGGTTATGGCCAGAAGGACTTCTCTTTCGTCTTCCAATTGCTCAAGGAAGAGGCTGATAAGATCAAGTAGAATAAATGTTGTTTAAGTTAGCTGATGTTTTATTTATGAGAGAAATACTTGGTTAGTAAGTAGTAGCATATGAATAGATAATAATAGTACCTGAGATTCATAGTCGTATATTGACCTACGAATAAGAATAACTCTAAATCAACATAATTTTTGGCACCTCTTGAAAAATGACATGTTGTATGAGTTTTGGCGGCAAGGTAGAGTTTTTAAAGAACAAGAACACTGTGTAATTTTTTGGTGCTATTTTTTGAGCTTGATTTTCATTTCAATAAAGCAAATTTAATTTTTGATTGATTGATTGATTTCTATACATTCTTATTCGTAGATATCTATACAACGTGTTAATGAATTAACACAAAACTAGAAAGTAGTTTGTTTAGAATCAAGAGCTGAGTCGAATCGAATTATCATGGTTTCAACATAGGAAATTTTTTTTCAAAATATTAAATAATTTGGTTGCAAAATTTAAAATTTTCTGAACCCGATGTCAGCCCACCGCACGGGCACACTCACCCTACTTACTACCAAAACAAGATTATTAAAATGTATCCATGAGAACGTTAGCGCTTTCTTTTCGTGCTGAAATGATAACAAATCGCCACCAAATCGATAACAAATGGCGCCCTCGTAGGACGTATGCTGATCAAATCAGTTGCGTCCTACAAAAAATTTTAACAAAAAAATTAAAACCGCCTTCAAAAAACTAAAAAGTTACAAAATAATATTGCAGCCGATGACTTTCCCGTTCGCATCATAAGAACATTAATTTGTTTTATTGAAGTCGCTGTCAAGCCGGTATGATTCGCGACAGGGCTTGCATTTTTTGGCTTGGCTTGACACCGACTTCTATAAAACAAATTAATGTTCTTATGATGCGAACGGGAAAGTCATCGGCTGCAATATTATTTTGTAACTTTTTAGTTTTTTGAAGGCGGTTTTAATTTTTTTGTTAAAATTTTGTTTATTTCACAATTTTCTGTGGCAAATTCATTAGTTCGATTTAATAGTAGTGCTTTAAATTAACAAACGCACTAGTCGGCACTACGATTTTCGAAGGTTCCCCTCGATATCTCTGGGATCCATCATCAGATCCTGGTTTCCTTATCATGGGACCTCACTTGGGATATCTCCTTTCCAACAAAAAAAGAATCATTGAAATCGGTTCATAAACGACGAAGTTATCCGCGAACACACATAAAAAAAAAAATATATATATACGGTCGAATTGAGAAACCTCCTCCTTTTTTGAAGTCGGTTAAAAAGGGGAGGTGCGGAGTACTCGAAACCGACGGGCATGTATGAAGAGATGTATGGATGTGCATGAGGCAAAAGAGGTATGTAAAGATCGTAGTAAGTGGCGCGCCCTGGTCTCTGCCTACCCCACTGGGAAAGAGGCGTGACGTTATAGATAGATAGATGATAACAAATCATTTTTGCCTCAAAACTTAAAATGCGAATAACTTTATATTTTAACAATCAAAATAATGAAATTATTGTTTCAATCTAATTATTTTCTTATAAATCAGTTGGGGTGTATGAGGTTTTGCGTTAATTCATTAACACGTTGTATTGTAGATATTGACATGAGGGGGTCATACCTATTTTGTCTGTTTTCGAACCGATTTTTGAGAACCAAATTATTACATTTAATATATATAGTTCACATAACAGTGTAGATACGTTCTTTCTGCAGGGCATCTAACCGTTGAAAACACGATTCTATTAAATTTTCTCGATAGAAAAGAGGAGCAAAGTAAGCTCGATTTCAGATTTATAACCAGTTTTACAAGAATCACCCTACACCATTTCTTCTGAATATACCATCATTTGAAAGGTAAATAATTATAGCAGGGCTTCTAACCGATGGATTTTTCCCCAAACACCCAAGAGAAAAGATATTGATGAAAAATGCGTTTTTTTGCGATCTTGCTTTCAATTTAAGCGGGATGGCTAATTGCGAAAGTTTGCTTGTTAGAAAGAGAGGCTTGTTCTACTAATACCCAGCCTTAACTCGGGAGTTTCGTTTCTATAGTGTACTATTATTATTTATTAGATACTCTGTCTGTGGTGAAAGATTATGTTTTTAATTTTGCGAAGTTGCACTGCATCACTAGCTATTTGATTACGTGTCGAATAGAACAATAGATTCAAATGTAGCCCAGTCAGGGTTCCTTCCAATTCAATCAATTTGCTGTATTGTTTCCTTTCACTCAATTACTGCTAATTGCAGGTAAGATCCGTCGACGCTGATCTTGGCTTTAACAATGTCATCTATTAAACTTGATACGTTTGACATTATTCTTTGTAACTGGAGAGAGTTTGTACTGGGGCTGCACAACAAGTCATGAGCACTGGGGGAAAGTGGTAGGGATTTTAGAGCAGGTTGATGGCGTAAAAGGTGACTTATTGGCAACAGGGCCGGATTAAGCCATGCAGAGGCCCCTAGGCAATGCAAGTCTCGGGGCCCCCCTGCCCATGGGCGTAACAATGATTTTTTCCAGTGTGGTCCAGAATTAGGTGGTCGCAATAAAAAAGCACATATCTACTAAAATGACGGATGTTGCAACACGATCCAAAACCTATAGTGTAATCTGCGTAGTGTTCCATAACGAAATTGGGAAAACGGAACACTTATTGAATAACCTCGATGTATGTTGTCTGTAACACTCGTAAACTCGTTTATCTTGGAGACAAGGGCGGATCCAGGATTTCATAGTGGGGGGGGCCCTCGGCTGACTCAGGCCACGTATTAAGATATAAAAAAATTAAGTTAGAGACACAGACCCGAGACGTCTTGTATACATACATAGAAAACTAAAACAATCAGCCCCGGATCTACGATTTTTCCGAGGCGGGGCAAAAACATGAGATTGGCGCTGGGCCCGGGCCTCCTCTACAAGAGTGTAGTAATAATTTTTTCTTAGGGAGGCCAGGTCCATGTTGAGTGGTACAAAACGTTTAACATAGAGCGAGCGAAGCGAGCTCGAGATTTTACTGCAATATGATTAGGTCGAGTCAGAAATTTGCAATATGATCGAATTCTGCAATAGGTAATTTCAATACAACAAAAATACCAAGAGCGAGCGAAGCGAGCTCGAGATTTCACTGCAATATAATGAGACGACTGCAATACGATCTTAAACCGAGAGCGAGCGAAGCAAGCTCAGATTTCGTCACTGCAATATAATGAGATGACTGCAATGAGATCTAAAACAAAGAGCGAGCGAAGCGAGTTCGAGATTTTACTGCAATATGATTAGGTCGAGTCAGAAATTCGCAATATGATCGAATTCTGCGATAGGTAATTTCAATACAACAAAAAACCAAGAGCAACCGAAGCGAGCTCGATATTTCACTGAAATATAATGAGATGACTGCAATAACATCTAAAAGCAAGAGCGAGCGAAGCGAGCTCGAGATTTCACTGCAATATAATGGGATGACTGCAATACGATCTTAAACCAAGAGCAAGCGAAACAAGCTCAGATTTCGTCACTGCAATATAATGAGATGACTGCAATGAGATTTAAAACCAAGAGCGAGCGAAGCGAGCTCGAGATTTTACTGCAATATGATTAGGTCGAGTCAGAAATTTGCAATATGATCGAATTCTGCGATAGGTAATTTCAATACAACAAAAAAACCAAGAGCGAGCGAAGCGAGCTCGATATTTCACTGAAATATAATGAGATGACTGCAATAAGACCTAAAAGCAAGAGTGAGCGAAGCGAGCTCGAGATTTCACTGCAATATAATGGGATGACTGCAATACAATCTTAAACCAAGAGCGAGCGAAACAAGCTCAGATTTCGTCACTGCAATATAATGAGATGACTGCAATACGATCTTAAACCAAGAGCTAGCGAAACAAGCTCAGAATTCGTCACTGCAATATAATGAGATGACTGCAATGAGATCTAAAACCAAGAGCGAGCGAAGCGAGCTCGAGATTTTACTTCTATATGATTAGGTCGAGTCAGAAATTCGCAATATGATCGAATTCTGCGATAAGTAATCTCAATACAACAAAAAAACCAGGAGCGAGCGAAGCGAGCTCGATATTTCACTCAAAAAACGAGATTTTACTGCAATATGATTTGGTCGAGTTAGAAATTCGCAATATGATCGAATTCTGCGATAGTTAATTTCAATACAACAAAAAAACCAAGAGCGAGCGAAGCGAGCTCGATATTTCACTGAAATATAATGAGATGACTGCAATCAGATCTAAAAGCAAGAGCGAGCGAAGCGAGCTCGAGATTTTACTTCTATATGATTAGGTCGAGTCAGAAATTCGCAATATGATCGAATTCTGCGATAAGTAATTTCAATACAACAAAAAAAACCGAGAGCGAGCGAAGCGAGTTCGATATTTCACTGAAATATAATGAGATAACTGCAATGAGATCTTAAACCAAGAGCGAGCGAAGCGAGCTCGAGATTTCACTGCAATATAATGGGATGACTGCAATACGATCTTAAACCAAGAGCGAGCGAAGCAAGCTCGAGATTTCGTCACTGCAATATAATGAGATGTCTGAAATCAGGAGCGAGCGAAGCGAGCACGAGATTTTTTTGCAAAATTCTCAAGTCGATGCAATATTTTTTTTCCATCTTGATTTTGGTGCCCCCTAAACCTGCCGCCCGGGGCGTGTTCCCCGGTTTGCTGTTAAATCTTTAGGATTATATTATTATGTGTGTAATCCTAAAGATTTCTGACCACAGCCTTGTTTTAATTATTGTACCTACACAGGTACAATAATTAAAACAGTAACATAGAGCAAGCGAAGCGAGCTCTAATTTTCTCCGCTCTACGAATTGGTTATGGACAGAGCTCAATCAATCTATGCCCTAGTAAAGTGCCGTCATTACTCAGCCTCGAAATTCAATGCAATCCGCAGAGGTCCGTGGGGGGGGCCATGGCCCCCTGGGCCCCCCCCCCTGGATCCGCCCTTGCTTGGAGACAAAGAGATTTTTATATAATTTATAAAATTCATATATTATAAGAAGCTGAAACTTCGTTTTTTATATCAATTAAGGGCCCAATTAGAAGAGGGCAGTCAAAAAAAAGATTTATTATTATAATAGAGCTTAGGAGTCAAAAGTTTTAATTATTATAAAATTGTCATGTGGGATATCATTAAAGGAAACGTAATGAAAATTAAAAAAAATATATTTTAATCTTTTCTTAATTTTTATTCAATTCAAATACAAAAACTATTTTTTTTCTCACGAGCCGCGGGGCCCCTTGGCGGTGGTGGGCCCGTAGGCACGTGCCTACTTTGCCTATATGGTTAATCCGGCACTGATTGGCAAGGCATTCGCGCCATTGCAATGCATACTGTATGATTGAGGTTTAAACTTCGCAGTTCGAGGTTTATCATTATTCGTTAATTTCTACTAACCAATCATTCAGTGGCGTAGCGTGGGTTTTGCCGCCCCCTTATCTTTATAAGAAGACCTAACGAAAAATAACGGAGCGAGCGAAGCGAGGTCGAAATTTTTTAGCACAACTATTCGAGTTGTGGTCAGACATCTTTTGATTTACAAATACAATAATGTAGAGCGAGCGAAGCCAGCTCGACTTTTCTCAGAATCCGAATCAGTTGGAGACAGAGCTTTTTACGTATAATATGTGCCTAAAGTAACCTAATTAACCTAATTAGCCTAATTAACACTATGGATCGAGCGAAGCAAACTCGAAATTTTTAGCAACACGTCTTAGTCAGAATTCTTTAGGATTATGTGTAGGTAAGGTACAATAATTCAAACAGAAACTTGAGCGAGCGAAGCGAGCACATCATGTTCTCTATTTTACGAATTGGTTGTAGACAGAGGTCAATCAATATTATTTTTCCCGAATTTGCCGCCCCTAGTAAAGTGCCGCCCGGCGCATTTACTGTAATCAATAATAATAATAATAATAACCCCGCGGGGGCAGCTTGTGGCGAGCTGACGGTGAGTGGCGACACCGCGGACCCCTATCCAGGGGGACCATACAGACATGCGCTCACACACACACACACCCACACACACACCCCCACACCCACACACACAGTAACACACCCCCCTACCTCTGGCTTGCCTTAATTGGCCGTCCAGAGTGGAATCGCAAGAGCAGAACCTATGCTCCAGGTTGGAAGTGTATTGCACGTAATGGCGTAATAACGGGGAAACCCGCTCACGGGGGTAAACCCCGCGATGGTGAAACCGGAGCCGCACCTCTCGACAACCTTCAGCCGCTCAATGAGATGTTGCCCCATTGTCGCACTTTGTGCGTGCGGCCGTTTTATGGGGCCCACTCAATGAGTCGGCGAGTCACCGCCTGCCCTATTTACAATTTTGAGACTAGTTGTCATGGCAGGCGTCCGTTAGTCTCCTCCCATAGCCCAGTATCCATCCATCCAACTTTCACCTCCATAGCCCAAGACCTTATTTTTCCATCGCGGCCATAGCGCCGTACTCCAATAGTCTTTACACAAATGGCGGGGACCATCCCCGTGTGTATCATGTTGTACGCTCGGAGATGGTTTCCGCCATTTGTGTATCCCTTACATTTAGATTAACTTGTCTTTTGAACGGGCCTCTACATGTTGGCTTCGGCCCCATGCACGCCTTCCAAAGGTCCGGGACTTAATTGCCCGTGATTACGGAACGTAAGACATACAATAATAATAATATCTTTATTTGCTCTGAATAGGTACAGTACAGATCTTAGTGTCATACAATTAATACAATAATATAAAACTATTATAAAGGTATCACCATTCAACTAAATTAGATTATCATGCAAAATTATAATTGTGTATTCAGAAATTCATTAACATTATAAAAACAATAGCCAATTAATAGATTTCTCAGCTTTTTAGACATTATGTCCGGAGAACCGTATTTAAACACGTCAGGTATCTTATTGTAGATCTTAACACACATACTGTAACAGTTTTTCTGGTAGACAGTTGTAGACGGACAGTGACCTAATACTAGTGCCTTAGGGCGCCTAATAGCTCTAGGATTAATATCAGTAGCCAGCGTAAACAGGTGCGGATTCTTTCTTACAAACTTAAATACTTCTAATATGTACATACTTGGCAGACTTAGGATACGTAATTTAATAAATAACGGCTTACATGGTTCACATGAAACTTTACCACATATTGCCCGAATGCATTTTTTTTGCGCTACGAATGCTGTCTGTATGTCCGTACCTTGTCCCCAAATTATAAGTCCGTAGTTAAGTATTGAGGCCACATGTCCATAGTATGCTGACATGGCTATCTCTACAGATGCAATTTTACGCAGTCTTCTAAGCACATAAACAAAATTAGTTATCCTATCACGTACATAGTCAATATGAGATTTAAAACTTAGATAGTTATCAATAGTTATTCCTAGAAATTTTGCTTTATTTGTTTCATTTATTACATTTCCATTGTGATTTACATTTAAATTAATTTTGTTTCTATTTTTTGTGAGAAATTGTACATAATGAGTCTTAGCAAGATTTGCACGTAGATTGTTAATGTCAAGCCAATTGATTACAGATTTTAATACATTGTTTATGTCAGATTCATAATTAACTAAATTATTTCTGGAAGAAGTCACAATTATAGATAGGTCGTCAGCAAACATGACACATTGATGGTTAATTACATTCGGTAAGTCATTAATATATAAATTAAACAATAGAGGTCCCAAAACGCTGCCCTGCGGTACTCCAAGCTTATTGTATTTATGATCAGAACAATAATTTTCAACAGTATGATCATTTAATTTATTTATGTCAACTCTCTGTGACCTATCAGTTAGATATGATTGTAACCACGACAGTGCTGGGCCCCTAATGCCATATTTTTCTAATTTTTCTAGTAGCAGATCGTGAACCACAAAGTCAAACGCTTTTGTCATATCAAAAAAGAGCACTGTAGCATAGTCCTTTGAGTCAATAGCTTTCACAACATTGTGAACAAGATTGAAACTAGCCAATGTGGTCGATTTACCCTTCTGAAAACCATTTTGCTCACTTCTGATTATTTTGAATTTACCACAGTATTCCTCCAATCTGGTATACATACACTTCTCAAACACCTTAGCCAGAACCGATATCAGCGCTATGGGACGATAATTTCCCATATCTAAGCTATCCCCCTTTCCCTTGAACAAAGGTTTAATTACTGACGATTTCAGTGCATTAGGGAATTGGCCGCATTCAAAAGAAAGATTAATTAAGTAGGTTAGAACAGGGACAATAACCTCTTTACATTCTTTTATTATTTTGGTGGATATTTCATCAGAACCGCAAGCACATGTATTTCTTAATGAATTAATTACTTTAATTACGTCAGTCTCAGATAAGGGTCTTAGAAAAATAGAGCCACTCAAACGTCCTACGTCAGCGGTAGCTGAAGCGTTATTATAATTAGATTTATAGTCATCAATGGAAGAATTTGTTATGTTAATAAAATAGTGATTAAAAAGCTCTGCAATTTGACGAGGATCCGATGTTTTGTCATTTCCACATTGTATTTTTTTTTTATTTTTTTTTTTTATGTTCGATAGGTAAACATTTGACCCCAATTTCATGAATAGTCTGAGCTGGTTCAGCAGCTCCTGCTTCCTCTTTAATTATGGCCCACGAAGCTTTACAAATGTTTTTACTACAATCAATCGATATACTTTATTTAACACCAAAACATACACAGTAACCTACAAAGCGATCTGGAAACTCCATTATAAACTTGAGTAGTTTGCTCCCATAGTAAAAGTTTTTCAGCTTCATGGTCTGAACTACGCCTGAATTTGGAAAGTATTAAAAAAATCTGGTATTTTGCAGTAAGTAAGTACGTACAAATAAAATGCAAATAAATTGTTTATCTATCTATCTTATGTACCTAACTCTCGAATAACAACAAAACCCGCAACTAGGTAATTAGCACAGAACAAACAAGTAGGTACAATCATCATACCAGTAATAATATAATAGTTGCACTCTTTTAATATTAGGTAGTTAGAAAGGGCATAAGTCATTAAATCAATGTCAATTATTATAAAAGCCTCGCATCAGAGTGTATTCTAAAATTTATTTTCATGTTTAAGTTGGAATAAAAATTAATTCCTTCACAAAAATATGAGATCGCCTGGCATAATGCAAATTGTATTCGTGTTCCGCAAAAACGTTACAAAACAGACTTTTATAAAACATTCAAAATGGCTACCGTTCGGGTAATGTCCCATTTTTGACAAAAGCAAAAAAAGCTTTGCAAAAACGGCCTATATGCGGCTGACTCTCATTTATTATATCCAGTCACATTAACGTAAGAACTTCTTTGTGTTGAGAAAAATATGATTATGACACAGACCGTCCCTCCTATTGTCCTTTATTCGATTTTTTTCCCTCCAAAAAGGTCAATATGGCGGCCGTTTTACTGCCCCTAGCTTTCAGACGGAAAATTAAAAAGAAACAATGGCTTTTATTTTTAGTAGAGAAATCTATTTTTATCATTTGAATAAATTTTCTGGTGGGTACGTGATTTAAAAGTCAAATAAGAATTTCTATGATTCTTTTTAGGTGGCTTGAACATTTTCTGACAGCAACTTGACCACTATGTTGTCCCCATATATCCTGGTGGTGGAGCATGGCCCCCTCCCTCGTACCCTTAGGTCGCGTTCAGACGACCCTCACCCGCCCCGCACCCGCCCCTCGACCTCTCGTCAAAATACAATACGAGATTTATTATCGTATCATAAGACTCAAGTTGCAAGCAATGCATTTTAGGACGCGAGGAGAGCGCGGGTTGAGTGCGGGGCGGGCGCGGGTCGTCTGAACGCGGCCTTATTCGTGAGAGGAAGCCTTTGCCCTGCAGATGGATCTTACAGGCTTATAATTGTAACATACAAACTTAAATTAAAAAGGTAAAAAAAAAAACTTAAATTAGAAAGACCAGACCGCGCAAACGTTTTCGAAAGTTTCACAATTTTTGAAACATTTAAGCTAAAGTTAAATATTTCTTACCTACCTACTGCTTTTGTATAAAAACAAGGTTCTTAGGTAATGTTCTTAACTATGCGAATTATTTTTAACAAACAGTCTTGAAGGGTGTGTCCACATAATTAAACTGAACAGCCTTACCACCATCTTATTCCCCGTATTCAATACAAAAGTGATCGATTTCTTATGCCCGTTGGTTCTTAAAAATCAATAGAAAAACATTCAAATGACATCATAACTGTATTTATCTATGTACGATATAATATAGGACATAATATGACAACCCGCAGGCCTAGACATTAGTTTCTAGATCGTGTCTTTCAAAATAGGCTCAAACAAGGCTCAAACTTTATTTGTTTGTGAATCTCAAAACAATGCGTCAAGATTCTTACAGTCATTTTCAACCAGCAAGGAGCCGTAAAGAAAAACAAAAGAAAACAAGTTATTTGAAGCTTATTTTAGGCTTTACGTGAACATACAAATAAACTGTATCGACTAAATTCAGATGGCATTCTTGTCACGATCGACCATTACTTGCCGACAGTGACTTCCAATTTCTAACAGGTATCTCCAAATTCTAAGCACAACCAAAATTTACACATCCCAATACATTCCTTATATCTTTTGAAATACAGTAGAAAATTGTAAAGTTAAGTTGAGAAGTTACGTCAGTTTGGAATGGGACCGAAAAGACCGTAACGTGAAAATTTTAAATTTCGTGTTTAAGTGAAATTTTATTGGTATTCCTATTTTTGTTGGATGGCGTCCAAATAGCTGTAAGTCACCGTTTTGAAAGGTTTTTAGTTTCTATTTGTAGAGTCTGTCATCTTTATTCAAAAATGTTTCTTTACGGTCGTAAAAACATCACAGGTATACCTGCACGGCTAGCATGCCACCCACGACAAAGGGTTTAAACGAGAAAAACATTATGCGAGCTCTTTCTGGCATAAGTATAATAAAGATGGAGGCACATCTCAATTTTTATCGTTTTGTCGGGGGTGGCATGCGAGTCCTGCTGGGGTAGGATACGAGTTTAAAACATGACATACATACCGACATACCGAATACCGAATTGTCAGCTCGCCGATGTTTCAACGACGAATTTAAGGTTGTGACGATGTTTCCGCTTAGTGAATTGAATTGCTGATTTTTTTATTTTATTTTCATCAGGTTCATCAACAGCTGTTACAATGATACATGGGTACAATTTACAATTACATCGAGTACTCAACTTAATGCACAACCACTTAGAGATGAACACCTCATGCACAGAAAACATTTTACAAAAGTAACACTACAATAATACACTTTAACAATTAATGAGGGAATAAAAAAAAAATCAACAAAAGAAAACAAAAATAAATGCTCAGAGAACAGTTTGAGTCCTGTCACTTTCTAAAATAAGATTAAGAAAAGAGACAGAAAACCAACAGCTGACTTTAGTGCTGTCAAAGTGACGTTAAATGCGCAAAATAAGATGCCATCATAATGTACGCCATCTTATTTAAGTCGTTTTTGGGCGTTTAACGTCACTTTGACAGGACTAAAGTCAGCTGTTGGTTTACTGTCTCTTTTCTTAATCTTATTTTAGAAAGTGACAGGAATACATTTAGTTTAGTTTAGTCGTGGTACACTCCGAATCGAGGCCATTGTCAATTCTAGATGCGAATTTTACATTCAAGCCGAAATTAAGTAAAAAATGACGCATAGATATTTTACATCTATTTGTTTGTAAACATTGACTACAATCACAGTACATTGATATCGTTGCTACAATCACAATGAATGAAAGTTTGCTAGACAAAAAGAGGAAAAAAAGTTATATCACAAGGATTTAATTATTTTTCTAACACACATGGACAAAAAAAAGTCTGAAGTAAGTGATATACAATATACAGTTAATCCATAATCCATTGTATCGGTCTCTCGTTCCATCAGACAAAGGAGGAATGTATGAGAGATTACATCTGTGTTTAGCGGGTACACGTATTCAAAACCAACAAGGAATCCATCATCACTTTAAAAGGCATGCAAAAATATTATCTCTCAATAATTAAAACTGCCGCAGCATGATAAAGTCGCCGAATTTATTACGAAATTCGCACTGCAGTGTACAGAATAGCGATCTTAATTAAATTAATAGTTTGCGGAACGTTCATTAATATTGCTTGCATATTGCATACTAAATACATCTCTTTCGCACATGACAGTGAAACGTGTGGTGTGAAAGAGATGGTGTGTTTATTATTACTTTTGATCAAAGTAAAATGATTGGATGGATGGCCCACAGGACATTTCCCTATCCATTCATTTTACTTTGATCTAGGATTAATAAGTTTAAAGTTAGCTTTTTGAAAGTTAAATTATTATATTCTACAACAATCCACATGTTAGTGGACTAGTACTCACTACTCATTGATCATTGAAAGTACAAGAGCATGCTAGTTTTTTGGTAACATAATAATAAAAAAAATATTAGCACATTTCAATGGACGGAAGGGAATAAAAGTACAATAAGGCAATGTTGTTGCTAAAAAGCTATTTCTTTTGGGCACCCTTACCTATTACTTACGGTAATAATTATAGTACCACAGATTAATAATAAGTTACATAGTACTTTGTGCTATTACACTACAGGGTGTAACAAAACATCCTAGTAATATTTAAAGAGGTGGTTAAAACAACCAAATTGAACAACATTTCTATAGCCAACAAATAGAAAAAAATCAACTGCTACATACGTTTAAGTTGAGTTGGTTGGTACCGCCGCTGCAGTTTTGTAACAGCTGTTTTTTTCGCTATATCGAAGCTGTGTCCATAGTGAAAGTTGTTCAGTTTGATGGTCTAAACTACTTCTTTAAATATTACTAGGTTGTTATTACACCCTGTATAAAAAATTACGAAAACGATCAGGTTTTGTTGTTTTTATAGCTAAGGCTGGGCCGGCCTGGGCCACACAGAGTGCAGCTGCGGGCCGGCAGTAGTTGTAAACTATGGAATTATAACTATGCGAGGTGTCACACTAGATGCAGTCCGGCGTCGCTGCTGTGGAATGATATCCGCATTGTGACACCTCGCATATAATTCCAAAGTTTACAACTACTGCCGATGCCAGCAGCCGGCCCGCAGCCGCACTCAGTGCGGCCCAGCCTTTAGTCAAAGAAATTGAAATCATAATCATAGAACCTCGTCACAACACAATCACCTGCATTATGCTTTTTTTGAGCTTTAATGGAACATAACGTGACATGACTGCAAACAGTTAGCTTGAACAAGAATCTACGGTGTACATTAAAAAAACCGGCCAAGTGCGAGTCGGACTCGCGCACCGAGGCTTCCGTACTACCATATAATATATTTATGGTTTGTATTTACCAAACAAATTGTGTTTAATTGTTGTTTTGATAGAAAGGGACGAACCTAAAGTTGGAAACATCGACGAAAGAAGGAACGTTGAACATTTCCGACCGCCAAGGAGTATTTTCATGTTTCACCGCTTATAAGGAGGATTTGTATTCAGTGGGCCGCAGTAGTTGTAAACTATGGAATTATAATTATGTGAGGTGTCACACTAGATGCAGTCCGGCGTCGCTGCAGCGGAATGATATCTGCATTGTGACATACATACATACATATACTCACGCCTATGTCCCACTACTGGGGTAGGCTGAGACAACAGATTGGCATGGCAGGTGGGCATTGTGACACCTCGCATATAATTCCATAGTTTACAACTACTGCCGATGCCAGCAGCCGGCCCCAGCCTTTAGTCAAAGAAATTGAAATCATAATCATAGAACCTCGTCACAACACAATCACCTGCATTATGCTTTTTTTGAGCTTTAGTGAAACATAACGTGACATGACTGCACACAGTTTGCTTGAACAAGAATCTACGGTGTACATTAAAAAAACCGGCCAAGTGCGAGTCGGACTCGCGCACCGAGGCTTCCGTACTACCATATAATATATTTATGGTTTGTATTTACCAAACAAATTGTGTTTAATTGTTGTTTTGATAGAAAGGGACGAACCTAAAGTTGGAAACATCGACGAAAGAAGGAACGTTGAACATTTCCGACCGCCAAGGAGTATTTTCATGTTTCACCGCTTATAAGGAGGATTTGTATTCAGTGGGCCGCAGTAGTTGTAAACTATGGAATTATAATTATGTGAGGTGTCACACTAGATGCAGTCCGGCGTCGCTGCAGCGGAATGATATCCACATTGTGACATACATACATACATACATACATATACTCACGCCTATGTCCCACTACTGGGGTAGGCTGAGACAACAGATTGGCATGGCAGGTGGGCATTGTGACACCTCGCATATAATTCCATAGTTTACAACTACTGCCGATGCCAGCAGCCGGCCCCAGCCTTTAGTCAAAGAAATTGAAATCATAATCATAGAACCTCGTCACAACACAATCACCTGCATTATGCTTTTTTTGAGCTTTAGTGAAACATAACGTGACATGACTGCACACAGTTTGCTTGAACAAGAATCTACGGTGTACATTAAAAGTTGGTTATACATCAGTCACCGAAATCATCACCATACATTTCAAACACAGTCGGGCAGTATTCCTTTGCCAGACTGGCATAAAGTGAGTCCTTTGGTACTTTAGTTTTAGCAGATAGAAAGTTCCAGAAGTGATGAGCGTATAGATGTTCTTCTTTGATATTAATAGCCCGTGGTTCGAAGTATCTCTCCCAACAAGTGTAGTGGATGGGGTAGAAATATCTTGGGTGGTAGACTTCAAAACCTGAGACAGACAACATCAGACATACATTTTTTTTTGGGGTTTGTCTTAGAATAGAGATGAAATGAAAGATGTCGTGATAGGGATTGAAATATGCCTCTATTTGTTTGGAGTGGGGAGGACAAATGACAGTAGAAGTACGAAATTGATCTCTTGTAGGTACAGATGTGAATTGAAACATCGGGAGAAGCGCTTTCAGATTTTCTAGACAGGTTAGCAGAAAAAAATGTTTATCAAAGATGATGATAATTTGTTTATAGCATAGATCCAGAACTATTTTTTTTCTGCAGGAGTTATGGTAGGAATGAGTAAATGATTGAATAAATACCTTCGCAAGTATCCGCTGACATCGCAGTCAAGATTGGGATAGAACAGAATTGTGCTAGTGTCCTTGTGATGACTCCTGGGCCATTATAACACCAGAGGTCTGGCCTGAACTTCTGTAATTCTCTGCAAACAATACAACATCTTGATTTGGCCTTCTAATATTATGATTATTTCTACTTTAGGACGAAAGACAACGATGACACGGCATAGAACAGCTTTCAACAACTTGTCTAACCCTGGCACCATTCTAGGCCACTATACGATACCCATGGGAAGAAATGGAGTAGCCCAACAAGCCCAACTAAGCCGATCAACAAAAATATAAGATAAATCGAATGAAAATGTTATTAAACATACCTCATCGTAATTAACGAGATGTTTCTTCCCAGTCTATTCCTTGACAAGGAAATAACTGCTGAACTTATAAAATGGTCATCTTGTCTCGTAGCGAAGTTCTTGGCTAAAGTATCAAAAGACTTAAGAACCATAACGTCCAAATCTAAACATATGCCACCCCATTTGAATAAAGTTAAATATTTCATGACATCTGACGCTTGCTGTATGCTGTCTTTGCCCACAAATATATTCTTAGCTATCATTTTTTCTACTGGAGTCCCTTGAGCAAATTTGGCAATGTCGATCCTGAAGATTTTGACATTTGGGAATTCTTGCAGCTTTGTCAGAACTCCGTCTTTCAGAGATAGTTCTTTCACAGGTCCAAGGAATAAGACGTTGACTTGCCAATTAGGATGTGCTCTTGTAGCACTCTCTATTGAGCAGGCTTGTCTCGAGTTTAAACCACCTTTACATGAAGTTTCGTGGAAATATATAGATTTGGCTGGGGGAGTAAATTTTTTTTCATCGGCAAATGGTAGATTGTTAGATGGTGTCGAGTAACATGTTATATCGTTATCAGCATTGAGGTAATGTATTATTCGCGTTGTTGTATTCTGTCTGTATTTTAGGAAGATTGTTATGTTCGTAGTGAAAATTAATATTATTGCGTAAATAAGGAGTTGTTCACATGATGGGGTGCATAATAATTTACGCGAAAATTTCATTTTTGTTTTCGTTCTTCGGAGCAAAGAACCTTTTTGTATCATATTAAATTCACTTTTATATCGTTTCCTACTGAATGCATTATCATTATAAAGTCTATATCATTATATACTAAATTAGTATGGCTTAGTTATGACGTAGTTGCTACAAAATATATTAACACCGGCACGAGAACTCTCCCCAAATGCAACACTAGGATATACCCTAGAAAATGCAATTCAAGATCTGGACACCTCCTTGAGGTTTGCACGTCACACCAGAAATCTATGAATGAGTTATGCAGTCATGTTTTCAGCATTATTGTCGTTGTTTGAGTAAATACCATTTATCGGCTTGTTTATCAACAACATTCCTTTTCTTTAGGGTTCAGTATGAAACATCTCCATGCCATGCCAATGAGTTGTTCTAACTTATGTACGTATAATACCGAAAACTCTCAAACGGTGAAGGGAAACACGTGAGGAAACCTGCCTTTGCTGAAGAAGAAATTCCCATGCTTACGTGAAGTCTCCCAATCCGCATTGGACACGCGTGGTGGACTAACGCCTATTCTTGAGGGTAGTGCCATGTAGTGGAACGTATATAGGCTGATGATGATGATGAATCTAGATGTACCACGTTCGCACGCCTAAAATCAGAATTAGGTACGTCATCTGTTTTTTTTTTGGTGAGATCGTACCTTTAAAGACAATAACAGGAAATCCCAGTCCTGAAACACAAAGACTCATCAATAAAAACCTTCAAGTGCCTACCTACAGCTGCTTAGTACATGAACAGTCTGTCTTATTCATTCATGTCACGCGCCGTTTCTTTTGTCTTCACCCTACAGGCCTACATCACCAGGGCTCAGTTTTTATGACGTGCCAAATGAAATGTTTTCCAAACCCTGTGTTTTTGACGACTATTGGGATTGATTTGTTCCGTTGAAGTAATATTGGTGGTTTAGGTACTTAAGTATTGTTATAAAGTTCGTTACTTGAATTTTGTTTGTCATCAACGACGTATGTAAGCTGATTATTATTATCATACATAGATATTGGCTATGTGCGAAGTGGGTGTTGGAAACTGTCAAGTCGATCGCAGCGCACGCTGTGGCAGAAATTTGTACTACTGACGGCGAAGCTGTGTCAGATTTGCTTGAATCTATGAAAATCAGCACACTAACTTAACACGAAATCTCCAAAACTGTCAATATTACAAACTTAAAATTTGGCATGGAAGTTACTATTGGCATCTAGATGCTCACTTAAAAAACGCTTGTGGCATTTTAACCCCCCAAAGGTGTTAAAACTGAGGTAAAAGTTTGTATGGGAATTCCGATACAAATTAGATTTTGTACGTGGCTTCGTCCGCATCCGCTCCCGTCATCGTACCGGAATACAATATAAGCTAGCTTTTAATAAATAAATAATAAGCTTTTAAATATAAAAAGTTTTATCAAATTCGGTCCTGTAGTTTTGGCAGAATCCTCGAACAAACACAGACTTTTACAGTACTATAATAGTGTAAATAATTCACGGCTGTCCGAAAAAGTTCTGTCAGTACGCCACGCTAGTGTGGCGCTAGTGTCGTGCACAATGCACATAGCCAATAATATACATATTCTCACGCCTGTTTCTCTCCCACTGGAGTAGGCAGAGATAACGAAACGCCACCTGCTACAACCCTTACAGATTTCTCTCCTTCCTCCACATTCTCGGCGTCTTCGGGGACATCTGACCCGAAGTGCGATTTTTGAAAATCATACGAGTGACTTGGCAGTAGAAAGATGCATATAATCTCAATAGTAATTTTGACATTTTCTACTGCCAAGTCGCTTGTATGATTTTCAAAAATCGCACTTCTGACTCTTTTCAAGCAAGCATTTGGTCAGTGTATGTCTATTGATGATCATCAGTCATCACGATCAATATCACGTCACTAATTTTTTCAGCGTATCTACGTCGATTGATGATCATCATGATTCATCACGGTCATTATTAACGATATGGATCATGATCATGATCTTGATTGATCTCCAAAAGCGCATAGATATGGGGATATCGAAGCTGCCACATCTTCTAGATAAGTAGGTACCTAACATAAAGCACTTACCTATATACTATTTTAAAATCATATATCTTTCAATAAAATCATCGGTGGGCAAGGGCCTCACGAATAATATTGAGGGCGTATTGGTATTGGCACGTATTGGTATTGGTTGAGCGGGCTCATTTTCCGCAACTCGACGACTCAGGCGCCTATTTTGCGTGTAAGATTGAGGGGAAGTGGGCCATACTGCCACGCGAACCCAGTGGATATTGGTGGAAACATATTATTGTTAGACAAGTAAGTGCGCGACTGTCCCGCGTTGCACATACGTTGCAGGAGGCGAGGAAGCATGCGACTGCCTTGTGTTGCCGGTGAGCGGCGCGTATTTCCCTTCCCCGCTACACCACCCGCTCCCCGCTATTATCTAGAGTACCGAGTCATCCACGGGGGACGGTCGCTCACAAACTTATCTGACTATAGTCAACTTCTTCTTATCGTGTGGGCAGAGCCCTGGTGTCAGAGTTTTTTTCAAACCGCCTCACGGCCTCTGACGTGGTTTTTATGTAACGACTACTACCACCAGAGATAGTAGCCGGGACCAACGGCTTAACGTGCCATCCGAAGCACGGGATCATTTTCCTTTTTAGACAATCAGGGTGATTCAGCCTGCAATGTCCTAACCAGCTGGGGAAAAACGCACAAAGTGACATATCACTAGGTGTCCCCCGTGGAAATCGAACCCACGACCTCCGTGTCGAGAGCCCAATGCTCTTAACCATTAGACCACAGAGGCAGTTGCAGGTAATTAGTTATAGTCAAGTAATCACACGTCACGACATTTTTTTATAAATCGTATCTTTTAGTCACCTCGTACGACACCCATGTGAAGAAATGGGTTGCCTATTCAGATTTCAGACCCACGCCGCAGGGCTACTTATAAAAATGACACCTACACCTCTAATTTACGAGATAAATGTCTTGAAAGCCAGACCATCGGTCGTGGTGCATTTTTCTAGAAAACCTCATTTTTGCACGAGCAAAGCTACGGACTAAAGCCAGTTAGAGTATATTTTCTTCCATTCTGTCTGCCACGGGAATACAGAAGCTCTAAGTTATTTCAGTCACGGATTTACAGTTCCTTTGAAACAAGACAAACGGCTGTCGCGAGATTCAAGCCAAATTTTGCGGTGAAAAAATATATTTGAATATTGAATACCAGGGAGAGATTTAAATGGGATAGGGAACTAATTGTAATAGTAGCTGGACTACATTTGCTTCGTATCGATGTACACTTTGCATGTGTAACTGATATCGATATAGTAGTAAAAAACAGTCAAAATAAGGTTTTTTACTACTAACAATTGCGAAAAAACAAAATTTTAAGAAAAAATTAAAACCGCCTTCAAAAAACCTAAAAAAGTAAAAAATCATATTGTCTAGTATTGACACAGGTCCGTCACTTCAAACAACGTTTTAGATTTGACATGATGACGTTTGTACATGCGCACTTTGCGAAAATTGTGCATGACATATGTGTAGGGTTGACTTAACACGCGTCGTATGAACTACATTATACATTTGGTTACTTTTTATATTTCATTCTGTTATTTAAAATATTTTTTAAGCTAAAGAATCACAAAAAATGAGAATTTTACGTTATTTTCCAACGTTTATTTTTACTGTGAGGAGAAAAATAAAATATATTTTATGTAGTCAAATCCAACGGGTGCGCGCGCCTGACTGCATTCCCTTGCTCGGCTTCCCTCAAGTTACCACAGAGAGTGTGAGGGGAGGTGGGGTATCTGAAGTCAGAGGGGGGCGGGGAGTGGCCGTTCTGTATGTAATACTGGATGGTAATATTTGAGCATTGGGAATTTGGGACATTTTCAAAACAAGAAGCTCTAAAATATTACTCGAAATTTATTTAACAGGCGTGTCTTACCTTTTATAATGTTTCTTTACAGCAGTTTCAGGAAAAATTTCTCCCCAGCACTATTTCTTTCTGATCTATTTACTACTCACCTCTTTTCACCACAGTAGACTGTCTCTCCGGGCGGTCTACAAATAATTAATACAAAACATGGTCCCCTTCTTTACAGTTTCATCAAACAAGAATGTGTATTCCTAATATTTATAATTAACACAAAGTAAAATTCAAATCTGATTATATGAACCAACAAAAAAATTCCATGATCTTAATAAAAATCGGATTAAGCAAATTACAATATAATGATATTATGTGAGCTAGCTTATTTATATTACCATACTACAAGTCCATAACATTTCCTATATTAATAATAACAACTGTTTTACACACATTTCACCGTCCATCTGCAGGAAAACGAAAAAAAAAAAACATAATCACTTCACTTTTCAATATTTCTAAATTGCCTATTCACCACAATTCCACTTACACCTCGATTGTTTTTTCCTTCTTAGATTCTTGCTGTTTGAGTTCTCTCGCGAATGATCATGAAAGCTGAACGCTCCTTCTCCACAATCAAATTTCTTCTCATTCGCAGCGGTTTTGGTTTTATCGAATTATTGTTACTGCTTCTCACATTTCCATTAAAGCCTCAGGTCAAACATTGTTTCTTTCTTTTCTTCTTCTTCCTTCTGGAACTCATTTTGAAGTACTTTTTGTTTTAAAAGGTGCACTTCATTCTTTTACAATTTTAAATTTTGTCTTCAATATTACGACACGCTTGCTTTGCTTACGCAACTCTACACGCGCTCCAAATACGGAGGCAGGGTCGCCATGTAGGGATGGACGTTGGGAGATGTAATGATACGACGATTTTCTAGGTTAGACTGCTCTATATTGGATTAAACATTGATTATAATATCTTAACACTAAGCTTACTACACTACAACTGTCATAGTAAAAAAAAAGATACTAACCAATTAAATTCAATAAAACTTTTTAACACTGTCTTGAAATGAATCTATGTTACTGTGGTTTGTCAGATTTTAGTAAAAATTTTATAGTTTTAAAGTAACAGTGGCTCGAAGATTACCATATAAATTCTAAATTAATCCTAGCATTGAAACTGTAGATAATTACGGAATCTTAGATTTTTACTACTATTTAGCATGAGCCGAGTAGAAGATGTGCTCGACGGAGTCTCATTTTTTTTGCCTTTATGTTAATTTTTTTTAATTTTTATTGTATTTTTTCTTAGTTTAATTAGGTTAGGTTATTTAGATTATTGTTAATTTACCTATTTAGTAAATATCATCACTACATAGCTTAAAACAAAGTCGCTTCCCGCTGTCTGTCTGTCCCTATGTATGCTTAGATCTTTAAAACTACGCAACGGATTTTGATGCGTTATAGCTACGTTATAGTGATTCAAGAGGAAGGTTTATATCAGCATTTCACCCGTGCGAAGCCGGGGCGGGTCGCTAGTTGTAAATAAAGTACGCAAGTTCATAAACATAATATCATAAAAAATCGGTCAAGTGCGAGTCGGGCTACTCGCGCACCGAGGGTTCCGTACCACACCATTACAGAACACAACATTATTAAATTAGAAAAAAAAACGTTTTTTGTCCTGGACCTTTAGCGCAAGACCGACTCACACTTGGACGGTTTTTATTATTTGTTGTTATTCTGTAGAGTTTATTCTATAATCCGTTTTTACGATAGAGCGTGAAGAAAAAACGTTGATAAAAACTAGTTTCTTGTTGAGAACCCCCCTTAATTTTTAACTTTTTGACATTTTTATTATTTGTTAACAAATTTCAACTATCTAGCTGTTACGGTTCAAAAGTTACAGCCCTAAATAAGTAGGACAGACGGTCGGACGGACAGACGGATGGACAGACGGACGGACGGACGGACGGACGGACGGACAACGTAGCCTTAGTAATAGGGTCCCGTTTTCACCCTTTGGGTACGGAACCCTAAAAAAAGAACAACAGGCACTGACACTAAGATTAAAAATGATTAACTTTGATTAGTTAGTATTGAAATTATAGGATGAAACTTATTTTGCGTGCAGCATGCTCGAGCGCGTTGCACTTATGTTTTGTTTAGACTGGGTGTTCTCCAATTTTCCATTTGGTGTACCGATGTGCTCTTTGTATTTTGCGTGCAGCATGCTCGAGCGCGTTGCACTTATGTTTTGTTTAGACTGGGTGTTCTCCAATTTTCCATTTGGTGTACCTATGTGCTCTTTGTATTTTGCGTGCCGCATGCTCGAGCGCGTTGCACTTATGTTTTGTTTAGACTGGGTGTTCTCCAATTCTCCATTTGGTGTACCGATGTGCTCTTTGTATTTTCGGACAAAACATTTTAGATAGTTTTGCATAAGGTGAATTCTTCGACGCTGTAGCTGTCTTCGACACGCTATTCCATGTATGTATTGCATAAATTTCTGTTATGTTTATGTTACCCGGGATGAAGTACTTAGTCCATTGTTCAATTCCATAAAAGAAAAAATATTTCTGATTGTAAAAGTTGATACCTGGAAGAAATGTAAGACTTTAAATGGAAAAATTAAAGATTCTCTCCTCTATCTCTATCTTACTTTCGCTTTCTCTCTCTCTCACACACGCCTACATACAAACAAGCTCACATGCACATCTAATCTCTTTTCTTTCTGTATTTGGGGGTCAGTGGTACTCCAAGATGTAGTGCCCCGCTCGCTCCAGAAAATTCTGAAAGCGATTTGAATATTTTTGAACTATAAGCCAAAATCAGGAAGGGAAGATAGAGGGGAAGAGAGGCAGAGTAAGACCTAGACAAAGTTATCTAGCCCAAGTGAAGAAAATGGTTGATGTCATGTCGTTTCAAGAACTCAAGGGACTAGCGGAAAAGAGACAGGATTGGCGAATACTCCGTCGAAAAGAGCGTAGCTCTTAAATAAGATTGTGACGATGATGAAGCCAAATCGCTTTCAGAATATTTTATTATCAATCAAGCGTTGCAATGCGCGTTTTTCTTTTGGTTTTCTAGGGGATCGATAAATGACGCTACGGTCTGTGCAAATAAATGACAAAAATTCAAAAAGAGTTTCTTTAAAATAATAAAGAGGGAAAAAATTATCTAAAAGGTGTCAACCTAGTGTCAACGCATCTTTTGATGGAATATTTCATTATTTGCGAATTATTTTGATCGAAATGAAGTTTGGCGGACGGCCATGTAACCCAGACTTAGGGTCCCGTACATGAATGACACTGACAGTAATGCGTGTAGAGTGAAACAAAACAAACAAAAAAATAAATTGGTTGTAACCTGTAGAAGTTGGGGAAAAGGTATTTCTCCTTATCCCTTTGTATCAAGTGTGTGAAACTCATAATCTTTCTTATTAGATAGTCCACTTAATCTTCTACGCATTCATTGTGTTTATTTTAATGAAAATTTACGATAACCGTACATTATTATAATAATGGAAGAAAACGAAATCACATACACTATCAGTTCAACCAAGCCAAATACGTTCCGTAACGACCAAAAATACCTCAGTGATAATATTAGATGAATATAGCTGTCGTGGTTGCGTTTTGCTACTGCTTTTTGTACGATTTGGCCCCATAAAACGGCCGCACGCACAAAGTGCGACAATGGGGCAACATCTCATTGAGCGGCTGAAGGTTGTCGAGAGGTGCGGCTCCGGTTTCACCATCGCGGGGTTTACCCCCGTGAGCGGGTTTCCCCGTTATTACGCCATTACGTGCAATACACTTCCAACCTGGAGCATAGGTTCTGCTCTTGCGATTCCACTCTGGACGGCCAATGAAGGCAAGCCAGAGGTAGGGGGGTGTGTTACAGTGTATGTGGGGGTGTGTGTGTGTGGGGGTGTGTGTGTGTGTGTGAGCGCATGTCTGTATGGTCCCCCTGGATAGGGGTCCGCGGTGTCGCCACTCACCGTCATCGCCAGCAGCCACGTCTATGCAGGCTCTCTACCGCACTATTTTGTATTTTGTACGTAGTGTAGTTATGGGTATATAGAGTGCGTAACCTGATGTGTCGCCGTGTGTACGTTAGTCCACAACGCGAACCCAATGTGGATTGGTAGACTTCCCATACGCATCAGAATATCTTCTTCAGCGTTTGCTCTTTCATCTGTGACATAATTTATGTGTACAGTAAGTAGCCAAAGACTACAGTAAGTAGCATACCTTTGCAAGTATCAGACGTCATTTTCGGAATTAGCTTCGTCGAGCATCTTCTTGACATCACACGTTTTAATAACGATGGCCCGTTGTGAGTAAACTCTTCGAACCTTAAGTTCGTTTCCAGCTCTCTGTGTAATAGATAGATAGATAAATTATACATATAAAATAGTGACAGACAAAGGTAGTAGGTAACACTATGGAGTCGGGAGATCCGTGCAAAGCCGCTACAGCCACAGGGAGCACCCAAGACGGACCAGTTAATAACAAAAACGATATAGTAGGTGTTACAAAAGTAAAAATACAAATTTAAAACGTTTAAAGACCGTTTGTTTAGTTGGACCATAAAACTGTACAACTTTCACTATAGGACCAACATCGAAATCGCGAAAAAAAAAACAGTTGTCCTCACATTTAGCTCGAGTAGATTTGTAGTTTAGTATGGAACATCCGTTTTTTTTCCAGTGCTATGTCCAGCAGTGGACGTTTATCGGCTGATATGATGATGATGATGTGATGATGGAACATCCGATTTTTTTTCGCGATTTCTATATTGGTCCCATAGTGAAAGTTGTTCAGTTTGATGGTCTTAACCACCCCCTAAAATGTTTATTTGTATTTTTGTAACATCCTGTATACATGACACCGCAACCGCTCTAGCACTGCACAGCGCCACGGTTCGGCTCTTAGGGTTCCTTGTTGACTTGGGAACCCTTAAAACTAGGGGTGTATAAATAACGTTCTTTTATAGTGTGTTGCATGAATTAATAACCCATCTGTAAGAACTAATTAAAACTTGAGTAGCAGCAGTCCAAAATAAATGTTACCTAGCATATTCAACTTTATCTATAATGAGATAAGAATAAAGCTTCAGTGGAGTGAATAGAAATGATAATCCTGGTTTTACAATACCTTACAGTAGCAGCCGCGAACTGTTTTCCAAATTGGTTTCTTGAAATAGAGAGATAGGCTGAACCAATTTGCCAATCATTTTCTTTTGCCAACCAATTTTTATCCAAAGTATCAAACGACTTGATCACAATGACGTCCAAATCTGCGTATACTCCACCAAATTTGTACAACGTCAGGAACCTCAACACATCAGAGGTATGCACTACGCGCCATTGACTTTGATTTATAATACCACTTGCTAATATTTTCGCTAACGGAGTTCCTTCACCAAACTTGGCGACGTGGATTCGAAGCAGCTTTATGTTTGGATACCGTCTTAGTAACGTCATAGATTTTCCATTCAGGGTCCGTGTAGAAACAGGACTAGTAAACAGGACATTTATCTGCCAGTTAGGGTTTACTTTTGCTGCTGATTCGACGGCACACGCCTGTCTTGAGCTAAGTCCACCTTGGCATGAAGTTTCGATAAAGAATATAGATTTTTTCGGGAAGAAATGCCTATTATCATCAGCCGCAGGCAAATCGTCTATTTGTTCTAAATTGTGACAGAATATTGTATCATTGAAAACTGCTAGCGATTTGTTGATTTGAAGAATAAGTAAAAACGCAACTGCGAAAATTGGTCTTGATTTATTGTGAAATGACAACATTATTTACAGTGACTCAAAGCCTGGCTATTTAATGACTATTGTAGTCAATATGTATGATAATTTAGCCTTCCTAACTTCATAACTTTATTTTTAAAGGCTTCAAACTAGCTACGGACTATAAAGAACAAAAAGCAGAAGACTGAAAGCTGAAACATCAGCTGAACTACCTACGGTTATTAGAAGCCAACAAAAGTGACTAGAATGAATGGTTATTTTCTACGTATGATGCATAAATTGCTAAGGTATGTAATAAAAGGGACAAACCATGTTTTGTTTCTTTTTTAACAATGGGTTCACATTCTCTTGACTAATGAAAAAACTCAATTGTGCATTATGCTGCCTATAGCAGGGGCGGCCAAACTTTTCAAGCACGCGGTCTACATTGAAACTCAGATATGCCTGGCGGTCTACATTTAAAAACGGTACTTTTCAAATATTGAAACCATCAAAAATTTTATGTGTCGGTGGTAGATGTTTGGCATTTTTAAATGCTCTTATGTTAATCGAGGCAGATGTTTTAAAACATTATAGAAACCGCTGATTCTTTTCGAAGTAGGTAATATGGAAACTTGTCATTGGTGTCGATTCGAACTGTGCCACGACTTAACTTAACTAAATTTATTCCTGTCACTTTCTAAAATAAGATTAAGAAAAGAAAACCAACAACTGACTTTAGTGCTGTCAAAGTGACGTTACACGCCCAAAATATGATGCCATCATTAATGTACGCCATCTTATTTAAGGCGTTTTTGGGCGTGTAACGTCACTTTGACAGCACTAAAGTCAGTTGTTGGTTTGCTGTCTCTTTTCTTAATCTTATTTTAGAAAGTGACAGGAATAAATTTAGTTAAGTTAAGAGGGCTATCGCAGTCCAGTGGCGCCCTCATCACATTAAAAAGAAATTCTCAATAAAGAAAGCCTAAATTAAAAAAGTGCTCAACACGAACACTACAAAAGCCTTCAAGCTATTTTCATAGAATACTTTTATAGGTTTTTTAAAGGTATAAACGTACATATTTTGAAAAAAGAAAAAAAACGGCCGCTTTTGTTTTTATTCGAAATTGTCTAAAAGTGGAATGTTTAGAACCTATAAAAGTATTGTAGAACAATGGCTTGAAGGCTTTAGTAGTGGTCGTGTTGAGCACTTTTTTAATTTAGGCTTTCTTTATTGAGAAATCTTTTTTAATGTGATGAGGGCGCCACTGGACTGCGATAGCCCTCTTAAGTCGTGGCACAGTTCGAATCGACACCATTGTTTCCAAAAATATGCACTTTCAAAAAGAATGTCGGAAGTGTATCAGAGTTTGGATATTTCCACCTATATGAAGCTTCGACATCTTCTACAGTATCAAAGTTTCGCATGTAAACCAGCCCAATTTGTTCAGTGAAATTTTGGAATTGATTAGGAAAAATTGGGTGATCAACTAAATTTTTTTTCTTTTAATTTTCTTGAAGCTTCGCGGGCTACCATAAAAGACGAAGCGGTCGACCGGTCGACTGCGGTCGACGTTTTGGCCACCCCTGACCTATAGCATAATGCATTGCATTTTTATTCCTAAACGAATTTATGCAGACAGACAGTGACAGCCCTCCACAGACTGAACTCAGACCGTCAAACTGAACAACTTTCTCTAGAGGTAGGCTCCATAGTGAAAGTTGTTCAGTTTGATGGTCTGAGTTCACCGTTTCAGTCTGTAGAGGGCTGTCCCTTACATCCTGTATATTAACAAAAGTCCATGAGTGTTTAAGATAACTTTTGTATTATTATACCTTACGAGCATTTACTCGCGACTGCGTCCGCATTAATTATATACCAGATTTTAAGTCAGAGATCATAAAGCTATCAAACAAAAAAAGTTGCATCAAAATCGGTTCAGTAGTTTTTGCGTGATGCTCGAACAAACAAACACACAAACAAACAGACACACAAAAAATCCAAAAATTGGTGATTTGGAATCTAAAAACCACAATCGTAATCTTTTTTTTGTAAATATTTTCAATGTACAAACACACTTCTGTTACAGTTTTATAATAGTTTAGAGTAATAGATACTCGTGGTTTAGATTAGCGCACTCCATACAAACGAGGCCAAGAGATTTTTTTAACACAATTTAGAAACTAATCTCTGTGTAGTTCAGTTAAATTATTTTTTTTTACTAGGAAAGTTTTGGGGTAGTTCTGATTAAGAATATGAAATCATTTTCTTTTTATCTTCAACTTTCATGAGGGTCGCCATGTAAATTTCATAATTTTTAAAATGCTGTTACTTTCTCGGCCCTGTAGCTCTCAAAGTTTAAGTCCTATGAAAAAAGTACATACAACTAGTTTCGTAGAAAATTTTATCAGGTTTAATTTCTGTAAGCAGGCCATTTACTTAAACTTAATAGTTTCCGAGTTTTAAGCAAATTTCCAGAAATTTTTAACTTTTATTGCTATTTTGTCCTTGTTGCGTCCCGAAATTTTGTTAGCAAACCTCTGATTCGGATTCAGCACCCCAAAATACTTAAAAAATGAAAGAAATTAGAACTACCCCAAAACTTTCCCACTAGGCGCCCTTTTGAGAACAAATTGACTGAAGTACTGTATCTGTAAGAAGCGGTGATATAAAAAACTCAGGTCTCTAGTTAGAGCGCTTTTGTAAAATTGCTTTAATAGAAGAGCACTATGTACTGGCGTGTCTTTTGTACCTACCTTAATCTAAAGTTATATCTAACATAATTTTTCGTCCTCAATTTCATTTAAGTCGAAGTCCTGTCCTTAGGGAGGACCCAACAACCCTTTGTGCTCGTTTTCAATGTGCACATATCATCTTGCCTCATACAAAATGTTGGCTGAATAAAGAGGGTGGCCGAATACTTTTGACATGTATCAAATTACATAGCTACGGTGTATTTTTGGGTCTTGTAATATCTAGTAGTTTTTGGGTGTTGTAGTGTTATCTCTCAGAGAGAGTTTTTTCTTTTGTATAGCGGGCAAAGTTTGGTGCTATTTTTTGACATTATTTTGTTGTAAATTTTAGTAGCTATGTTTTTAGGTCTGGTGTATGTAATATACAGGGTGGCCGGGGAGTTGACGTTCAAACGTAAAATTTAGGTCCGGTATATTGTGGGGTATCCGAATCACCCCCATGTATGTTCCGCGATTTTTTATAGTTTTCGAGTTATGATGATTTTTCCGATTTTTTGAGGAAACTCGACATGACCGGCTTAACAACTTCTAAAAAAAAAGTGTAAGACTTTTTAGAGATTCTTTTTTTGCAACTTAATCTTCATGAATTGTGCCTTTATTCATAACATCATCAGCATCGTAACTTTGATAAAAGTTTTGAAAATATTGGTCTAAATTTAAAAATTTGCGATCCGTGAATTATGACTAAATTTTCAACTTTAAATTAAAACTCTAAACAGGTGACCTTATGATTTTTTAGCCAATCCCAAAAATGCGCCCAACTCTCAGCTTTCATAATCATAAATAAAAAGTAGTACTTAAGAGGGCTAATTTGGCTAGAATTGATCTTCAAAGACAACAAGGCGGAATACTCTTAAAATTTTTTTTTAGTTTTTTGCCATAATTACCACGCCTAAGGCTAAATAATGATTAAAGAATGCTGGAAACCGAAACGGCGACGGGTTATGCCGGACTCTTACCGGCTAAAACCCCACCGTGTTCCACCTCATCCCATATTGTCGTAGAGCCTGAGGGCCCGTGAGGAATCTTCCACACTCTACGGCGCAGCGACCGACCTTACCAGGTCTCATCTCTGTTGGCCTTGACAAGCCTACAGGCCTTTAGGTGGTGCGTGGGAACACGCACACAACCACCTCGAGTCCCTATGATCGGACGCCGGACCCCCCAGCCCGACGCCCAGAGACTCAAAAATTACGGGGGAGGCAGACCGCGAGCAAACGCAGTCCGTCTGCGCCCCGTGTGTCTTTGGCGGATCGGGAGTTCAGAAGTCGACCCCCTCTCCCTCTCCGCCGTCTCCTTCTGGAGCATTACTGCCTCACAGAAGGAGAGAACCGCGCGCCAAGACGCCTCACTGTCGACCATAGCGCGAACCATGGCCGGCAGCGAGAGGTCTGAAACTACCTGGGAGAGCTCACTGCGCTCTCCCGCCCACGCAGGGCACTCCTGCAGCACGTGCTGCGCCGTCTCGTCGAGACAGCCGTCGCAGTGGTGGCACTCGGCTGTCGGCTCCCTCCTCCTAGGTTAGGTTAGGTTAGGCTATCTACTTTTTACTTAAAACTTTCCTTATTCCACCAACACGATAGGTTTCCAGCATTCTTTAATCATTATTGATGAGACCTGGTAAGGTCGGTCGCTGCGCCGTAGAGTGTGGAAGATTCCTCACGGGCCCTCAGGCTCTACGGCAATATGCGATGAGGTGGAACACGGTGGGGTTTTAGCCGGTAAGATTCCGGCATAACCCGTCGCCGTTTCGGTTTCCAGCATTCTTTAATCATTATTTAGCCTTAGGCGTGGTAGTTATGGTAAAAAAAAATATTTTTAAATTTAAGAATTTTCCGCCTTGTTGTCTTTGAAGATCAATTCTAGCCAAATTAGCCCTCTTAAGTACTATTTTTTATTTATGATTATGAAAGCTGAGAGTTGGGCGCATTTTTGGGATTGGCTAAAAAATCATAAGGTCACCTGTTTAGAGTTTTAATTTAAACTTGAAAATTTAGTCATAATTCACGGATCGCAAATTTTTAACTTTAGATCAATATTTTCATAACTTTTATCAAAGTTACGATGCTGATGATGTTATGAATAAAGGCACAATTCATGAAGATTAAGTTGCAAAAAAAGAATCTCTAAAAAGTCTTACACTTTTTTTTTTAGAAGTTGTTCAAGCCGGTCATGTCGAGTTTCCTCAAAAAATAGGAAAAATCATCATAACTCGAAAACTATAAAAAATCGCGGAACATACATGGGGGTGATTCGGATACCCCACGACATACCGGACCTAAATTTTACGTTTGAACCGGGAGAGGGGCCGGGGAGTTGACCCCCGGCCACCCTGTATAAAGCGAAAGTGAATAGAACAGTCGAAAGGGTTCGTCCTAGACGTACGTATGCGGTTTAAATTATTGGCAGAATGTACCCAAAACCGACGAGCGTGTATGAAACGACTTATGACTGTGGAAGAAAAGAGGTGTGTCAGGATCGTAGCTGATGGCGATCCATTGTCTCTGCCTACCTTGATGGGACACAGGCGTGAGTATGTGTATGTATGTATCTATGTTTATAGGTCGTAAGTGTATCGCACAGCCGATAACCAAGGAAGAAAAATTCTGGATTAATGTTTGGGTATGTGGTCTTGAACAAAAGCAGCATGGGACGCAATGCGTATTGTTTCAAATCGGGCATACGTTCCAGGAAAGTCATTGGTACAAATCTGTCTAGACTGAGATCGAACCGTGTCGCCCTTTATACAAGAGGCGGCTTTACTTACCACTGGACCACCTCTACTTCAAACATAATATTTACATTAATTTTGCGCCGTTGAGATTCAGTACATTTTAAAGGATGTACCCAGATTGTCACAAGTATTTTCGCATTTATTCCTTTTGCTGTACCTCCTGCCTTTCAGATATAATATTTGAACTGAACGTAGAATTCCACATAGCGTTGTAAAGCCTGCATGCAAAGCGATACATACTAATGAACTAAATCTAACTTAGGTAAGTCTAGACGGCGCCGTATTGTTTAGAACTTCGACAGATGTCTTGTACTGGACTGCGGTGAACTACTAAGTTTGAACATCTCTGCCGTCCTAAAATTGGTACGTCTCTGATGTAGACCGGGAGGCTGAGCACAAAAGCGACGATAGCACTTATGACCTTTATATTGCGGTGTAATCTCTACCACGGTGTAAGTCAAACTCAATGCGAGATACGACTCGACCACAGAAAAGTGATGATGAAAGAGGATAGCGGAGCTATCGGGTTCAGTCATTCTAGCCCAATCATTTTAAGGTTTAAGCCAGGACTAATTAATAATTGATTTTTTTTTCGGTATAGTATTTAAGAGCCAATTTGAGCCCAGAAATATACCAGAATTAAAAAGAAATCACGTCAGCAACATACCCAAATTTAAAATTTAGCATTTATTTCGTTCTAAAAAACCAAATAAAAAATTTTTTTTTGCACATTTTTAAGGCTTATTCATATTTCAAACAAGGTGTTAATATTTTGGTCTACTTTTAAGGCTTCGAAAACTGCATTAGTATTTTTCTAATGAATACCTCATTTATTAAAATTTAATGCCTATTTTGCCAAAAATAACTTATATTGCTAAATCTAATTAAAATGAGTGCATTGGTATAAATATTATTCAGTTACAACCCTTCTGGGACACACAGTTTTGATTTCTATGTTGCGTAGCGATTTTTTAAATAGGTATTTGTTTTCAGATAGTCTTTTTTTCACGAAACGGTGCCGGTTACAGTTTAAAAGTCTACCCCTCTTAACAAAACTCCGTTAAAATGTCTGGGCCATAGTCTAAAAAAACAAGGTCTTCTATTCCCAGAGTGACACAAGCCTACGTCACAAAAAAATGGCCGCTAAACATGGTAAAAGGGTATGATGACGTAGGCTTGTGTCAGTCACGTGGTCAGTCACGTGGTCGGAAGAGAATACCAGGCGCAGTATATTATTGTACCATGATATGGGCTATTTGGGCAGACGCATGGTACAATAATATACGACGCTACTTTATAATCCAAACACCAAACATGCGAATGCAAAGCTACTTTCAAGCAATTTTATTACAAGCCCAGCTCCCGTACAATAATCTCAAAAGCGCCTGTGGTCTCATTCCTGTATTATGCACACTCTGCAGACACGCGCGATAAACTGTTTAGTGTTGAGTTCGGAACTGCCGATTGAGTTCTGGTTTTAGTTGGCCGTCTAAGTATCTAAGTTCATTTTGGTAACATTAGGACGGTTGCGAGCGATTCGTACTTTGGTATCGTGATCAGGATACACTCTTGAAAGTGTACCTAACTGCTATTTTCATTCTCTTTTCACCGTCTCTTTTTTTGAGAAATTATAATGTATTCGGAAGGTGTCAGGTTATAGCTGTAACGAAGCTGCGGAATTTCTTATACAATTATATTAAACTAGCTGTTGCCCGCGACTTCGTCTGCGTTACCCGGATAAAAAGTACCCTATGTGTTAATCCAGGCCATGGTCTATCTGTATGCCAAATTTCATCAAAATCCGTTCAGTAGTTTTTGCGTGAAAGCGGAACAATCATCCATACTTAAAAACTTTCACGTTTATAATATTAGTAGGATAGGATTGCATCTAAGTATTAGGTGATTCTCTCATATTTTAGCCTGTTAGGTCTTTACGGGGGACATACAGGAGCAATGCAACGCTGCGCGGAGCAATGTGTGAATTGCCTTTCTATTATGAAATTATAAAAGACTTGTTCCTACCTACCTAGGTTAGAGTTATTCCAGGTTATGGATAAAATTAAAAAGAATAGGGGCGCACCAAAAAAATAAAACATACCAATACACATCCCATACATATTTTTACTATTCGACGTCCTCTTCAAGCATCACGGGAAACTATTGAATCGTTTTCGATGCGGTTTTCAATATTCAGAATCATATTATAGTCCATTTTTAAAAGGCGATGTTTCTATCCGACTGTGACAATTTACTGGAATCGACCTACGGCTGCGTACCTAATACGTTTAGTTGAAGGCTGAATTCAAGCTAAAGAAGTAGCGTTTTACTAAAAAACAAACGTTCCCCTAGCACATTGAACTCTATATCAAAATTTCAGCTGAGGGGACAGAAATGACAGCGCCGCATAGTCCGAAATCCGACCGTAAAATTATGCACCTATTTAATAGGCGAACGAAATGTGATTCTAGTGTATGTTTACACAGGGTTAATTCAACGCCGCCGCAAAGTTGCCTAGAAAAATCTTACCGCAAGTACCTTTTCCATTATGATTTTTGGTATAACTTTTTCCACCTGTCTTTTAAAAATGACTTCTTTGAACCTGGCAACCCTACAGTTGCGGCAGATTGAGAGGTGGCAACCCTAGTTTTTCCAATACTTTAGATCAGTCTCCTTCCGATGGCACCTCATTTACTTCCCTAAAAGACAGATGGAAAAAGTTATACCAAAAATCATAATGGAAAAGGTACTTGCGGCAAGATTTTTCTAGGCAACTTTGCGGCGTTGAATTAACCCCTCTGTAAACACTAGAATCACATTTCGTTCGCCTATTAAATAGGTGCATAATTTTACGGTCGGATCTAGGACTAGCAGTGGCAAGGAGAGAACTGAAAACTGACAAGTGCACGATTCACACCAAATAGAAAGATTCACGTGTACCTGGCCACATCGGTCCGGTGCTCGAAACAAATTCAATCAACAGCATGACAACACGTTTCATATTTTCGGGGACCCACCCCCTCCCACGGGACATGTTTCATTATACCACAATTTCACGCGAAACGAAACACGCGTTCAAAATTTCAGGAACGAAAATATACTGCTATGTTTTCGTTGGGAATTTGATGCTGGATATTTTAGGTCAGGCTAAATTAGATGAAGCTATTCTAATTAATGTTGTAGTTTGGATGTTGGTTGGTAAAATTGGTGGATCGTTTCTACCCGACTGCACCAGAAAGATCGTTATGTTTTTCGAGCGTATCTACCTATGTATCTTTGTATGTATAATTGTCTATTTCTTAGTCACGCCCTACAGCCTAAACGTATTTGTTTAAAAAAACCGGCCAAGTACGAGTCGGGACTCGGGCAATTAGTGTTCCGTACTACCAGTTGTTTAACATGGGTCATTGAGGAAACCACTATAAATTGACACTTACTAAGTATGTGGTCACATAGTAACACACATCATTTTACACTGGTCGTACTGGTGTTAGTTTTTTGGGTATAGAAAAAAAACTGTCCAAGTTAGAGCCACCCTGATAATTTTCCCGCCATCTACACGTTTTTTCTGATGTTCATGATTTTTTCAGATCTTGTATAAGATGGCCGTATGGCTATATTTTTTGAAATAGAGGTGGGGACAGCAATTTCTCGCACTGGTATTAGTTTTTTGGATATAGAAAAAAAACTATCCAAGTTAGAGCCACCCTGATAATTTTCCCGCCATTTGCACGTTATTTCTAATGTTCATAATTTTTTTTCAGATCTTATACGGCTATATTTTTGGAATTAGAGGTGGGGACAGCAATTACTCGCACAGGTGTTAGTTTTTTGGGTATAGAAAAAAAACTATCAAAGTTAGAGCCACCCTGATAATTTTTCCGCCATCTACACGTTATTTCTGATGTTCATGATTTTTTTCAGATCTTATACGGCTATATTTTTTGAAATAGAGGTGGGGACAGCAATTTTTTTTTTTTTTTTTTATTATCAATGGGTTTGCTCTTGACCTCAATCTAGTCCACAGGACAAAGATGGGGTCGAAGATGTAGCGAGCTTACCCAGAATGGCACTGGCACTCCTGCACACTGACGGAACGCAGCAAGCTGCTTGGCGCCAGACTCCGGCAGGAGGGTGGTCGCGAGCCAGGCGGCTCCTTGCGGAGCCTACCACACCGCTGTGGGGGATCGTTCAGCCGACACCACAAACTTGGTAGCTTGAGATGCCGTTGCCCGGGGTGGACCGCTAGGAGGTAGATCCCCAACCACCCCAAAATTTCAAAAAATCAATTTTTCGATTTTTTGCAATTTCTCGGATTGAATTGAAAATTTTGTTAAACAAAGTTTTTATTAAAAATTTGAAAAGTATATTTTTAGACTCGTATTTTTATAAGCTTTTAATTGATACCCCACACCATAGGGCATAAAATTTATTTTTTATTTGCCCTTTCTTACTACCGAAATTGCCCCCCAACATAAAAATTTAGCTTTTTTTACTTCATTTATGACATTGGACCACCAATTGCTATATCTGTACCGAGTTTCAACTTCCTATGTCTTAAGGTCTCTGAGAAAAATGCCTGTGACAGACGGACGGACAGACACCGAGCTGATTCCATAAGTGTTCCGTTTTTCCAATTTTGGTACGGAACACTAAAAAGTGAGAGTAACAAAGGCTACATATATTTTTAATTTTATTTCAATATGGCGGTTGCGAATTAAAAAAGAGAGGGATAATAATAATTTTTTTTGTTACAAATTACAATACACGGTATCAACTGAAAGCTAGTGAAGAGCAGATTCCAAATATATTTATATTATACTAGCTGTTGCCCGCGACTTCGTCTGCGTGGACATGTGATTTTTTCTCATGTCTCGTCTAAGGTCGTGAAGGTCATGATCAGAACCAAGTCTAGGAATCCTGGCATGTAACATTAGAATGGCCATTAAGGAATGGGCTGATAAAAGACACAGGCTAGAATGCTCTGGCCTCTCCGGTTTGCAACATTGCAGGAAATTCATCAGCAATATAACACCACGAATCCCCCAGTTCATACTAATTCTCGCACATAAACATTGTACTGAATAACAGTAGGAGCAAAGCTCGTGCCATCGTCGGAGCCCTCACCGGGTACTACGCTACAGGCTTGATAAAGCTCACTCTAGATCCCAGATCATTGCCGAGCGTGCGGAGAGAAGCAATTCATGGAACATTTAATACTGTGTGACTGCGATGTGTCTCCTGTGAAATGGTTATCCAAAACCGGAAGATTACAGGTTTCTTCCCCTGAACGCTATTGCCTCCCTACTTCTCCATGTTTTTGAAGGGTGAAGAAAATAAATATGTAAGGGTCAACACAAAAGATACCATTATTGGGTCGAAGTGTTGCTGGCTTGTCAGCCCCCATAATAAGATAAGAAGGTCATGAACTTAAGCTAAATCAAAATCAGAAAGTACGTACCTAAGTAAGTTTGTAGTTACCAGAAAAAAGTGATTCACTGATCCATTACTTGAATTGCGATGTGTCTCCTGTGAAATGGTTATCCAAAACCGGAAGATTACAGGTTTCTTCCCCTGAACGCTATTGCCTCCTTACTTCTCCATGTTTTTGAAGGGTGAGGAAAATAAATATGTAAGGGTCAACACAAAAGATACCATTATTGGGTCGAAGTGTTGCTGGCTTGTCAGCCCCCATAATAAGATAAGTAGGTCATGAACTTAAGCTAAATCAAAATCAGAAAGTACGTACCTAAGTAAGTTTGTAGTTACCAGAAAAAAGTTATTCACTGATTCATTACTTGAATTTTTCTTCTGTTCGTCGTTTATTAGATTTTACCCGACTGTTACTTATGTCGAGCAGCATAATAATCATTTTACAAGCCACTGCGGGTCACAGAACTCAACTCACGAATAAGCGTTAGAGGATACTCTACTACGCGGGGTAGTGCACAATGCACAATAGTGGAGGCAAGAGCTAGAAGGATAATTTTCTAGCAAGCTAATGGTCAACTTGCCAAAAAAAAAAAACATGCCGCTTTTGTAAATCTCTAACTACTTTACTTAGCGATTATGTAATGTGGTGTTATAAGAGGTTATAAGGACCTTTTAGATAAGTCCCTACGTATCTTTTAACAAATTGAGGTAGAATGATGTTAAGCTACAGAAACCCCCAAGAAATCAAAATTAAACAAAACAAATATTCGGTAAAACTTTCTGCACAAAATTAGAATTTCTGTAAAATAATAATCTCAGATTGGGCTTAAGCGACCAACAGTATACCTACTTGTTGTATGGTTTCCATAATAAGAAGCCTATAGTGCTTGCTTGGTATCATTATAATGTATGTGCCTGTGAGCGTTATTTATTTATTTAATTATTTTTCTAATACACCCCAGTAAGTAACTGTAGGTACAATCAAATCAGTAAGACCGATCGAAAATTACACACTTTGAGATAAAGAAGTTAATCAACTAAATTTTTTACTGCTCCGTGGTCTGCGTGGTCCGTGGTCTCCGTGGTCTAATGGTTAAGAGCATTGGCTCTCGATACGGAGGTCGTGGGTTCTGAAAATAAAAATGATTCCGTGCTTCGGATGGCACTTTAAGCCGTTGATCCCGGCTACTATCTCTGGTGGTAGTAGTCGTCACATAAAAACCACGTCAGAGGCCGTAAGGCTGTCTGAAATAACTCTGACACCAGGGCTCTGCTCACACGATAAGAAGAACAAAATTTTTAAGCTCCTGCTAGCTAGGTTTTGGAATTAATAATTGTTGCACACTTGCTTTAAAAATACGCGCAGTGCCATCTATTAAGATGAAAACGATACTACACAAATTCAAACTTTAGAAAAGATTAAAAAAAAGACAGAAGATTTTTAGTGTTTGCCGACCCGGTTGGTGTAATGGTTACCACCTACGAATAAGAATAACTATGGAAGAATAACTCTAAACAAAAGCAACATAATTTTTGGCACCCTTTGAAAAATGACATTTTGTATGAGTTTTGGCGGCAAGGTGTAGTTTTTAAGCAGAGATTTATCTCTGTTTTTAAGGAACAAATTTCGAACAGTAGGTAACGCCGTAAGTGATCATAGTGGATTAATTCCAGGGTCCTGGGTTCGAGTCCCGGTTCGGTCTTGGATTTTATACAGGGTGTACAATAAAATGGGACAGCTACTCAAAGGGGTGCTTCAGACCATCAATCTGAACAACTTTCTCTATGGGACCAATAACGAAATCGCGAAAAAAAAATCTGCTCTCCCATACAAAACTGCAAACATAACTCGACTGAAATGTATGGGACAGCAGATTTTTTTTTCGCGATTTCGATATTGGTCCCATAGAGAAAGTTGTTCAGTTTGATGGTCTGAAGCACCCCTTTAAGTAGCTGTCCCATTTTATTGTACACCCTGTATATGTTTGTGCCGTTGTTGTATGGTTTCCACAATAAAAAGCCTAATGCTTGCTTGGGATAATTAAAATAATGTGTGTGCCAATGAGCATTATTTAGTTATTTGTTTAATTATTTTTCCAATTTGCCCAGTAGGTACCTAAACAATCAAATCTGTAAGACCGAATTTCTGAGACGTATTGATGATTGAACCACAAACATACAATTAATATTAGTGTAGGTACTCCGTTTTAAATAGCAACGAAATTTTAAGGCTATTTTGCATTACAGAAACAGAGATTTGAAGCACTTCCTCTCACTTATTCTTAAACAGCTTTTGTAACGTCCAAGCTACGTCCAAGATTTGTCGGATACTATATCTGTCTGATAAATAAATTACATTTGGTAATCAGAATTAGCCAGAAAGCTAAATAGGAATCGGAAAATCTCGTCGTCTTTATTTTGAATGAAGGTAGGATGGTAGGATTAAAATTAGAAAAAAGCCAAAAGAAATCGCCCTGCGCCAATATTAGATCTGATATGAACTCAAGATATTATTACAATTGAAGGTCTAATAAATGTAAAAATATGAAAATGGATATAGTTGTTGAATGAAAATTTATAAAAAAAAATAAAAAAAACATTCTCAACCAAGAATCGAACCTCCACCTCTTGCGCGAAAATCTAACCATAATACCAACTACACTACACAGCTCTTGTGAGAAGTCTTGAAAAAATCAAATACTATTTTTACCACTGCAATCTGTCAGCGTCAAGTCGGCGCTAGTGAGCATAGAGAAAAACGTGGTACGAGTTTAAAACGTGGTACGTGTTTCTCTATGCTAGTGAGCATAATTTATCCCACAGGAACCCATTACTGGGATAAAAAGTATCCTATATGTTAATCCAGAACGCATTCTATCTGCGTGCCAAATTTCATCTAAATCCGTTCAGCCGTTCATGCGTGATTGCGCCACAAACATACAACCTTACAACCTCACAAACTTTCACATTCATAATATTAGTGAGATAAGTAAGATAAGATAAGATAAGATAACTTTTCTGCTACAATTTTGACACAAGACTAAAAATAAAAAAACCCGACTACGTATATTAGAAAATTATTACCTGAAAAGAGAAAAACAAGCTCTACAGGGTGAAATTGATATCATTAGCATCCTTTTAAACTAAGAGTTTAACCATCAAACTGAACAACTTTTACTATGGGATTAAACCGATCGGAGCAAAAAGAAAATCAGCTGTTGCATACATTTGAGTCTGGTACGCACTGCAGGAACAGGAACAATTTATTTGCAAAAGTAACACACACATAATATTACAGGAGCTGGTTAGTATGGAACAGCGGATTTTATTTTTGCTCCGATCGGTTTGCTCCCATAGCAAAAGTTGTTCAGTTTGATGGGTAGACTCTTAGTTGAAAAGGATGCTAATGATATCAATTTCACCCTGTAAAATCATTAATCAGGCAAATATGATTTGAATGTTATTCGGTAGATATTGCAAACCAAACACCAACAAATAGGTATCTTTTGTAATGTTGCTTTTTCCCCGATTGCGATACCTAGGTAGGAAGATTAGGTAATCCGCGAGTTTCCAATTAGTCAAACCAGCAACTCTTTATCAAACGTCAAAACCATAATTGAGTAACTGACATGAGTTGTCAAATGAAACCGTTTTTTGTGCATTTGTCGGCACTTATCGGCACCCTAAAAGGTCGAGTTCTGTGTATAATTGTGAATCTAACGTGAAATCGTAGGTAATTTAATGAAATAGAGTTTAGCATATTTCACAAAATAATCTACGACTTCACTTTAGATTCACTAATTATTCACAGAGCACGAATATTTACCCAGTCGATTGTGCCGACAAGTTCCCAAAAGCGGTTCTATTGCTTCGCGTCACGTATCTCTTTCTATTATACAGTGGCGCCGCTAGGTACATCTCGCTCTCTCAGCTGTCAGTTCCTCTAATGGTCAAAACACGAGCTTTTGTATGAAAAGTTGTACTAAATCATGAATAGTGACGTCATTATTTTTCGTCGTCGTTTCGACACTTTTTATAGTTTATCCTTTTATTAAAAATAGTTTTCAAGTTACAGAATAACTGATAATGTAAGTTTAGCATTATTATCAAACTGAGAAGGTTAAAGTAAAATATATTTGATGCAGTCAACTCCTTAATTAGATAACCTACTTTGTTACCTCTCGAGGAAGAATTGTAGAGTTATCATATCAACTAGTAATAATTTCGTCTTCCGAACTGAGAATTATCTTCAGAACAGAAGTTCAGTCGTTAGTTGTTCACAAGTCAAACAAAGGATTTACAAACTTGTGTAGTTAAAACTTATATATCAAACTTGGGAGAAATTTTAATGCTATCTGTGAGCCCTCACTACGTTGCTTCCGCGAATTTGCTGATTTCCGTGAGAGCTGTCTCTGTATTATTACAGGCTATAATGTAATAGAAACGAAACGCCCTGACAATTTTAGTGACTATCTGGTAACAATTATCATGTTCTCATTCCTTATGGAGACACTATGATATTTCCTTTTTTTAATTAAGGATGGGTTTGCTCGGGAATGCCTTACCTGCGTCAGTATTTCCGAGTACTTACAACCCGAATTCCTTTAAAGTACGAGTGAATAGGCATCTTCTGGGTAAGCTCGCTACATCTACGACCCCATCTTCGTCCTGATGACTGTATTGAGGTCAAGAGCAAACCCATAGTTAATAAAAAAAAAAAAAACTTACCTTGGCATGTAGATGCGGACCAAGTTGAAACCATAAAACTGGAACAAAGGTACAGTAGACGATACAATAAACCCGGCCCATAGTGGTTGAATGAATCAAATCTCAAATTGCTTTGTTGTTCTCTGAAAAATTATAATGTTCATTATCTACACTTATCTACACTTCTACACTAATATTATAAAGAGGAAAGATTTGTACCTATTTTTGTATGTTTGTATGTTTGTAATGAATAGGCTCAAAAAGTACTGAGCCGATTTAAAAAATTCTTTCACCATTAGAAAGCTGCATTCACCCTGAGTAACATAGGCTATATTTATTGCTAGAAAAGATTAGACGTCCACCCGTGCGAAGCCGGGACGGGCCGCTAGTCATTAATATTCGGCTCTTATTCGTAGGGTTTCGGCATAATGTTTCATGTTGGGAAACCTTATTGGGACATTTGATCGAAGTTATTATATACCCGAGATACCTCCTAACAACACCACTTGGACTTTGTTTTAGCACGTCTCTGTAGACTGTATAAAAACAAATAGACAACTAATGTGATAAGTCGGCAGACATATACTATGACTATATAGGTTCAGAAGGAACATAGTATGAAAGAAGAAAGGGAAAGGGAAAAATAAAGAAAAAACATTAGGAAGTTTGCTCATTGTATTGTCTCTCTACACTACTAGCAATAGGGGAGCGGACTACATAAAATATATTTTTTACTAGCTGTTGCCCGCGCCTTCGTCTGCGTGGACATGTGATTTTGTCTCATGTTTCGTCTAAGGGTCATAACATAGTCAGAACCAAGTCTAGGAATCCTAGCATGTAACATTTAAATGACCATTAAGGAATGGGCTGATAAATACAAAGGTAAGAATGCTCTGGCCTCTCGGGTCTGCAGCATTGCAGGAAATTCATCAACAATATAAGACCACGAATCCCACAGTTCATACTGAACAACAGCAGGAGCAGAGCTCGTGCTGTCGTCGGAGCCCTCATCGGGTACTACGCCTCACAGGTACGATAAAGCTCACTCTAGATCCCAGTTACCGAGCGTGTGGAGAGGAAGAGGAAACCATGGAACATTTATACTGTGTGACTGCGCTGTCTTGGTGGCTAAACGTATGTCTCCAGAGAGATGGTTATTCAAAACCGGGAGATTACAGGTTTCTTCCCCTGAACGCTATTGCCTCCCTCATTTTCCATGTTTTTCCATGGTGAAGAAAATAAATATTATGTAGGGGTCAACACAAAATATGCCATTGGGTCGAAGTGTTGCTGGCTCGCCAGCCCCCATAATAGAATAAGAATAGGTCATGAACTTAAGCCGAATCAAAATCAGAAAGTACCTACAAAAAAAAAAAAATACAAAATAATTTATTAACTAAAATTAGTTTACACATATACACACACCTACATAAGTAAGTAGTAGGTATCAGAAAAAAGTCATTCACTGATCCATCACTTGAATAAAATTGTTCTTCTGTTCGTGCTCCTGCTAGCTAGGCTTTAGAATTAATAATTGTTGCACGATTATAATAGTACTCTGTGGTTGCACACTTGCTTTAAAAATACGCCTAATGACATCTATTAAGATGAAAACAATACTACAATTAAATTAAATTTGAACACTAACAAGGTTAAAAGAAACATGATTTTTAGTATTTAACGACCCGGTTGTTGGTGTCATGGTTACCACGCCGGTATGCCAAACCAGGGTCCTGGGTTCGAATCCCGGTTCGGTTATGGATGTTAGATGTTTGTACCGTTGTTGTATGGTTTCTATAATAAAAAACATATAGTGCTTGCTTCGGATCATTACAATGTATGTGCCTGTGAGCGTTATTTAGTATTTAATTATTTTTCATTCACCCGTTAAGTAACTTTACAGTCAAATCTGTAACACCGAATTTCTGAGACGTCATGAGCGTGTGTTAAGTCCAAGTATGATCGAAAATGAATGAACTTTGAGATAAGGAAGTTAATCAACTATTAAGCTCCTGCTAGCTAGGTTTTGGAATTAATAATTGTTGCACACTTGCTTTAAAAATACGCCTCACGCCATCTATTAAGATGAAAACGATACTACAATAACTTAAGAAAAGGTTAAAAGAAATAATATTTTTAATATTTGACGACCCGTTTGGTGTAATGGTTACCACGCCGGATTGCCAAACCAGGGTCCTGGGTTTGAATCCCGGTTCAGTCATGGTCGTTATTATGTTTTTGCCGTTGTAGTGTTGTTTCCAGAATAAAAAAATCAAGTTAAAATTAGAAAAAAGCCAAAGAAAACGTACTGCCCTAATATTGGATCTGATCGTATCTCAGGATAAGGTCAGCAAACTGCTTCTGTCAAATTAGCTGAAAAATGAATAAAGTTGTTATAAAAAAAAACCTCAATCAATAATCGAACTTCCACCTCTTGCGTGAAAATCTGACCATTTCCCAACTACGCTACACAGCTGTTGTGAGAAGTGTTGAAAATTGCAACCACTATTACTACTGGAATCTACCCAAATACTTCTGTCAGCGTCAAGACATATTCTATCTGCATGCCTAATTTCATCCAAATCCGTTGATCCGTTTAGGCGTGATTGAACCACAAACATCGTCACAAACTTTCACATTGATAATATTATAGTGAGATGTGAGATTAGTGAGATGAGATATTAGTGTTGTTTGACTACCTATTGTAAAAAAAGTAAAAAAAAAACAAATTTCATCTCGACCAAAGAATCGAACCTTCACCTCATGCGTGAAAATCTATCAATTTACCGAATGCGCTACACGGCTTCTATGAAAAGCGATGAAAAAAGGGACTACTATTTACCACTACAATCTACCTAAATACATCTGTCAGCACAAGTCAGCGTAGTAAATCATTGTAAATTATCCCCACTATTCCCACAGGAACCCACTACTGGGATAAAAAGTATCCTATATGTTAATCCAGAACACATTCTATCTGTGTGCCAAATTTCATCCAAATCCGTTCAGCCGTTTATGCGTGATTGCGCCACAAACATACAACCTTACAACCTCACAAACTTTCACATTTATAATATTAGTGAGATGAGATGAGATGAGATGAGATATTCTTAGTAAAAAAACATTTGAAAATAACGCTGTACTCACATATTTTTTTTTTAAGCTAGAATACTATTTTTAATAACATGATGAACTATAAAAAGTAATGAAATGTTGATGACGTCATTGTGGGTATTTAGTACAATTTTTCATACATCGCGCGCGTTTTGACGTTCGATTAAAAGTTGCTAATTTGACTAATTGTCCCGGGCATCGACGCCGGTTCCCTAACTACCCAATTCTTGACCAAGGCATCAAAAGACTTGGCAACAATAACGTCCAAATCCAAGTACCCCATTTGTACAAGGTTAGGAACCCCATAAAGTCTGCAGAATGTAGAACGCGCTATTTACTCTTCTTTAATGTTTCTCGAGTCAAAACATTGGCCAGAGGTGTACCATTACTATACTTAGTTACAGGTATCCGATGTTGTCATACCTCTGTAGTACAGAGAAAATTAGGTCTTTTTAGGATTCTGAGGAGGCACTGGTCCTGCGAAAAGGACAGTGATGCGCCAGTTTGGATGAGCTTTGGCAGCCGATTCGATGGAACATGCTTGGCGGGAATTGATAGCTCCTTCATACGATGTTTCGATGAAGAATATTGACTTTTCTGGGAATTCGATATTCTTCTCCATCAGGCGATGGAAAGTCATCTTCGAAGACAGTGTCGTGGCATTTTATCGTATCATTCTTCTTCTTATCGTGTGGGTAGAGCCCTGGTGTCAGAGTTTTTCAGACCGCCTTACGGCCTCTGACGTGGTTTTTATGTAACGACTACTACCACCAGAGATAGTAGCCGGGACCAACGGCTTAGCGTGCCATCCGAAGCACGGAATCATTTTTCTTTTCGGACAATCAGGTGATTCAGCCTGCAATGTCCTAACCAACTGGGGAAAAACGCACAAAGTGACATATCACTAGGTGTCCCTCGTGGGAATCGAACCCACGACCTCCGTATCGAGAGCCAACGCTCTTAACCACTAGTGGTTGCCTCCGTGGTCTAGACCACGGAGGCAGTTCATTGAATTGCAGTATCATTGAATGTAGCAGACAACCCACTTAATCGAAGAAGCAAATAAATGATGGATAGAACATAAGTTGTTTTCATTTCATAGTCAAAGGTTAAAGGTATCGTCTGTAAACTGGAATTCGCTGTTATTCTGGGAGTTTTTAGTCAATTCCTAGGAATGTAGAAACACTGGCCTCGATTCGGAGTGTACCACGACTAAACTAAACTAAATGTATTCCTGTCACTTTCTAAAATAAGATTAAGAAAAGAGACAGAAAACCAACAGCTGACTTTAGTGCTGTCAAAGTGACGTTAAACGCCCAAAAACGACTTAAATAAGATGGCGTACATTATGATGGCATCTTATTTTGCGCATTTAACGTCACTTTGACAGCACTAAAGTCAGCTGTTGGTTTTTTGTCTCTTTTCTTAATCTTATTTTAGAAAGTGACAGGAATACATTTAGTTTAGTTTAGTCGTGGTACACTCCGAATCGAGGCCACTGTTTACTATATCAGTCCCTGTGTCACCGATGTCCATCGAAATGGTGAATATTATTGACAGTTGAATCCTTATTTATCAGTCCCCAAGGATAATTTTTTTAATATTTCGTAAGTCCACTAATTTAAACCGAAGATATTTTGATCAGATTGGAATATCACCAATGTGTAATTAACAAAAACTGACAGATTATACTGAATGTGTTTAAAATTGAAACCCAAATATTTTTGACGATGTTTTTAAATATGTTTTTAGACAAAGGAATTTTATTGTTATTGTAGTTGAGTCAGTGTTTTTTATGAAAATAATATAAATATTTACTAGTTCTTGTCATTAGTCAGAATTTATTAGAGATTTTGACTACTTATCTATTCATCATTATCATCATTCATATTATATCTATTTCACGTTTTTAGAAACATTTCATTTCACGTTTAGATAGTTTCTCTTCGGAATACAGCTATTCATGACATAATAATTGACTAACGTAAAAAAAAACAGTATAAATAGAATACTGTCGTAATATTATTCGTAAAAAATATAAATTTTCAAAATAAAATACTCGTTTGTCTCTCCTTGGCAGCTTGGTCTATGCTTGTCCGAACTCTACCAAAAGTTGTAAGCACTCAGCAAATATTCTCTCATATAGTTAAACCATAAATTAACTGGCCGAAGTTAACTAAACTACCCTCATAACGGGCAAAATAGCGTCGGCGCAGAAAATTATGTTTAGTAACACCTCAACTAAATGCATAAATTCATTATAACTTTGTTTGTAATAGAATAAGATCCTACTATATATTTTCTCCTCCCGTTATGTTTAGGAATGATACGTATACCAGTGAAAATGTCATGTCATAGTTTGAGAATTGTACAAAATAGGGTTGCCACGGCCATCCTAGACAGCCGGCCGATTTCAAAAATATATGCCTATGTGTAAAAATAAAATTACATATTTTAGCATTAATCTCTTAAAAAATTTCAGTATGGGACCAACAACAACAATGAAATAGCGAAAAAGAAATCAGCTCTTATAAACATTTTTGGAAGCCATTGACGCTTTTTATGGAAAAACCAAATTTTGTTCGTCGATTTTGACGTAGACTTCATAGAAAAAGTTGTTCAGTTTGATAGTCTAAAACAAACCCCCGAAATATGTAACACATTTCATTTTACATCTTGTATATTTTTAGGACGTTTGATTTGACGACCTATTACATTTCTACAGGAATATGTATTATTGCCTAAACGTATAAGTGTAGAAAAATTATAACTGGATCTTGAAATATAACGCATGAGACCGGAGTTGAGTTGAGACCATAAATATTTAACTTTTAACTGTATATTGTAACTAAATGAGGGATAGCGGTTTTGAAACTAGTAATTTTAACTTTAAAACTGGGTCTAAAGATTATTATTATAGAGGGTTATTGCAAAGCTTCTGACCATCCCGAAAAGGATATATTAGGTCATATTAGAAGGACCCTGCGGTCCTTTGTAATATTCTGTCGGTTTGGGATGACGGACGGGATGATCAGACCATCAAACTGAACAACTTTGCGATTTCAATGATGGTCCTATAGAGAAGTTGTTCAGTTTGATGGTCTGATCATCATCTCAAAAAACCGTCAGCATATTGCATTTGATCCTGTATACAGGGTGTTAGGGTAACCAGTTGCATTACTTTAAGTAAGACTTTAAGGGGTGATTGTCCCAATGTTACTGAACAACTTTCCCTAAGAAACAAATAGGAAATTCGCAAAAACTTTTAGACATTCCGTACTAAGTGCCATCAGCTGATCGAATGTTTGTATCAAAAGTAGAAAAAAAAAATGAATTTCCTATAGGTTTCTTAGGGAAAGTTCATAGTCAAAAAAACAAGGTCTTCTATTCCCAGAATGACACAAGCCTACGTCACAAAAAAATGGCCGCTAAACATGGTAAAAGGGTATGATGACGTAGGCTTGTGTCAGTCACGTGGTCGGAAGAGAATACCAGGCGCAGTATATTATTGTACCATGGGTAAGTTGTTCAGTTTCATGGGCACAATAACCCCTTAAAGTAATGCAACGGTTTACCCTAACATTCTGTATGTAATTAATATACATAAATTATAATTTAAGTTTACCGTATTTCAAAGGTTTTTAGGGGTAGTAGGTACTAAATAATAAACAAGTATAAATCTATCAGTACGTATGCCGACAGGGTACTGAAGAATATCGTAGGTCAGCATGAATGTTTTCTGTGGTGAAAAGGAAAAAAGTTCATTTAAAAAAATTTGTCCTCCAGGTTATTTGCTTACATCAAAAATAATAGATGACCGAATTATTTTTATTGATTTATTTTATTAGACTGGATGAGGAAGGCCGAGGATAGAGTTTTGTGGCGCACCTTGGGAGAGGCCTATGTTCAGTAGTGGACGATGATAGGCTGATGATGATGATGATGATGAATTATTTTATACTTTTTAAATGTTTTTTTTTTTTTGGCGATGGGGAGTTATTTAAAGTTATTTCATAATTTTTAAAGTTACATGAAAACTGCTGAACCAATTTTCATGAAATAAATACACAGTCACACACACACTCACACTCTCTCTTACACTCTTGCAAAAATTAGCTTCCCATTACAAAAACGCATCGAAATCGGTACACCCGTTTGAGAGCTACGATGCCACAGACAGACACACAGACATTGGCGCCAAACTTATAACACCCCTCTTTTTGTGTCGGGGGTTAAAAAAATCATCCTTTAGTGGTTGCTTTTACGACGTCAAATATTTAAATTTTAAAACATCTACCAACGAATGGCCAACTCAAATGGGCCAATCAGTGTCACGTCGCTCATCGCGAATTAGCCCCATATGTCGCCTAATTGGCCCATCAAAAGGGACGATGTTTATGGGTCTCGCACGTGTCAACAATTGCTCTGTAATTTTGAAAATTTTTAAACCAGGAATTGCGCTTTTTATACTTACGTTTTTTGGAGGACTGTGTGCGCGATTAAGAGTGATTTTAAGTCTGTTACAATAGGTATTTCGCTGGTGCCTCGATGAATGTGGATGGCTGCTTTAGGAGAGGAAGGCCGAAGAAAATATGGATGAACTATCCATGCCCTTTTGACTAAAATCAGACGTTGACTTTATCGAAGTATGGTACTTTATTGTCTTTATAATAATAATGTCATGTAGTTACACACAGCGACACATGAGGTTACGCACCCTAAATACCCATAACTACACTACGTACAAAATACAAAATAGTGCGGTAGAGAGCCTGCATAGACGCGGCTGCGGGCGCGGGCACAGCGTGCTGTGAGACAAAACAACAACAACATACCGCACCCTTTCGCACGATTCGTAGCGTTCAACTTCTAATAGTTCAAAGTCCAAATAGGGTAACCTGACCTGTCACCGGGTGTACCTGGAACCAATGTACGAATTAATTCCGATCGCCGGAGACAGCGGATGTCCTCAGCTGGACATCTGAGGCGAAAAGTTGCATCAGGGACTTGGACAGGGAATGAAAAAGGCATGCTTTTTTGGTCTAAAAAATATCTATGGCCATACAACGAGGGCAGCCTCGATCATGGGTACGTTTCGGGGGATAAGTTGTTTACTAATTTAATTGTATTTGTTTGCTTTATTATATTTCAGTTGTCTTTGATAAACTGATTCCTTCGCCTTTTTCTTTTAGTTTTAAGTTTATCTTTCTGTTAATCTTTTATTATATATTAATAAATATGTGTATAGAAAATAAATAATACTCTTTCGACCAAATAAAAACCTACCTCCCTGCCCCCTTCCTACCTGTTTAAAAAATATTTTTTTTGGAATAAAGGACTCTTTCTCTAAAGTAACAGAATCGAATATCGCACAAATAAAATCACCCAAATACTAAAATGTACGTACAAATCGCATATATTTACCGTTTACGAGGTGAATATTCTCAAACTAGACAGTTTCGTGCGCACGATCTGCGTAATCCTATTCCTTCTAAGCGATCGCTCGCGTCACGCCCGAGTTACGGGATCAATTTATTTTCAATTTTTTTTTTTAGGGTTCCATAGTGATTTGAAACAAAATATTCGTATCTTCCAATATTCTTCGCTACAACGGTTTTCGCGACTACATGATTTGATCGTACAAGTTTTCGAACGTATGAGTCAGTCAGATGTCTTGTGGGGCAAAACATGCAAACTAATAAACTAAATAACTAATTCAACAAGTTTTTCGCTACAGCGTGCTTCGCTACGACAGATTTTGAAACTGCATAATGACTCCCGTTTATTTTATTCCGACAAGGAAAAAGAGTTACTCTTCTTCTTATCGTGTGGGCAGAGCCCTGGTAATCAGAGTTCTTTCAGACCGCCTTACGGCCTCTGACGTGGTTTTGATGTAACGACTACTACCACCAGATATAGGTAGTTGGGACCAACGGCTTAAAGTGCCATCCGAAACACGGAATCATCTTTCTTTTCAGACAATCAGGTGATTCATCTTGCAATGTCCTAACCAACTTACTTATAATGCAGTGTTTTTGGGGCCCAAGTCTAGCTAGCCATCTATCACCACTTGACACTTGATCTTAGGTCCTACCTAGCGGACACTGAGTCCTAAACTTAAGCCCATCCATTGCCACAATGTGATTTTCCTTTTATTGCAATGCTGAATTAGTTACCTATATTTTATGACATAGGTTCGATCCTTCAAATATGGTCACTTTTACGGGAGTTTTAGTAGTAGTCAACGATTCATTTTGATAAACCTTCATCATCATAATCATCATCTCAGCCGATAGACGTCCACTGCTGGACATAGGCCTCCCCCAAGGATCGCCATAACGACCGGTCCTGCGCTGCCCTAATCCTTTGATAAACCTTACGATAAAGTAATCGTTGCAGAAAGTCAAAGCAATTCAAAGAAAAAAACTAACACATACCTCCGGAACCCTGTAAACGCGCGTCCAACACGCACTTGGTCGATTTTTTTTACTCCACGCAACGCGATGTGCCAAATTGGATGTCGGGCGAGGTTTACGCGTGACGTGGGACAAAGATTGCGAACTTTTAATTCGTTGGATTCAGGAGATAAGCTCCTTTCGCTTCTGTTACTTAGATGAGGATTTCATTGATTAAAATTGGTTTCAGTGATTTGTTCGGAGTTAGCGATAAATTAGTTTTGTTTAATCCATATTTTGTGTCTATTAGAAAGTTGGATTTGCCAATGATATGCAGGGTAAAAACAAACGTTACATACTTAAAGGGAAGCCAAACAAAACGACTTTTTCTATAGGACCAATATTAAAATCGCGAAAGAATAAATCAGCTAAGTATTTTATACATTTGGTTTTGGCCGAGTCTGAGAACAAGCAATATTTTATTGCGATTTCAATATTTTGTCCCATTGTAAAAGTTGTTCAGTGTACCCCATTAAGTATGTAACGCATTTAAAGGTACACTGTATAATTAGTAGGTATTTTGTTACACCCTAGTTATACGTTAAAATATACAATTTCAATGCTGAATGAATGAATTAATTTGAAAACTCTGACACCGGGGGGTTGCTGCCCACACAATAAAAAGAATATTTGTATGAAAATCTTTGCGGCACTGTAACTTTAAAACTATTAATTTTATAAAGAAAATCTGACACATTACAGGCATAGAGATTCTAGCTAGATGGTTTCTGAAAAATTTCATTTTCATCGACTTCGTTAGTATTAAAAATATAACCAGACTTAGTTTGTATGGAGCGCGCTCCGAATGAAGCAGGATCTTCGCCAAGAACTGTCAAACAATATCATGTCGATTTGATACCCATCAAATTGGGTAGTTAATACAATAAGATCTGGGCCTCTACCCGCACATTCGAGCTTCTCAATTGATGTTCGATGTTCGAATACTAAACTGCAATGCCTACTCGACTCAAATGTATGCAACAGCTGATAATTTTTTTGCTCCGATCGGTTTGCTCCCGTACTTAAAGTTGTTCAGTTTGATGGGTAGACTCTTAGTTTAAAAGGATGCTAATGATATCAATTTCACCCTGTATATCGCGACCGTTTCGGTCAGAACTTCATTGTAATAGAGTTGACATTGGAACGAAAATGTTCGCGCAATTGCGAAGTTCGAATGTCCGGGTAGAGGCCCTGGACAATGAACAATAGAACCATAAATTGAGTAGATTCCACGATATAGAAACCATAAGATTTATCAGTGATCTCTATTTAATGCATAGAACATATAAACTGCCATTCATTCAAGGATATTGTTCCATTTAGTTGAAATGAAATGACGTGGGTCTTCACAGCTCTTTATTTTCTTCTCCAACTGAGTGAACTACAAACCGTATTCAATGGCAGTATATCGTGCCACAACAAATTTCTAAAGGACGATTTGAAATCAGTCGAAAAGAAAAATTTTCAAGGCAAATCAATTTTCTTTATCGAATCTTCGTGTAAAGGAAGAATTAATTCCAGACAGGCTTGTTCCATAGAGTCAGCAGCTAAAGCTAATCCGAAATGGGAGATCATTGTTCTGTTCGCTGGACCAGTACCTGCACGATCACAGAAATCAAAACCAATGCATGTATTGAAGAGATACAAGAATATTAGCTTCTTCAGAATACATGTGAACAAATATGCAAGAGGAACTCTTTTAAGAGGAAAGTTGGCAAGTGCAATTTTGAATAGAAGTCAATGGCAAGTTCTTCATGCAGCGGATGTTTTGAGAATAGTAACGTTGTACAGATGGGGTGGTGTTTATGTAGATTTAGATGTCATTATAGTGAAATCGTTTGATGATCTTGCTAAGAATTGGGTTGCGAAAGAAGCTGAGGATGCGGTTGCTGTTGGTTTCCTTGCTTTTTCTAAAGACAAAATTGGAAGGCGGTTTGCAAAAGTTGCGATAAGGTATTTTTTAATAATAGTTTATTATATTAGTTATCGTGCCGTGTGGTGCCGGCCAAGAATATTGCACCACTCCAGCCCATTCCGTGGGTGTCGTAAAAGGCGACTAAAAGGATTACCCGGAGGATGGGCAGCGTTCTCCGAATACTCGGATACTTGGCGATCGCAGTTGGGTGTTACTATACAGTAACACCCAACTGCGATCGCCAATCCGCCTGCCAATCGTGGCGATTATGGCAAAACCTCCCTTTTGGGGGAGGCCTATGTCCAGCAGTGGACGTATAAAAAAGGCTGAAATGGTGATATCAGCTGTCTTGTATTATTGCTGTCCTACTGTTGGACAAAGTCCTCCCTCTATTCACTCCATAAGAGTCGCTGTTTTCGCTGAAGCCATCAATTTCATCCCGCCTCCTTCGTATTTCTTAACATCGATATTTGACTAGATTTACGTTAATTAATGTCACTGTATGATATACGTATTAGCTTATCTTTCCACTATAACATGACTGTCATGCAATATTTATGTTGACACGAAAGAAGAAGAAAACCTATTTCTCTGAGGCAATGCTTCTATCGAAACTTCTGCCAAAAACGTTCTGAATTTTGGCATTCGTGTTGGCTTTACCGGGTGTAGTGTCATCTACTGGTGTTTATACAAACTTTCATGTCCATGAGTGATCAATACAATTTCTTTATCAGGGAACTCGGGAAGAATTTTCAAATTGATAACTTTGGTAACCTGGGACCAGATCTAATAAGTCGAGTGCTAAAAAAAATGTGTGGCAGAAGATCAATATCTACTACAAGTTGCAGAGGTGTGTTCTAAAGTAAATGTTGTGACTAGCATACTCCAGATCACAGAGTACTATAATTCTCCAGATGGAGAAATATAGATACAAAACCAATGAGTTTTTCTAACTTATACCGACTGCTCTCAAACGGTGAAGGAAAACATCATGAGGAAACTTGCCTAAGCTGAAGAAGAGATTCTAAAGCTTATGTGTAGTCTTCCAATCCGCTTTGGGTACAAGTGGTGGACTAACACTCATACACGCTCCTTTAGGGTAGGCTTGTGCTAACAGTGGGACGTATATAGGCTGAAGACGTATGTAAATCCGCATTGTGCACGGTGGACTAACACCCACCTCAAGGACAGGCTTATGCCCCAGCAGCAAGGAAGAATTATGTTCAAACGAAGACCTTCTAAAATATACAGTCCGTAATTTTTTAACCTGATGATCAGACCATCTCACTGTTCGATATAATGATAATACCAACACGTGCCGTGTGGTGCCAGCCAAGAATATTGCCCACCTGCCAAGCGTGGCGATTATGGCAAAATTACCTTTTAGGCCTATGTCCAGCAGTGGACGTATAAATAAAACCAGTCAAGTGCGAGTCGGGCTACTCGCGCACCGAGGGTTCCGTACCACACAACCACAGAACACAACATTATTAAGTTAGAAAAAAAACTTTTTTTGTCCGGGACCTTTAGCGTGAGACCGACTCACACTTGGCCGGTTTTTAGTATTTGTTGTTATTCTGTAGAGTTTGCTATATAATCACACTGAGTTTGACACTTGTATGTATTACCGTTTTTACTATAGAGTGTGAAGAAAAAACGTTGATAAAAACTAGTTTCTTGTTGAAAACCCCCCTTAATTTTTAACTTTCTGCCATTTTTATTATTTGTTAACAAATCCGCCGCAATAACGCATAATCTGAGAAAATTTCAACTAGCTATTACTGTTCAAAAGTTACATCCCTAAATAGGTAGGACAGGCGGACGGACGGATGGACAGACGGACAGACGGACAGACGGACAGACGGACAGACGGACAGACGGACAGACGGACAGACGGACAGACGGACAGACGGACAGACGGACAGACGGACAGACGGACAGACGGACAGACGGACAGACGGACAGACGGACAGACGGACATAAGGACAGACTGACAGACGGACAGACAGACAGATGGACAGACGGACGGACGGACAACGTAGGCTTAGTAATAGGGTCCCGTTTTCACCCTTTGGGTACGGAACCCTAAAAAGGCTAAAATGATGATGATTATGAACAACAACACGACAAAAATTTTCGATATTTCGATGTTATTCCCATAGAGAAAGTTATTAAGTTTGATGTCCTGATCATTATTTTAGAATATCGTGCACATTTCAGAAGAAACCTATATTTTTCAGGGATCACAATCTACAATGCTAGTTATTTTTACCCAGTGTTCTACCCTGCCTGGAGATACTACTTTAGTACGAGTCTTTATTATTTAAAGCCTGGGATAGAGTATGGACATCATATGTGGAACTATATTTCTTATGACACTAAAATAGAGCACAGATCGCCATATGAAAGACTGGCCAGAAAGTACTGTCCAAAAACTTTTAATGCTTATAAGAAAACTGGTTGGATGGCTTAAAAATTTGAATGAAATATAAATAAAAAATACATACATATGCATGAACTTTAGCTTTACTACCTTTTAATCATAAGTTGTAACCACAGATTACCCCCAATAGATACCGCATAATGAATATTTTGTTTACGCCCGAAGTCACCATTTTTGGCGGTAGGTGCGGGTAGCGGGGCACGAAACGGTGCAACGTGATTGGCCATTTCAAGGTCGCACTACTTCTAGCTCGCTCACTCGCGTTGCTTATATCAGTGAAAAACTATAGATGTGTGGCGAGCGTCGGCGGCCCTGTATGCGGTATCTGTCGCCACGCCCTTAATAGTTATTATATTGTTGACTATATACAATGGGAGGTATAAGGGACGTCGCGATATAACAAAATTAATAATTTTACCTGGGAGATCTCAGTCCTGCGACGTGAAGTCTCGAATCTGCTTCGCTCCATTCGGTGGACTCCGTTCACACCTGTTGAAATGAATATAGCCCGATTACACCGACTGTCTCGGTGTATCGAGCCCAAGAGGGACAGCGTCCATCGCAATGAACGCTATCTTTGGACACCGAATATATAGCAGAAATTGTCCCAAGTTTAAACTAATCATGACAACGTATCATCTACTCTTATAGATTCTATAGGAACGCTCATCAAACTCTAACGACGCTTGTGGAACGGACAGGGCTGTGCTTAGTGCGCCTCCGTATTACCGGCAGGGCTTACCTTGGTGCGCCTCCATATCACTGGCAGGACTTACCTCGTTGTGCCCCCATATCACTGGCAGGACTTACCTCGTTGTGCCTCCATATCACTGGCAGGACTTACCTCGTTGTGCCCCCATATCACTGGCAGGACTTACCTCGTTGTGCCTCCATATCACTGGCAGGACTTACCTCGTTGTGCCTCCATATCACTGGCAGGACTTACCTCGTTGTGCCTCCATATCACTGGCAGGACTTACCTCGTTGTGCCTCCATATCACTGGCAGGACTTACCTCGTTGTGCCTCCATATCACTGGCAGGACTTACCTCGTTGTGCCTCCATATCACTGGCAGGGCTTACCTCGGTGGGCTCATCTTAGTCCCTCATACATATTACTATATTCGTTCCAAGTTCACTCAGTGGGCTCATCTTAGTCCCTCATACTTATTACTATATTCGTTCCAAGTTCACTCAGTGGGCTCATCTTAGTCCCTCATACTTATTACTATATTCGTTCCAAGTTCAAGAAGGCAAACAGACACAGCGTAACGTTAATTGTAAATAGATTAAACTTGGACACATTTTATGGACACGGGTAGATAGATTCATATGTTTAGTAATGAAGACAATCAGAACACCTCTTGTACAATCACAGAACACCACTTAGCTTTCAATCATTGTGGCCGCTCCATTCAGGGCTCCGCATTATCTTCAAGCACTACTTTGATATAGTTTTGTTACTTTACTTCTTTGAATAGTTTAAGTACACTTGTCAAAACTAAACCATAACTAAGATGAAACCATAGACTAAGTTAACGACTCACCTAAGCATCACTGTAGATGGCGCCAGTTCACTTCCTTCCTTCGACCGGTGTTGCTAGCTTTTATGTATTTACAAATTAGGAATATCGCGACCTAGCTGTCGCGACACTCCCCACGGCGAATTAGATCAATGTCAGGAGGTTGTGCGTCCACTGCTTTATCTTCTGTAAAGCTCTTGTGGCCGCACTTCGTCTTTGTCTACATTTTAATCCGGTGTCCCCTGAAGTATTACTTATCTCAATTAACGGCTGAACAGAATTATCTATATTCGTTTCTTGAACAGGTTCCACTAGGTCACTGTCTATAATTTCCTCCAGAACAGGCTCAACTTCGATATCAGATTGGTCTATATCAGTTTCCTCTGTATTTACAGATGTTTCTATAGATTTACTATCTGATTCTTCCTCTATCTCAAGTGGGTATAAATGTGCTATGGATCTTGTAAATTCTTTATCCCCAACTTTGACTTTAGCTGTCCTACACAAATTATCGCTTCCCTTTGACAATGAGGTTATCTTTCCTACTTTCCAATCCTCTCTATTTTTACTATCACTTTTAATTTGTACTATCTGTCCCTCAACAGGTTGTAGCTTTGATGTCACTCTTGGTTGCTTATATGCGCTGTTATATCTTTCTCTAAGGCTCAATAGGTACCGATTTGTAAACATATCTTTAAACTCTTCTAGAACAATGAGACCTCTTTTCCAGCTATTGATGAGGTCAACTTTAGTGTTCGACCCTTCAGGTACAAGTGAATTGCTTCTTGATCTCATTACTATATTTCTTCCGAGAGTGAGAAAATCCGCAGGTTTTAATATGTGTGTGAGTTCGCTGTCTACACAGGTGAGTGGACGGGTATTTATAACTGCTTCTACTTCCTTAATGATGGTGTTCATTTGATCATCGTTCAATAGGTGTTTCTCTAGAGTCCTTTTTAGACAGTTCTTGACGATGCCGACTAGTCTTTCATAGAATCCTCCAAACCAAGGTGCCAGCTGAGGTATAAACCTCCAGCGTATTTGTTTATTAACGCAGAAAGGTGCTTCTAATATTTCTGACATGAGTTTGAAGTTCGTAGCGTTATCAGAAGTAATAAGTGTTGGTACACCTCTCGTTGATATCATTCTCCTTAAAGCAAGCAGTCCTTCTTCTGCTGTTAAGTTTCGAACTACTTCTAAATGAACAGCTCTGACTGCAAGACAAGTGAAAAGACATACCCAGCGTTTACTTATTTCTTTGCCAGTTCTCACTTGAACAGGTCCTAAAAGATCCATGCCTGTGAATGTGAAAGGAGAAGAATAATTTACTCTTTCAGGTGGTAATGCAGGTGTCGGTGGTAATCTAAACGGACCACCTCCATGTTTAATACACTGAGGACACTTTCTCAAGATCTTCATGACTTGACTTTTTCCTTGTGGAATCCAAAATGTTTGACGTATCAGGCTTAGAGTATGGTTTGCACCTACATGGTAATTATCTTTATGAATTTTCATAATAATGTTGTTGGTATACTCACAGTCTTTAGGAATGAGTATAGGATACCGTTTGTCAAACGACCAGCTGGTATTCCCAAGACGGCCTTTGCACCTTAATACGCCATTCACGTCTTTAAACAAACCCAGATTTCTTTTCAAGTCTGTTTCTTTTCCCACAAGTTCTTGCATAAAATGTTCTAACTGTATCTTCTTAACTTCTTGGATCGTAGTATATAAATTTTCTTGATTCTCCTTTTGCCCATCCGTTCCCAACGGTTGGTCTTGTCCTGTCTGCTCTAATTCCTGTAACCTTTCTATTTCCAACATATCAATATCGTTCTCAGTATCATCGACTGAAGGGATATTCAGGCGACCCTCCCCCGACGCGAGGGAAGTCACCATCGCTCCACTTGAAGGCCAGGAGTTGGAATCTTTCAGTAGAAATTGAGGACCGTCTAACCATCTAACTCGTTCCTCTTTTGAGTTAATCGCTCTTGTTGCTACATCTGCAGGATTCATCTCAGAAGGGACATATCTTATTATCAGCTCTTTGTTCCTGTTAATTTCTTCAATCCGTCTCGCCACGAATGGAGGTAAGACTTTATCAGATTTACACCAGTCGATCGCTATTTGACTATCAGTCCATAAGATTTGTCTTGTCACTTCTAGTTCAAGAAATCTGAGAGCATATTTGATCAGTCGACATCCAATAAGAACTCCTAACAGCTCTAGACGTGGGATAGATAAGTTCTTCTGTTCTTTAATTGGTACCAACCGAGATTTTCCAATCACGAAGGTTATCTCATTTTTATTGACAACGTAGACTACAGCAGCATACGCAGTCATTGACGAGTCAGTAAAGCAATGTAGCTGACATCTCTTATCAGATGTGTCTTTGAAGTAGCATCTTGGAACTTTAATTAATTTGATGTTATCCAATTCATTGAAAATAGTTTCCCATTTATCAATCATGTCCTGTTGGAATGGTGAATCCCACTTTATTTTCTCTTTCCATAATTGTTGTAAAAATAATTTTGCAGGTAGTAACCATGGAACTGCAAAGCCCATGGGGTCATAGACAGAAGCCACAATTTTAAGGACTCCTCTCTTAGTATCAATTCTGACATTATTTGAATTTGAATAAGCCATCTGGAACGTATCCTTCTCCAGGTTCCAATTCAGTCCCAATACTTTCACTGTGTTATCTTCGTAGACGTCTGGAATCGATTTCATGAATTCTTTGGAGTTTGAACTCCACTGTCGCAGATTCATAGATAATTCTTGAAATGTCTTTTTAGAATTGTGATAAAGTTCAGCTGCTTCTTGTTCTGATTGTGCGCCCGTAACCAAATTATCCACGTAAATATCACTGGTCAGTCTTTGTATTTGTTCGTTGTTTGATTTCTTTAAATGATATTTGATAGTTGCATTTAATAAGAAAGGGCTCGATATAACCCCGAAGGGTACTCTACAAAATCTCATATGTACCAAATTATCTTTGGAAACCGGTTTATCGATATCTTTAAGCCACAAAAATCTAGTTACATCACGATCTCTTTCCTGCAAACCTAACTGCAAAAAGGCCTTTTCGACATCTGCACAAATACCGATGTTGTGGCATCGAAATTTTAAAAGCAATCCATTCAAATCTTCTAGCATTATCGGACCACAGTATAAGCACTGATTGAGGCTTTTACTATTGCCTGACTTTGAAGATGCATCATATACAATTCTCAAGGGTTTGGTACCTTGCTTGACTCCATGATGTGGAAGATAGTGTACTGGGTGATTTGCAGAGATGTTACTTTCTTCTAAGCTGGGAACTTCTTCTATAATTTCCTTTTTTCTCTGATCTTTTATCGTCGTATCATATGAAATTAAAGTTGATCTATCTAACCTTTTAATGAGATTAGTCAAACGGCCTAAAGATTGTCCAAAGTTAATCGACAACGGAGGTGGATATTCAATCCATGGCCAGGATACATAATACCTGTTATCAACATATTCCGTGGTTTCGTTGAATTTGCGTATGGCTTCTTCTTCACGGTTTTCACTTGGAGAATCAGAGATACCAATGCATTCTAATTCCCATAACTGTTTCAAATTTCCATCATTCAGGGGTAGATCGGGTTGATTTAGTTTGACTTCTAAATTTGTTTGAAAGTATGTGACCACTGCTAAATCATCAACTGGTCTTGAATCCATACGTCCACTTAGTATCCAGCCAAAGTCTGAATTCACCAGGTATAAATTATCTTTGATTTTTATCTTCTCAGTGGATATCAGTGAAAAGTAGTAGTCGTTTCCTATCAAGATGTCGACTCGATCTGACAATGAGCCATCGTCAGCTAATTCGGATTTGTCTTTCCAATGGCTAAGATTATTCTTTGGACATGGAATACTTTGTATAATCATGGGGACTACATTTGCGTACAAGGTTACTGTTTCACCACTCCGCGTCTCAATCTTTAGCTTCACTATGGGACTCTCTATTTCTTGCGGATCCTTGGAGCCAAATGTAAATATGATGAGTTTAGTTTCCTCTTCTATTCTTAAACCCAGTTCCTTAACAGTTTGTCGTGTGACATAAGATCGTTGACTTCCAGAATCCAAAAGGGCTCGATATTTAAAGGGCCTAGCAGAATCATTTCCATTATGTAGATTCACTATTGCTGTTTGTAAGACAACAGGTCCAGATTTCAAATCATTAACATGTAAAGTTTGAGTTTTATTGTTAAACTTTTTAGGACATAGTGCCCTATGATGCTTCCCACTCTCTTTACAGTAGTAACAAATTCTCAGGATGCGGCAATTGTTACTTATATGTCCTTTTGCCAAACAGTTGAAACATCTATCCTTTAATAAAGATTTCCTATCGTCAATCGTACGGGATTTAGGGCATTCATCATTGTAGTGGTTTCCGTTACAAAATATGCAATTATATTTTGATCTTTTATTTTCTGGTACTTTTGGATCTCTCTCTTCGTTGAATTTATTCTTGTATGTAATTTCTTCATAATTTCTTTTGTAAGGTATGTTTTCCGGTTGGTATCGTGTTGAGTATCTCTGGCTCGTCCTATTTCTTGTCCAGGGCTGCTGTCGAAGGAGGTTTCCTTTGTTCATGTCTCGTTCTGTTCCATCTCTGACGTGTAATATTCCTGTAGTATAGCTGCTTTCATCATTATCCTTAGCTTGAGTTAATCTGATAGCTTCTTCTTTAGCTGATATGATCTTGTCCAACTCCATCCTAATTTCCTCGATAGAATCACTCTTCAATTTTGTTTTTATCTCGTAGATCAAATCTTCAGGGAATTTTTCCATAATTAGGTGACGCAGATGATTATGGTTCATGTCTTCACCAAGAGCGTTCAGCACCCGGAGATGACGTTCAACTTCACTCAGTGTTCTTCTGCAGTCCTTATAAGATGTGTCCGCGGTCTGTACTTTTGAAAGTGCTGAATAATGGGCGTCAATCACCTGGTTTCTTTTACCGTATCGTTCCTTGAGGGTTGAAATTGCAATCTGATAGTTCTTGTTCGTACTTTCTAGTCCGTTGATCACTTCTTTAGCAGTTCCTTTAAGCGAAGACTTGAGATAAAGTAACTTATCTACGTCGGATAGGTTTCGTTCGTGTATGTTGCATGAGAACTGGTCCCAAAATTCCTGCCACTGCAGTATATCTCCATGAAATTCCGGTAGATCTAGTTTAGGTAACTTGCTAGAAGATTGTTGACACTTGTTGGTTAATTTTGTTGTACCGTTAACTTTCAGTGATAATTCTATTAGAGTTTCTTCAGCCTGAAGCTGGATTGTAGTGAAGTAAGATATTTCGTCAGGTGATGGTTCTGTACTCATCCTGAAGTAGTTGTTTAGTTCTGAATTGAAGTTTTTTAGAAATGTTTCTAATTTTTTACAAGTTATTTCAGCCTCTTTCAATTGTATTTCATCAAGGTCGGACACCGGAATTAGCTGTAACGCTTTATCATTTATAGACTTAATATTATTTATTATTAAACGTAATCTTAGTAGTAGAGTGTCTTCCATTTTGAAATCGGGACTTCTGGGCACGTTTATTTCGATCAATCGGATTTTGAATATACAAATCCGTTGTATTTCTATCGTGTATGGATCCTATAAGAAATGAAATGATTCAATAAATAACTATGGCAAAACGTAAAGCACAAAAAAATTGAGCACGATTGCACGTTCAAACACTAATTTCGCCTCACAACAAGAGAGATGAAAGAAGATTGAGATATTTTCTACCGGCACGAAAGAAAATGGAAACACATTTCAAATACTTCGATGGATTTTCCAAACTTTCCTTACTTTTAAATTTTCATGTACATAAACACGTAACTCACCTTTTAAACTTTGGATTAACTGCACAGTTAACACAAAACCATTCCAAATTTGCACACTTTATATTTTATCAAAACTTTACAGCCACACGTAACGAAACGAGCAAAAAAGAAAATGGCGGTTTCGATTCGAAACTCCCATCCGGCCGAAAACCACAAACTGAAAACGCGGGAAAATTGAGAAAAGAATTCGAATAAGTTACGTTCCATAATCCTTATTACTGTCCAATATGACTCAAATTCCTATAACGTCTTGCTTCATCAGTAGAACCAACATTGATATGTCAAATCAATTAAAAATCAATCAATGGATGCCAATCCCAACTTGACGTGACCAACCAAACCAAAAATTATGACGTGATTTTGAAAATATGACTTATTTCACTATTGTTTTCCAACCTTTAATCGTGATTAATCTAATCGTAAATAACAAAAACCCCAAATAAGGTCTTTTTGCAAAATAAAGGTTTACTAACTTAAAAGAGCTTAAAGGGTAGGTAATCTTGTAGACTTTCGTTTGTACTAGTGTTCATTGCGAAATAATAACTATTTTATTTCTAAACGCTATCGCGTTTCACGATATACTTATTTCATATGTTTCTATAATTAATATTTCGTATTTATTTAACTAACTACTTAGATTCTAGGTCTTAATTTACGCTTTGTAAAACTGAAATAATGTCGAAAAAAGTATAGTAACGCCATCCTTTGGTGGTTTATCAAACTAAGTCTTCCATAGCCAATTTGATACTTCTTGAATTTGCAGGTGTGTTTCCCGCTTAAATTTAAATAATGTATTGAACTACGAGTATTTCTTATTCGTAGGTTAGGTAGTAAGTAAACATCATTCCTCTGGCGCTTTATGAATATAGAAACGCTCATAAGCCTTTCAACACATAATTAGATCATATTGAATATTTACTTTTCTGTTAGGTACTTACAGCTTTGTCAGCTCACTTTTTATTGAAGTCTTGACTCTTGGAGTCAGATCCCAGCACCTCCACCATGTCGCCACGCCCTTAATAGTTATTATATTGTTGACTATATACAATGGGAGGTATAAGGGACGTCGCGATATAACAAAATTAATAATTTTACCTGGGAGATCTCAGTCCTGCGACGTGAAGTCTCGAATCTGCTTCGCTCCATTCGGTGGACTCCGTTCACACCTGTTGAAATGAATATAGCCCGATTACACCGACTGTCTCGGTGTATCGAGCCCAAGAGGGACAGCGTCCATCGCAATGAACGCTATCTTTGGACACCGAATATATAGCAGAAATTGTCCCAAGTTTAAACTAATCATGACAACGTATCATCTACTCTTATAGATTCTATAGGAACGCTCATCAAACTCTAACGACGCTTGTGGAACGGACAGGGCTGTGCTTAGTGCGCCTCCGTATTACCGGCAGGGCTTACCTTGGTGCGCCTCCATATCACTGGCAGGACTTACCTCGTTGTGCCCCCATATCACTGGCAGGACTTACCTCGTTGTGCCTCCATATCACTGGCAGGACTTACCTCGTTGTGCCCCCATATCACTGGCAGGACTTACCTCGTTGTGCCTCCATATCACTGGCAGGACTTACCTCGTTGTGCCCCCATATCACTGGCAGGACTTACCTCGTTGTGCCTCCATATCACTGGCAGGACTTACCTCGTTGTGCCTCCATATCACTGGCAGGACTTACCTCGTTGTGCCTCCATATCACTGGCAGGGCTTACCTCGGTGGGCTCATCTTAGTCCCTCATAAATATTACTATATTCGTTCCAAGTTCACTCAGTGGGCTCATTTTAGTCCCTCATACTTATTACTATATTCGTTCCAAGTTCAAGAAGGCAAACAGACACAGCGTAACGTTAATTGTAAATAGATTAAACTTGGACACATTTTATGGACACGGGTAGATAGATTCATATGTTTAGTAATGAAGACAATCAGAACACCTCTTGTACAATCACAGAACACCACTTAGCTTTCAATCATTGTGGCCGCTCCATTCAGGGCTCCGCATTATCTTCAAGCACTACTTTGATATAGTTTTGTTACTTTACTTCTTTGAATAGTTTAAGTACACTTGTCAAAACTAAACCATAACTAAGATGAAACCATAGACTAAGTTAACGACTCACCTAAGCATCACTGTAGATGGCGCCAGTTCACTTCCTTCCTTCGACCGGTGTTGCTAGCTTTTATGTATTTACAAATTAGGAATATCGCGACCTAGCTGTCGCGACAGTATCTATTGGGGGTAATCTGTGGTTGTAACTTAGTTGTAACTAAGATTTCCTTTAGCACATTCGGCCTTTCAAGTGATGAACTGTAAAAAGTACATGAAAAATTAATAGGTAAACCGTTGGTAAAACTACGAGGTAGATTTTATAAACTCTGGTAAAATATAATCACAAAGGCTATGTCACTCATTAGATGCGACAGACAGAGCTCTGGATAATATCCAGAGCTCTGTCTGTTTGTGTGTAATGATACATTTAACATACTCATACACATTTCTCTGTGGTATAACATAAACAGTCCGGTGCGCAAATATCGGTGATGTGGTGATGGTTATCGAAAGAGTGTTGATCGTAGTCAGTAGGAAATAGCGAACCAAAGAACGAACGAAAATGATAGTCATCAATTTTGAATCCAACATCCGAATAGAGTATATTCAATAGGCAATATAAAATGAAAACAAAACAATCTATTGTTATCTAAATCAGTGGACAATTAACAACAGAAGAAAGGGCAGAATTAACAATTATCCTTTGAAAGTAATATTAAATATCTTATTGTTTGAGATAATCAGTTTGTTAACAGACCTATTTGATTTTATAATTGGTAATGTGATCATTCGTAAAGAGTAATTGGAGTTGGCCAGTCGATTATCAAATCTGTTTACAGTTATTATAGTGGGTATGGCTAAAGGCATTTCAATTTTCAAGTTGAATCCAAGTGCGTTTTAAGGAAGGTTATTGCGTAATTATGATCTGTACTTTATTAATTACATCCAAATGTTATTTATTAACTTTACCTCATTTCATAATCTCATTTTATGATCTACGTCCATGTCGGTGAAGTATTCGCCAATCCCATCTTTTCCACTAGTAGTGCCTTGAGTTCTTGATACGACACAACATCCACCAAAGTCAAAGTCAACATAATTTATTAAAAATTCTTATGCTAAGGTTATGTATACAATAATACATAGTCTATTTAATAAAATAATTGATACTATACAGTACTATAAGTTAGTATCACTCAGACCCAAGCATTTAGATCATTGAAATAATATGCTTTTTTACAGAGGACTTTTTTGATCTGAGTTTTAAACATGTTTTCGGAAAGATTCATAATGGTCTCGGGGATTTTATTATGACAACGTATACAGTGACCCATGAAAGACGTATTGACCCTATTATGCCGAAAGTGTGGAGATATCAGTAAATTTTTCTTTCGAGTGTTGTAATTTTATGGACATCACATTTTTTTTGGAAACAAACACAAATTTTTTCTTACATATTATAAAATATTTTCATTAATAAACTGCCCATAAACAGTTAAAGCAACTCAAGCAAGAGTTGCTAAACTTAAGTGGCAGTGGGCGGGGCACATTGCTCGCAGAACCGATGGCCGGTGGGGCCGAAAAGTTCTCGAGTGGCGACCGCGTACCGGAAAGCGCAGCGTGGGTAGGCCCCTCACACGGTGGACCGACGACCTGGTGAAGGTGGCGGGAAAACGTTGGATGAGGGCAGCGCAGGACCGGTCGTTATGGCGATCCTTGGGGGAGGCCTATGTCCAGCAGTGGACGTCCATCGGCTGAGATGATGATGATGATGATGAAACAGTTAAAATATTAATTTCCTTTAAAACGTCGCTAAGTGAATCACGACACCGACACGAAACCTTTTCTTTTCTTTCCATAACTATGTTTAGGTATTCTTATAGGTTGTTAACGAAAGTAATTTACAAAAAATGTGCCCACTAAAAAAGAAAAACTGTGAAATAAAGTCAAGTTTCGTCACAATTTTTTTTATACTTCTTCAACTGAGTAAAGCGCATAATAAAGTGATAAATTTCAATGAATCGTCATGCCACAATAAAATAATAAAAGACGACTTGCCATCAGCCGACGGACAAATGCATTTCTTCCCGATTAAATCTATATTCTTTATCGGGACATCTTGTAAAGGAACCATAAAAGCACGACAAGCATGCTCTATAGAATCCGCTGCTCGAGCACACCCACAATGGCAGATCAACGTCTTATTAACCGGTCCTGTACCTAGAGAAATTCAAGAAGGAAAAACAATGACTGTATTAAAGTACTATCCAAACATAAAATTCTTTAGGATACACGTAAGAAAGTTTAGCAGGAGCTCTCCATTGGAGCATCTACTGACTAAACGTATTCAGAATTTGCTGCAATGTCATATGCGGCATAGTGCTCACATTTTGAAGCTCATAGCGCTTAATAGATGGAGTGGTGTGTATTTGGATATGGACGTTATTGTGATCAAACCCTTCGATGTACTGGCAAAAAATTGGGTGGCGAGAGCCAGTGATACTGAGATTGGTTCGTCGTATCTCGGCATTTCAAGAGACGATGTTGGAAAAAAATTTGTTAATTCCGTTATGACGTGAGTATATTCATAAACATCAATATAAACATAACATTACAACATAAATATTCTGTATTTGCGAACAGAAACAGACAAATAAAATATACAACAGGAATGAGACGGCTACATAAAATTATCCAATGCAGGAGACATAACTCTGAAATTTTAAACTAATGTGTCCCTCAAAAATTAACTTAGATTTATCTTAGATATTTAACTTAGATATCCCTTCTCATAAACACCTGTCGCTATTAATAATGTGAGTGCCCGTATCAAAACCATAGGCTTATTGAAATTATGGAGGTGCTACTTGGGAATGTTCCTCCATTGAAAAGGGAAGTACTTCCGCCAGGCAAGGTGTGATGCCTGGGGACCGGCCGTGGTCCAACAGTTCTTAGTTGGACCTTCTATATATATCGAATCTCTGTGATTATTTCTCTTGCGCGATTTATGTCTTGCATTCGATTGTGAACCTTATTTGTAGTAGGTTACGAGTTACGTATTTACGATGAACGTTGTCTTTGTATGGAGCATATTTCCGCGAGCGATGGTGTCGCCATCTGTTGGCATCTTTGCTGTAACTTGTGGGTGCTGGACATCTGTAGTAGTTCCCCACAAAACTATTCCCGTTTTATTACTGTGTAGTGGTGAAACGAATTGATGCTCCACTGGGTCACTGGGACTTACCCAATGACAACTCACTTGGTTTATTAGAAAAACGATTTCTTTTTACCCGACTGCGACAGGAGGGTTATGTTTTCTAACACCCAACAAGAAAGATTTAAAAAAATTGTTTCTTTCGAAATTTCTACCACTTTTCTGTTTTTAGGTTACTGTTACCTGTCTTCATGTCAAACGATGCAATAGGTTCAATAATGAGGGAGTAATTGAAATTCCTATTTTTTGACCCTAAAGTGAACTGAAATATTTTTTTTTTCAGATTACTAGATAATAATTTTATGGAATTATCGTTTGCTAACAAGACTGGTTCACTAAGATACACATACGCAGTACTCCATGTTTTGAGGTATATCTGCTCAGAAAATAATGTCACCAAGATGTCAGCTGAGACTTGTCAAGGTTCGTATACGTGTCTGTATTTTCATGGGCTAAACATAAAGTAGTTCTAGAGCAAACTAAATCCTTAAAATTAAGCGACTCGATCTGCTGTAGGTTTTGCGGAGAGGAAATGGAAACTCCCCTGCATATTCTTTGTGAATGTGGTCTACGAAACGAAGTACTAAAGGACATCATCGGCTATTCATAAATGTTTGGTCCAAATGTGAAAGTGCCGGCCAACAAAAACTAATACTACAGGATGAAATTGATATCATTAGCAGCCTTTTAAACTAAGAGTCTACCCATCAAACTGAACAACTTTTACTATGGGAGCAAATCAATCGGAGCAACTAAAAAATCTGCTGATGCATACATTTGAGTCGAGTAGGCACTGCAATTTAGTATGGAACAGCTGATTTTTTGTTGCTCCGATTGGTTTGCTCCCATGGTAAAAGTTGTTCAGTTTGATGGGTAGAGTCTTAGTTTAAAAGGATGCTTATGATATCAATTTCACCCTTTATTTTCTGTTAGAACTTGTCCGTCTAAGCGTTTATTATTATGGCACGAAATTCTGTAGCTGTAAGTTTTATTTCAACGAAAATGTATGAAAATAAGATTTTTCAAACTTTAATAAAACTAAGGAAAATGGTGCCATAATAAAAAATGCTGAGACGGACTATTTCTAACGGAATGGCCTTAGCTAATTTCATCGAAAATGTCTATGTAAAAGGCAGATTTTCGAACCCAAATAAAACCAAGGACAATGTTATGACCTACAGCTTTGGTGCCATAATAATAAAAGTTTAGACTGACAAGTCCTGACAGAAAATCGTATTTTTTTTTGGCCGACGCTTTCACACTTTGGACCTTTGATGATGTCCTCTGGACTCCAGATGAAATACAAAACCTCCCTGTTAAAACCTTACTGCGATTCTTAACTGCAATAGAAATTAATTAAAATAGAACTGTAGAAGGGCTGACATAACCTCAGGGTTAAAAACTCCAATAAAAATAAAAAAACAGAATATAAAAAAAAACTGTTTTCTAGAGTTTTTTTTTTAATATTCTGTTTTTTTATTTTTATTGGAGCTTTCAACGATCGATCACAAAAGATCAGCGATGGTCGCATTAGCACAGGCAAAAATCTGTTAAGCCCACTCACACAAAATAAAGTAGTTCACGATACAGTAGTACACGACTTAAAAAATACGCTTTTAAAATGAGAAAGAACCTAAAAAATATATTACTTATTCCTAAAACGAAACGAGCCGCTATATAATTTTGTACTATTTGTATCCACGCGGACGTAGTCGCGGGCAAAAGCTATAGTAATTTTATACAAATAGTTGTTTTGTTTTTTGTAAGTAGGCATACTGAACTTCATGTTTCCTTTTCCAGGATTCGAAGTGTACCACCAAAGGTATTTCAATCCAGTACACCATTCCAAATGGTTCTACTTCTTCAAGCCTGGGAAAATAACCTGGTCGGATGTATACGCACTACATACCTGGAGCTATTTGAATGAAAATGCTTTTGTTTCTCAATCATCGCCTTTTTTTAAATTGGCAAAAACATTTTGTCCAATTGTTTTTGAAGTGTACAGAAAGTCTAGTTATTGGGAAACGTAAAATAAGAGCCATTTCAATAAGAAACTTTAATCGTAATTTTATAGAAATAATATTTTTTTTGAGCTTGTTATACCTACTACGATTTGATCAGAAATAAAACGAATATATAAATTCGAGAAAAAAATCATCCACAAAAATATTTATTTTACTTTTTATGATATCGTCTGTTATTTTATGTCTTTTTCAATATGCTTCAGTTATGCCAGCCTCTTAGGTTAAAGTCTAGAACAAGTCAACAAACTGGTGTAGTGGGTCAGCCAATCAGCAGTTAAGCTGCCCTTAGATCTTCATTCCAGACAGTCTGTATTTGTGCTCATTTTCACGCTCACGCCATGTCCACACGCAGATCATTAGAAGAACGCGACGTGAAGATAAAGTATTAGCCTAAATGATTGGAGAATTTGTAAAGACACACTCCGCGAAGTGAATAGAGTAAAAATTACCCTCCTTCTGGCACAGTCGGGTAAAAAGTGACATGATAAGCGGTGTTTTCAAGGCTTGCTATGCGCTCTGGCGCAGTCGGGAAAAAGTGACTTGATAAGCGGTATTTTCAAGGCTTGCTATGCGCCATGAATGGTCGTGGGAAATAAAATAATACAGGGACAAAACTTAATAATTTTCCCGGTTTCAATATTAGCCCCATTGTGAATATTGTTTAGTTTGATGGTCTGAAGCATGTTACGACCCTGTGTATTGTGCGGACGAAGCTTTTCCGTTTTTTCGAGCTCGAAACGGAACAATAGCAAACTGAATATAATGACATAACGCACGAAAAATAAAAATATTTGCGCCAAAAATACGTAGGTTATCATCTCGAAGCATCAGATAGGCATTCCGCTGGGAAATAAGGCCAATAATTGCTTTACGTAATTTAAATTCGGCGAGTTGGTCGAATGGCTAATTATATTAAAGCAAACCAAATGTCTTGGGACCGGCAGACATTACGAGTATTTTAACACACACGGCCGGTAGGATCGCCGAACTTATGTTATCGAGCCGATATGCTCGTAGGTGGTTCGATGATTATAAAAACAGGTTGAATTGACACATGCATACACAAGAGAGCGCCACACTGGTTCATCGAACGAAACTTTCGCAGGTAAATCATAGGTAATAACGATACCACGAGGGCGATTGTGCTAATTTAAAACATCCAAGTTCAATCCTAATCCAATTTCATTTCTAATCACATTGCAATCCAATTACTATTCAACTGTGTTTTCCGTATCGCGCTAAACTTTACTTACTAGTATTTACTATGAGACTGACAGCCTTTAACGTTTGAGCCATCTGTCAAAACGGTTCTAACGACTGTCATGAGCTGTACCAGTACCGCGATTAGCGCAATACCGAATGTGTAAAAAGCTAAGTTTCGCAAACGGTCCAATCATAGTTCAGTTGCGATTTATGTACCGCAACTAGCTGATGCCCGCAACTTCGTACGCGTGGACAGGACTTGTTTATGGGTTTCTTTTTGCGACACCTATACCCATGTTGATTTTCAGACTTTGTCACCCCATTTCCCCCTTTCAGGTGTAGAATTCTGAAAAAACCTGAAACACTAATTGTTAACTCATTTGTCAATAATAGTGAACTCCTGTGAAGTTTCGAATAAAATAGTCTAACTAATCTTGTTTCCCCATACAATCTTTGGACCCCCGTTTCACCCCGTTTCTTAGTGCACCCCTAGACCTCATATGGAACCTACGTGCCAAAGGAATCTCTAGCCAGCGGTTTGGGCTGTGTCCGCCCATCTCAGCTTAAGGGTTGAACCTCATCTGGCAGCACCGCATCGCCTTTTTCTGTCGCTCCATCCTATTCTGTCACTCAGGAACGTCAGAGCAAATAAGATGGACGGAACGCGATCGCGCGTGGCGGTGCTGCGGTGTGCGATGGCGTTCCGTCTACCTTGCTGCTGCCAGATGAGGTTCAACCCTTAGTGGATACCCTGGTCTAAGACCTGAAAGCAATTCGCATAGGACCGATGATGTCTAAATGGGGAGGAAACTGATACCCTGCTGTGGGTGGATACTGTATGAAGATAATGACGATGAAATTTTGTGCTGGTAATTTTTGAAGGGCCTAATATGATTAATGCTCTTCCCATATTTCTTACCTGTATGTAGCGAATAAAAGGAGGAATATCTCAAGTCCCGGTACCAAGGATTCACATTACTCGCCGAATATTCGCTCCTTGACGTCCCGTCTGAAATATAAAAGAGGCATTCTCTCAGAGGCGCAGTGCAGACTGTGATGAGTTAGGAATGTCTTGGGGTACAGCTGTATACACAGAACATATAAGAGGGGCTAGAAATGGAAAGTAGCGCTTTTGCTTCGGAGACAGCTGTCGCAGTGGCTGTGTGTCTTCCCGTTCACGCTGCTACAATTACTCATGCCCTCTTGCTCGCACCACGCCGCGCGCCTTATGGTGTTATGCAAGTCATTGCATAGGCTGTTTGTTTTTATTAACTCTATTTAAAATATACTTTCGCCACGCAAACGTAAAAACGGACCCGGAATGTCGCAATTGCAACAAAAACGTTAAAAATTATATCCATTTGTATGAAAGTAATAGCAATTAGCACACATGCTCTACAGCAGCTATAAATTAGCTGTATAGAGGTATTTCACCCCTAAGCAGCTTCTATGCAGCTACTGTACAGCTTGTGTATTACTAGATAGGTCGCTTATTAACTAAGTCTAGAACCGTTAAGAATATGCTGGCTAAATTTCCTCATATACTAGTCATTTGCTTCGAGTTGGCCGCTCCCTCCCTTCCCGCTTCACCGTACCGCACCCCTAAGAGACCCTATTAAACGCAATTTTATAACCTTTAGCAACGCAACTACGTACGGCACGTCCGTCCCGATCACTGATATCACTTTTAATTTAAAAAATTTATTGGCTTGTTATATTATTTTTTGGTCAACGGGACCAGTTAATGTGCCTGTGACGAAATTTTGTAATGGTCATCGACGGCCAACTCCAAACAAACGGGTAGTATTTTGAGGAAATTATGAAAATTTTCGCCGATGAAAACGCCAGCGTGCAAGGGTTCTAACAAAAAGAAAATAAGTGGCCAAACAAAACTAAAAGTAGCTTATTTTTCTAATAAGGCGTGCAATATATTTTTGTCTTGTGGGGTAGAAACCCTAGGTCCATGGGGCTGCAAGCAAAACTTCTCATTAAAGCGCTGTCCGCACGCCTGGTCGAGTGCACAGGCCACAGGAGAGCTGGCAGCTTTCTCCGGCAGCGGATAAGCCTAGCAATCCAGAGGGGGAATGCTGCCAGCCTCCTGGGTACGGTGTCCCAAGGTGAGGCCTTATAATTGAGGTGTTTTGCTTATAGGGTTTTTATTACCTTCTTAACTTTTCCTTGTTTTTTTTTATTATATTTATTTAATGAAGTCAAATGAATAAAGTATATACCTATTTTTCATCACTACAACATCTCCTACGTCAACGTAGACAAGCCACGCAAATTATGAAGGAAGCTCCCTGGAGAGGACGAACGTCGCAACAATGTTTGTGCTCGCTCGTTAAAAATACTATTATGTACTGTACTATTTCATTTTGAACGCCATTCTGCTAAATTAACACTGTTTGCTTGTTATGGTTTTCAAAATATTGTGAGAGCGTATTTTTAAGCACGGGGATATAAATATAATTATTCATGTCCGATATGGTGTACGGTGTATTTATCCCCCCCAAATATTCCCACTTTAGGGAACAATGCAAATTTCATCAAAATCGGTTCAGTAGTTTTCAAGATGTTGGACTAATACTTGTAAGTGTGACGGCCTGGTTTGTATGTTAGTAATTTACGCGATAACTTCGGCATTTTGACCGATTTGGATGATTCTTCTTTAGTTCTGAAGGATTTATCCCCGAGATGGGTCCATTTTAATTTGGTGAAGATCTGATGATGCGAACGAAAAAATTAAAACCTCCTTCAAAAAACTAAAAAAGCAAAAATGCAAGCCCTGTCGTGCAGGCTTGACAGCGACTTCGATAAAACAAATTAATGTCTTATACAAGGTGAAATTGATATCATTAGCATCCTTTGAAAATAATAGTCTACCCATCCAACTGAACAACTTTTACTACGGGAGCAAACGGATCGGAGTAAAAAAAAAATCAGCTATTGCATACATTTGAGTCGCGAACTCACGCGTTGACATTGCAGTTTAGTATGGAACAGTTGATTTTTTTTTGCTCCGATCGTTTTGCTCCCATAGTAAAAGTTGTTCAGTTGGATGGGTAGACTCTTAGTTTAAAAGGATGCCAATGATATTAATTTCACCCTGTAGATGCGAACGAAAAATTAATCAGCTGCAATATTATTTATTAGGTACTTTTTTTGAAGGCGGTTTTAATTTTTTTGTGAAATTTTTATTTTAGACATTTTTTTAACAGCAGCACTCTAGTAGTTTTGTAACCATAGTTGACTACACTGAATTCCGAATTAGAAGTGCGATTTTAGAAACTCATTCTTTGAACTCAGCAGTTGAAAATGTATGGAGGGAGATACGCATCTTTCTACTGCTGATTTGACTTTCAAAAATCGCACTCCTGGAGTATGATTCTTTAATGTCAAATCAGCAGTAGAAAGATGCACATCTCCAGTAGCAATATAGACATTTTCAACTGCTGAGTTTCAAAAATCGCACTCCAGGTTTATTCCGTATGTATGTGGCGGACCTAAGTGTATTTCACACGATTTTCAGTTGGCACATTACATACCTACATGAACTCACGACCATAATCCCTTTTGGGATGGTCAAAAACTTTGCTACAGCTGTAATTTCTCAGTGGCTACAGCCACCACTAATCTCATAACAAACATCTGACGAACAATAAATCAAACGCGGCTTTGTAATAATCCAAGCGATAAATTAGACAAGTTTCTACATGTATCGGGCTCTAACTTGCCAACTCAATACGTTTTGCATCAAACTTTGGTAATATGTACAGGGCTGGAGACACCGTGTGATATTGAGTAGAATTCTTGGAATAAGCTAGCGTATAGCCAAAGGAGTTATTACCCCAGGGACAAATCTAAGAAGCACCCATAATTTATCGCTATATTACCGGCGAAACCCGATTTTAGGACAAACTAGTTTTTCCCAGGCCAAACCAGTTCATCCTTTATGCGATAGGATAAACTGGTATAGACTAGGCTAAACTGATTCGTCCTATGGTCGATAGGAGGAACTAGTTTAGCCTAGGCTGAATTGATTGAGCCTAATATAAATAGTACACTTCAGGATAAACTGTTTTGCCTACTCTATACTAATTCTGCCTAGTCAAAAATGTCGTAACATGTTTGCTTCGCTCCGCGATTCTATATTGTACCCTTTACTTCTTACAAAAAGGGGCCGGGCCTCAACCACTCCGCTTCGCTCCGCTACGGCCCGGTGCCAATGCCGATACAGATAAGTTTTTTGCTCTGTGTCGGTTCTCGCGCGCGCCTCAATTGCCCTCCCTAGGCCTACTAGGCGAAACCAGTTTAAACTGAAGTGTACTTATTTATATTAAGCTCAACCAGTTTAGCCTAGGCTAAACTAGTTTCTCCTACCGGCCATAGGACGAACTAGTTTAGCCTAGTCTGTACCGGTTTATCCCATAGCATATGGGACGAACTGGTTTGGCCCAGGGAAAACTAGTTTGTCCTAAAATCGGGTTTCGGGTGGCGCGTAGTGCATACCTCTGATGTGTTGAGGTTCCTGACGATGTACTGGTGGAATATACTTGGATTTGGACGTCATTGTGATGAAACCGCTTGATACTTTGGGTAAAAACTGGTTGGCAAAAGAAAATGATCGGCGGATTTCAGCCTATCTCTCTATTTCTAGAGACCAATCCGGAAAACAGTTGGCGGCCGCTACTGTTAGGTATTGTAAAGCCAGGATATCAATATAATTCTTATCTCAGTGTAAATAAAGTTGAATATGCTAGGTTAAATATTTTGGCCTCCGGTTCAAAAGAACCTAAAACCAAGTTACGTTAGATAAAGTAATGGTATAAATATTATGTATGGCATCCGATCTCCTCCTGTAACACTTGTTTTCGAAACGTGGGCTGTTTGGTATGTTCTATTCTATTTTTGTTTAATGGCGTTTCCTTGGTGGATTTTGCCAATATCTAGTTTAAAAAGAGCAATTAGTGCTTGACGTTCTACGATAATTGGCTTTGGCGATCTCAAAGCTCTGTTTTTATACAAAAACACACACTCGAAACCGCCATAAAATGGCGGAGCCGCGTGGCTACCTAAATCGCGAGCCAACGACACGTCCACTCGAAAGCCCTCTAGCCACGCGACTCCTGTTTGGTATGGAGTGATTATGTCAGATAGTCTACTATCACCCTTCCTAAACATTACAGAAGAATATATACTTACTTACTTAATACTTATTTATTAGTCGTTTTCTACCACGCTTAAACATGAATATTTATTCTATTCCAACAAAGTATATTGTGTTTTATTTATTTAATTATTACTGGTTATAGTTAAATTTTTACAAATTAAGTTAAGAGAACGATAATATTATCCTTGATAAAAATACAGTCAGAATTATCATTGCAGTATGCAAAATAGAGCTTACAATTTATTAAAGTGCTCCTAGATTAATAAAATGCTTCCGACGCAAGACTATTTTCATGTGTACTGAAATTTTACGCTGAAAACTTAGGGAGAGAAATTCGCAGATATTTTGGTAGATAAATATTGTAACGAAAATCTTGTACATAAATATGTTCACGCCATTATTAAATTAAGAAAGGCAGAGACTATGGCTCGCCACATGCTATGATTCTGACACATTATAAACCAAAATAAATAAAAATATACGAGTTAAAATCTAAATACGTTTCACACGTCATGAGCCATTCCCTGCAGTGGGATCTTACAGGCTATAACTATGACTTACTTATTTATTTATATCTTTCTTAAAATGATATTACAATAAGTATTTTTGTGCCGTTGTTGTATGGCTTCCATAATAAACAGCCTATAAATAGTGCTTTCTTGGGATCATTACAATGTATGTGCCTGTGAGCGTTATTTATTTATTTATATTTATTTATTTATACTTAAAGGTCTAGTACCTAGGCGATTGGGCTTTGCTCGGCGTCTTTCCAGTTTTTGTTCCAGATTAATCTAGACATATCTGGAATTCAGCACTGAAAAAAAAATCACTCTGTTGTCTGCTCAATTGTTTACACTCCTTTGAATAATTATTACTAGAGTGGTTATAGGAGTAACCAAGGAGCTATACGCGTTATGTCAAACTTAATATGAAATCTTCGACGATCTTCAGGATGCAAGAAGGATGTTACTTTAGAGAATCGCACTCCAGTATTTGTAGGTACTTATAAGAAACCTTATCCCTTAGTCGCCTTGTACGTAAACCACGGGAAGAAATAGCATGTATTCCAAGCCACACGGCTCATGAATAAAACTATCTATTTCGAAACACTTAGTTCGGTATTTCGAACCAAATGTTTTCATGGTAGCTATAACAAAACATTTTCAGTCACACGGGGAAACATTACAGCTTTTTTAGTTGAAACGAAAATATGAAAGTGTTGAGATGAGAGAGATGTCAAAATAATGTGTACATTGTTACATAAAAATATTGTAGCTACTTGCATATATTTGCCTCCTATATTTTATCATGAAACCAATAAATTATAATTATTCTTTTGGTAAACTATTCGTTAGTAAACCGCGAGTAAATGTACAATGTGGGTACCTCTAGAAAGTAAATATAGTGCAACATAACAAAATGTAGATAAAATGCAATATCAGTCGAGCTACCTTCCAGCCTTACCGTAATGAAAGTCCCGTCTCCCAACCACTCCGTTCCTAACGAGCAAGCGTCTAATCAAAGAATTTACCGCAACTCAAACTAGCGCAAGTTAAACACTCCAAGAATACAAAAGTGAAACATACAAGCGAGTAAGAATACAAAAGTGAAACATACAAACATGTACGTTGAGTACAAAAAGTACGGTGACGAATGGCGTCCGCCTGCGATCCTTTACGGGCCACAAAGGAACCTCGGCATTGTGTTTCAAGTATTACCGAGGAACATGGCTGTGTTGGTCGAGGTTACAGGCGGAAGCGTTGAAGAACAAGGTATAATACTCGCATAATAGAGCATCAGTGGCACGGAGGAGAGGTATGGACTGAGTGTCCATACCTCTTATCATGAGGATCTGGGTTCCAAACCGCACGGACAACATGCCATGTAACAATAAGATTTAATTAACTTATGTACGTAATACCAAATGCTCTTAAACGGTGACGAAAGATATCGTGAGGAAATCTGCATACGCTGAAGAAGATTCTGATGCGTATGTGAAGTGTGCCAATTCGCATTGGGCAAGCGTGGTGGACCAAAGCCCATACACCCTCCATGAGGGTGGGCCTGTGGCCTGCAGTGGGACGTATATAGGCTGATGATGAACCCGCATAAGGTACGTATGGTGGACAGATTTGTGTGCAAGTGTCCCAGTGGGCATAGACGTTGGGAGAGGGGGGGTAGTAAGTGCGACTGCCGGTGAGCGGCGCGCGCTACCCTTCCCCGTTACACCACCGCCCCCCGCTAGAGTACCTTGCCTGCCACATCGTTTGTGCCTTGTCTAACTATAACGCCCATACACCCATACTTGAGGATATACCTGTGCCTCAGCTGTGAGGATGAAAGAGACTGATGATGATGATGCGAAAATGGATTCATGTTGTATAATTGAGCTGCACCAGTCTTACTAATGGTAATGTAGGTAACGGTACCGTCTCAAATTGTATAGTGGCGGTAAAGGTCTGGGATGCCGGAGGAAGTTACAGGCGAGAGCGGATATAGATTGTATATTTGAGTTTAACCAGTCTTGCGTGCCTTTAGTGGAGGCGTAATACCCAGCAGTGTGAACGGGACTTACGGTTCTCAAATATTAGGAGTCAGAGACCCAACAATTTGATCTAAAGGTATCATTGTTGTTGTTTTCAAATAAAGAAACATAATCGACAAAATACATCAATTCGTAACATAAGAATTTCTTAGAACATTTAAAGGCTGCGCTGAGCCTATTGCGCTGCCCCCAATCGCTTTTTTTATTTCTTAACAATTCAACAATATTTCCAAAAAACAAGAATGTCACATTGTAGTCATTGCTGATTTTCAATTTATCGAGTCACTGCGGATTTGTTTTTATAATGTTTGTAGTTATTATCTTTAAAACCGCCAAAGGTGACCACTTTTGTAATGTTTCGATAAATTGAAAGCCAATCAGAACTACAATGTGGCATTCTTGTTTTTTGGAAATGTTGTTTAATTGTTTAGAAATAAAAAATATACGATTGAGGGCAGCACAATAGGCTTGGTAGGCTCTTAAACACAATATGTATATCGATCATGTATCTATCGACAGTCTTTTGGATTGCTAAACACGAGAAACAAACATCCCATCATTTGTACCACACCACAAGATGTCAGTACCTCCGACCGGTGACGTCTTTTGAACCCAGAGCGTGCATTGAAGCCTAACCATGCAAATTATGACGCAGGTACACATTTGCACGAAGCTTGCGCACTCTGTGGTTAAGGTAAAACGTCACGGATCTTGCTTACCTATTTGCTCAATATAGACGTAAGACTGCGTGACTATTGGCTATGTGCACGACACTAGCGCCACCTAGCGGTACGCCGTGAATTATTTGTAGTTAAATGTTAGGTTAAAGTTTTTTTGATAGTTCTCATCACCCACTTCACACATAGCCTAAATAGGTAAGTATATTATACAGAATGTAAACTTAAATTCGTTACACATACTTTAGGGAGTGCTTCAGACCAACAAACTGAATAACTTTTACTATACGACCAACATTGAAATAGTGAAAAAAATCAGCATTTAATTTTACACCTTGTAGGTTTTTTTTTTATTTATAGGTCAATACACACATTATTTCAAAAGTATTTACATATTTGATCCACACTTTACAGTATTTAAATAAACCATTTTCGTCTCCACTATCATAACATCATCATCAAGGTAACATCATCATCATCTCAGCCGATGGACGTCCACTGCTGGACATAGACCTCCCCCAAGGATCGCCACAACGACCGGTCCTTAGCTGCCCTCACCAGGTCCTCGGTCCACCGTGTGAGGGGCCTACCCACGCTGCGCTTTCCGGTACGCGGTCGCCACTCGAGAACTTTCCGGCCCCATCGGCCATCGATTCTGCGAGCAATGTGCCCTGCCCACTGCCACTTTAGTTTAGCAATTCTGTGGGCTATATCAGCTACTCTGGTTCTTCTGCGGATCTCTTCATTTCTGATTCGATCTCGCAGGGAAAATCCGAGCATAGCCCTCTCCTTTGCCCTTCAGGTGACTTTCAGCCTTTTTCGACCACGTCTCTGTTTCATATGTCATTTTGGCAAGACTTTCGTTTTAAAGACGCTGTCTGGACGCTGTAGTTTCAGTCAAAAAATTCTGATACTTTTAAATATGCTTAACTACATACTAAAGCACTTAAAATGTAGTTTGTGTTTTTCTTTAATGTATATGTTTTTACGCTTTATGTTTGTATGGAACAAGATGCGTGGTTGACTGTACACTAACTTGTTTGGGGTTTCGCGTTTGATTCTTAATGTGACGTCATTAGGGAACGAAATTTTTTTTTCTTTGAATATTCATTGGAGTGTGAGGCTTTGCATTTGTAAAGACCTTTTTTGTGTGCTCGATACCTTTGACCTTTGAGAGTTGCAGTTGAAATTGATGGATATATACAGAGTGTTAGAGTAAACAGTTGCATAACTTTAAGGGGTGATTGTATCTATGATGCTGAACAACTTAGGTACCCTAAGAAATCTGTAGGAATTTCGCAACAATTTTTTTTTACTTTCCGTAGGTACTAAATGCAATCGATGTAGAATATAAATGACTCAGATACAACAATAATATTCAAATCGATCGGCTGATGGAAGGTCCACAAATTTTTCAGGGAAGTTGTTTAGTTTCATTATCTGAAGACACTCTTATTTGTTGGTATATAAAAATAGTGGTGTATAAAGGTTGTTTTGTTACAAAAGTAAAAATAAACATTTAAAACTTTTAAAGGGCCGCCTACCTATTTTCGTTTCTGTAATTCCTCTACCCTAAGGTTGCCTGGAAGAAATCGCTTTTTAGCGATAAGACCGCCTTATTTTTACGTAATTGTAATTCTTTATCTTGGTCTTGGTCGCTTGTCTGTCGGTATTCTATCGGCTACACTTCGGCGAATGTGCCCAGGAGTTACATGACCTGATTCCACCATCCCCCTTCCATCATCGTACGACAAGACGTAGTGCGAGACTGCATCCATACGTTGCCGATATTCCAACAATCCGCACAAATAGGTTCGCATGCTCTTTTATAATGAGAACTGGTAAGGTTTGGAACTCTCTCCCTGCGTCTGTTTTCCCAAGCAAATACAATCAGGATATTTTTAAAAGAAGAGTAAATAGGCTTTTTCTGGGCGAGCACGCTATAGTATAAGAGATAAGTGTACTTTTTGCAACCATCAACAGCAAGGCTGATTCAGTGTTTATGGGGTGTAGAGCATCTCTGTGATGGGGATGGACCAGGTCTGCCTGCATAACTCCAGTCGGTTAAGGAGTTACTGATGATTAAAGGTCTGTAAAAAATTAAAGATCAGCTGCATGGCTGATCGTATGATATTGTTGTAGTATGCACTGTAGCTATGTGAACAGTACAAAAACTGTCAAGTTCTGTCAGTCGGTTAGGGAGATACAGCCGTTCAAACATCGGAACTTTGACTGGCTGTATCTCCTAAACCGACTGATGAACCATGTCAGTTTTTGTACTGTTCACATAGCTACAGTGCATACTACAACAATAACATACGATCAGCCTCGCAGCTGATCGTGAATTTTTTACAGACCTGTAATCATCAGTAACTCCTAAACCGACTGGAGTTATGCAGGCAGACCTGGTCCATCCCCATTACAGAAAAGCTCTTCACCCCATAAACACTGAATCAGCCTTGCTGCTGATGGTTGCAAAAAGTACACTTATCTCTCGGAATACTACATCCTCGGCTTCATCTAAACTTTCCATCAGGTGAGCTGAAGCCAAGCGCAAACCCATAACAAATAAAAAAAAAATCTTTATTCAAATGTATATTCTGTTTTGGTGTGCAATAAAGTATAATTGAATTGAATTGAATTGAAAAGGGTTGTTTATACCATCAAACTCAACAACCACACGAATCGAAATCGCAAAAAAAATCTGTTGTTCCATACATTTAGCTCGAGTAGCTTAGTATGGAACATCTGATTTTTTTTTCACGATTTCGGTATTGTCCCATAGTGAAAGTTGTTCAGTTTGATGGTGTAAACCATTCCTTAAATGTATATTTGTATTTTTTTAACACCTTGTATTGTCCACTGGCCAAGCCGGTTTTGTCCACGGGCGGCATGTAGGAGTCCACCTTTAATTTCGCAAAATAAATAATAAAAAAAAATTCTAGTCTACGACCCGTAGACCCTCGTAGCCTTTCGTAGCGCTACGAAACCCGATGACTACGAGATTTTAACCCTCGACGGAGTAAACCTAAAAACATCATCGATAGCCTCCACAGGGTGGTACAAAACACCCTAATAATATTTTAAAAGGGTGGTTCAGACCATCAAACTAAACAACTTTCACTATGGAGCCACTACCGAGAAATCTGCTCTTTCTTACAAAACTGCAGTACCGACTCGACTCAAATGTATGGGACGGCTGAAGTTTTTAATTTTTTTTTTAAACTTGTTTAGTTCGTAGCTTTTTTACCATCTTTACGTCTCCACTACCAGGCCTCAGGCTTACCTTCGGGATGAGGGTATATGGGTCTTCCCTTCCGGGAAGTGTAAAAGCATCAGAGTATCTTGTTAGGCGTACCAGAAAAACATGCAGTATTTTTGAAAAAAAATATTCTACCTTATCATAATCACTGCTGAACTCAGAGCAACTGGGTTCCAGCCGGTGACAGCCCAATTACTCTAAGGTCCTGGACATAGGTTCTACCAAGGCGCGCCAACTCTATCCTCGGCCTTCCTCATCCAGTCGCTCCCCTTTTTCTTAGGTCGTTTTTCCAACCGTTGCGGAAGAAGACACGGGCAAAGCTAGTAAGTTTTATAATGCAGTCAAAGTGCTCGTAGAACAAATTACTTGTCATTAACCCCCTCCGCCCCGACACGTCGTTCTTGTTAAGCGCCCATATAAACAAGCAAAATGGTCCATGTCGAAACTATCACGGATACTGCAAACGTTACTGCAGGAGTTAATGGGGCATTTTAGAGGCACCTAACTTGAGATGCACTCAAATTGGATCTATTATTGATGTTTTCGTATAAAACGGATTAGGTGAAGGTATACTGACATGGTTCATCAGTCGGTTTAGGAGATACAGCCGTTCAAAGGTCGGAACTTTGACTGGCTGTATCTCCTAAACCGACTGGCAGAACTTGACAGTTTTTAGGGTTCCGTACCCAAAGGGTGAAAACGGGACCCTATTACTAAGCCTACGTTGTCCGTACGTCCGTCCGTCCGTCTGTCCGTCCGTCTGTCCGTCCATCCATCCGTCCGTCCATCCGTCCGTCCGTCCGTCTGTCCTACCTATTTAGGGCTGTAACTTTTGAACCGTAATAGCTAGATGGTTGAAATTTCTCAGATTATGCGTTATTACGGCGGATTTGTTAACAGATAATAAAAATGTCAAAAAGTTAAAAATTAAGGGGGATTCTCAACAAGAAACTAGTTTTTATCAACGTTTTTTCTTCACGCTCTATCGTAAAAACGGTAATACATGCAAGCGTCAAACGTAGTGTGATTATAGAGCAAATTCTACAGAATAACAATAAATACTAAAAACCGGCCAAGTGTGAGTCGGTCTTGCGCTAAAGGTCCCGGACAAAAAAAGTTTTTTTTCTAAGTTAATAATGTTGTGTTCTGTGGTTGTGTGTTACGGAACCCTGGGTGCGCGAGTAGCCCGACTCGCTCTTGACCGGTTTTTATTGTACTGTTCATGTGAACAGTACAATAAAAACACTGTAGCTATGTAGCTACAGTGCATACTACAACAATATCATACGATCAGCCGTGCAGCTGATCGTTAATTTTTTACAGACCTTTAATCATCAGTAACTCCTAAATCGACTGGAGTTATGCAGGCAGATCTGGTCCATCCCCATCACAGATATGCTCTACAGCCCATAAACACTGAATCAGCCTTGCTGCTGATGGTTGCAAAAAGTACACTTACTTATCTCTTATATTATACGATTTGTATGTATTCTTTGTTCATACACATTCGCCAGCTGCGAAACGACGGAAACGAATACACACGAGGGCAATGTCTTTTAATATTCCTCAATGAAGACAACTTTCTTCAAAATGCTGCCTCGATTCAATCCCAACCGAGAAAATCTTCGAATCAACCTCCAGAAGTCAACCTCAACATTCTGTATTTAATAAAATGTATTTCTTGGTAAAACAAATAAAAGTGGGTAAGTACCGCCATTTGTACCCTTACGTTCTTTTGATGCTGTTTTTGTTGCTGTATTTTTTTGGTGTGCAAATAAAGAATATTTATGTTATGTTATGATATGTTAAGTAGGTACATTAAAAATAAATAAAAATATTGAGAACCTAAAACTATCTTCAACTAAAATATGGTGCAGGTTTGGACCGCGCGGGAGGTTAGCCAAGATGCTGGCAGCATTTCCTCGCTGAACGGCTAAACTGATTCGTTGAGCGAGGAAAGCGCCAGCCCTTGGATCCCCGGTCGAGTCTACCAGGCGCTTTGCCAGATCTTTAAAAAGCGCCTGGGCGCCGGGACCCCACGGAACAAGGGTTTCAACACCGAATGCTATGATTTTGTATTGGGTGCCGATACTCTTGCATTTACCCTCTTTTACCTTTTCGGCAGATTCCGCCGCCGAGCCAACTCTTTTAATAAAATACATTTTGAGTTCTTTTTTATCAAAAAATAAACAGAGTGAAAGTGACAGTCTGACAAATACTGAAACTGTGAATTCAGACCATCAAACTGAACAACTTTCATTATGGAGCCACACTCAGGAAACGCGAAAAAAATCAGCTGCTCCATACAAAACAACTGTATCTATGACTCAAATATATGTACACACGGCGACAGGTCAGGTTACCCTGTTTGGACTTTGAACTATTATAAGTTGAACGCTGCGAATCGTGCGAGAGGGTGCAGTATGTTGTTGTTGTTTCGTCTCACAGCACGCTGCGCCCGCGCCGGAAGCCGCGTCAAAACACAAAATAGTGCGGTAGAGAGCCTGCATACAGGCTCTCTACCGCACTATTTTGTGTTTTGTACGTAGTGTAGTTATGGGTATTTAGGGTGCGTAACCTGATGTGTCGCCGTGTGTACAGGAACGGCTGATTAATTTTTCACGTTTCGCTCCAAAGTAAAAGTTGTTCAGTTTGATGGGCTGAATTCACCGTTTCAGTATTTGCTAGGCTGTCACTTACACCCTGTCATGAAAACCGTTAAGAATTTTCTAGAATGATCTTTGAACATAATATTCTGTTAAATAACTCTACAAATAAAATAAAAAAAAAGAGAAAATGCAAATGTTAAACGCTCTCTGCTTAATTGCGCTTCAAACTAAAAATATGAAAAGTGCAATTAAAAATTCTGTTGCATTTACTTCGAACCTCGTTTTATTTGTATATCATGTCACAGTTTGAAAAACCGTTCTTATTTTCTGCATGATAAAGTACAATTTGATGTAAAGTTTTAGAAAATTTTGTTAACTGCAGTTGCTTGCGTATTATTTTCGAGAGTTTAATTTACTTTTGTATCAGATAATTTGTTTTAATGGTTTCGATAGAAGATATAGGTATATTTTTGTTATAAAACATATTGTATTAGTTTAGACGTTTAGACCTACTTGTATAATAATATATAATATACAATACTAAAAAAAATTATTGTATACAATTATTTATTTTAGTATTGTCCATTGAGTGCATAATAATGATAAACAGATATAATATATAATTCATAATTCATTTATGACCTATACAGGTGTAACAAAACACTCTAGTAATACCTAAGGGGGTGCTTCAGACCATCAAACTGAACAACTTTCACTATGGAGCCAACATCGAGAAAAAATGAAAAAAATCTGCTGTCCCATACAAAACGTTCAACTCGACGAAAATGTATGGGACAAATGATATTTTTTATTTTTTCTTGATTTTGGCTCCATAGTGAAAGTTGTTCAGTTTGATGGTCTGAAGCACCCCCTTAAGTATTACTAGGGTGTTTTGTTACACCCTGTACAGGTGTAACTCTTGTTTTACTTAACACCCTAGTAAAACGTAAGGGGGTGCTTCAGACCATCAAACTGATGAACTTTCACTATGGAGCCAATATCGAAATCTCGAAAAAAAACTGTTGTTTTATACTAAACTGCGTACCGACGACTCTACTCAAATGTACGGAATGGTCGATTTTTTCTCGAGTTTTCGACGTTGGCTCCATAGTGAAAGTTGTTCAGTATAATGGTCTAGACTCTAGAGCAACCCCTTGTTACACCCAGTAAAAGGTCCAACAAAATTATCTGAAACTATTTTAAAGGAATGATCAGACCACCAAATTGAAAAACTTTCTCTTATTTCTCTTACCAAAACCGAAATCGCGAAAAAAATAGAACGGCTGTCCCATACATTCGGGTCGAGTATGATCCCATACAGAAAGTCTGATCATCCCAACTTAATTTTGTTGGACTTTATAGTATACTAGCGACCCGCCCCAGTTTCGCACGGGAGCAATGCTGATATAAACCTTCCTCTTGAATCACTCTATCTATAAAAAAAAACGCATCAAAATCCGTTGCATATAGTTTTAAATATCTAAGCATACATAGGGACAGACAGACAGCGGGAAGAGACTTTGTTTTATACTATCATCATGATTTTCATCAGTGATAAAGGCCATATTTTAAAATTAAATAATAAAGTACATAAATATACAAGATTTTGTTTCATTTAAAATTTAAAAAAATATACCCTCTCTATCTATCGAAACCAATGATTCGTTCATAACCCATAATCCATTATATTGGCGAGAAGGAGTAGATAAGAAGTTTACACTAAGTACCTAAACAATGGATTGCCCACTCAATGCCATCGCTCCCCCAAATTAACTTAATACCAATTGCGTCAGAATTCCTTTAGGGTTCCTACAAACTGAGTAGATACTGAGGTGATTATCCAATAATTTTGCGAGCCAGCCGAGAATTCGATCAAAGTGAAGTAAATGAATGAACGACATTTTACTTTGATCACAGAGCCGAGCCAGCGTTTCCAGCCTGGTCAATTACTGCAATACACCTTGTACGATGTGACTGCATATACGAGTTACCGATACCGCCAGTGAGAGACAGTCAGTAGTCGATCAGAGTAACTACCTAATTTATAGGGTTCCGTACCCAAAGGGTGAAAACGGGACCCTATTACTAAGCCTACGTTGTCCTTCCGTCCGTCCGTCCGTCCGTCCATCAGTCCTACCTATTTATGGCTGTAACTTTTGAACCGCAATAGCTGGATAGTTGAAATTTTCTAAGATTATGCGTTATTACGGCAGATTTGTTAACAAATAATAAAAATGTCAAAAAGTTAAAAATTAAGGGGGGTTTTCAACAAGAAACTAGTTTTTATCAACGTTTTTTTCTTCACGTAAAAACGGTAATACATACAAGCGTCAAACTTAGTGTGATTATAGAAAAAACTCTACAAAATAACAAAAAATACTAAAAACTGGCCAAGTGTGAGTCGGTCTTGCGCTAAAGGTCCCGGGCAATTTTTTTTTTTCTAAGTTAATAATGGCCTCGATTCGGAGTGTACCACGACTAAACTAAACTAAATGTATTCCTGTCACTTTCTAAAATAAGATTAAGAAAAGAGACAGAAAACCAACAGCTGACTTTAGTGCTGTCAAAGTGACGTAAAACGCCCAAAAACGACTTAAAAGATGGCGTACATTATGATGGCATCTTATTTTGCGCATTTAACGTCACTTTGACAGCACTAAAGTCAGCTGTTGGTTTTCTGTCTCTTTTCTTAATCTTATTTTAGAAAGTGACAGGAATACATTTAGTTTAGTTTAGTCGTGGTACACTCCGAATCGAGGCCAATGTTGTGTTCTGTGGTGGTGAGGTAGGTACGGAACCCTCGGTGCGCGAGTAGTCCGACTCGCACTTGACCGGTTTTTTGTTTTCACTCCTCCTACCCCTTCAGAAGGCAGGAGCTCGCACTCTCGATTTTGGGAAAGGACAGTTCGCACTTAAGGGTTTTAAAATAAACGAAAACGGGGTCCGAAATAAACGATTTTTATTTTGATTTATTTTTTAAGCTCCTGTATTGAATAAATTATTTTAATTTTGAGTTAGATGCTGAACCACTTTTCTCCAAGAACTAAAGGAAATTCCGTCCGTGGAAAAACCGGCTCGCAAATAGGCAATCGCGTCACGTGATTATTTTTAGCGCTCTCCTTAGAAGCTTTGTCTCTGTTGGTGGTATTTACTCAAGACTGTGGCATAGGGCTGAACTGTTTTTTCGATGAGGATATCGATTACTATCTTTTCTGGTATTGGTTATGATTACGAAACCTGATACAGTATATAACATTTTTCATAACTCGGCCGATAACTGGCTCGACGAATCTAAACTATTATAAAACTGTAACAGAAGTGTGTCTGTACATTGAAATATCTAAAAAAAAAAAATTACGACATGGTTTTTACCTGTTCCTGATTCCAAATCACAAATTATTGGATTTTTTGTCTGTCTGTTTGTTTGTTTGTTTGTTTGTTTGTTTGTTTGTTTGTATGTTTGTTTGTTTGTTTGTTTGGGTGTTTGTTTGTTCGAGTATCACGCAAAAACTACTGAACCGATTTTGATGAAACTTTTTTTGTTTGATAGCTTATCATCTGACTTAAAATCTGGTATATAATTTATGCGGACGAAGTCGCGGGTTAAAGCTCGTAGCATATAAATTTTTCAAGCCTAACCCGACGGTATTGCAACAATCGTTCCAAAGTTTGTAGACACCCTAAGGCGAAAGCTTGATTGAAAAAGTTCGTTTTTCTTTTTTTTTCCCTTAAAAAGAGGCTTAGTCGGCCCCGAAACAATCAATTAGAGAACTTTGTACCCCTTGAATTGTAAATGTGAGACTTACCCGTTTCTTTGTTTATTCTTTTTGCGAAGGCTAGAACAAAAGCCTTCGCAAATATAAGGTACTAGAGTTTTAAAGGTTTTGAGCTTAGACTACTTATTATAAGGACCGGCCTTGCGGTAGCATTTCCCCTCTGCCACGGTATTAGACCAATTAATCTTGCGCATTTACATTCAATTTTATAACTTATCACTAAACTAGACAGCCTATTATTGCGAAACAATAATTTCGAACTTAGAACGTTTGGGGTTTACACAAGACTACTTTTCATGATTTTGAACATTCAAAATTAGAATCTAAAGTCATAGGGAATAAAATCCAAAGTTGCGGATATAACATGTTACCTCGCACCCCGCAAAAAGTGGCAGAAAGTTTGTTAGTAGAATGACACGTGGTTACGCGTCCCGATATAAGCAGTCTAAGGTTTTGAGTGATTATAAGGTAGCGATTTCCTTTAACTAGAGCGAATATGGTATGTGGATCTCTTATTGAGTGAATATGATAAGACACGTGATTCCTTCTATTACCTTCTCTTTCCACGCTTACTACTATTGTCAAACTATTATAGACGGAGATCCGACCGTAAAATTATGCACCTATTCCTTAGGCCAACGAAATGTAATTCTAGTGTATGTGTATACAGGGGCTAATTCAACGCCGCCAAGTTGCCTAAAAAAATTTTGCCGCAAGTGCCTTTTCCATTATAATTTTTGATATAACTTTTTCCACGTGTTTGTTAGGGAAGTGAATGAGGTGCCATCGGAAGGAGACTGGTCTAAAGTACTTTAAAAACTAGGGTTGCCACCTCTCAATCTGCCGCAAGACTAGGGTTGCCAGATTAAAAAATGACATATTTGGACCTGGCAACCCTATAGTTGCGGCAAATTGAGAGGTGGCAACCCTAGTTTTTAAAGTATTTTAGACCAGTCTCCTTCCGATGGCACCTCATTCACTTCCCTAACAAACACGTGGAAAAAGTTATAAAAAAAAATAAAATAAACTTGGCGGCGTTGAATTAGCCCCTGTATACACATACACTAGAATTACATTTCGTTGGCCTAAGGAATAGGTGCATAATTTTACGGTCGGATCTCGGACTATTACAACTATTGTCATCTTAAATCAAATCTTATCATTTGTTGCGATATTATCGTACGACTGGTACGAATGTAACTGATTTTACCAGACAGCCGAATCCTATTCTAAGCGGTCGAGTGTATTTTAGCAATGTCGATTTAAAATGCTGCCTAACTGAAACTGCTCGCTATCTTAGTGTGAATTGGCCCTAATACATAAAACAATAACAGAAAAATGTTAACACAGATGATTCAGGAGGAGAAATTTGAATAATGAACAGCAATAAAAAGCACTTCTTACTTGACACTAGAACAAACTTTGCACAAACCATTTCTTATTAGACAAAGACAAAGAAGAAAGGCGAGACGTTTCTTTTGAAAAGTAAATAAAAGAATAGAAAAGTAAAAATGTTGCGAATGTTTCTAGTGTACGGGACTATGCCTTTTTATTTTCGATACGTCTGAAAGCCAGACCTTTAGCTGACCCCTACTATTGTTTACCGGCTTATTGTTCGAGAAAAACATCGAGCGGAAACCTACATGCTTCAATTTGGAGGCCTGTATTGTGTCCATCAGTTCACCAGCCACGCTTGACCGAGTTTTGATGTTGCTATCGTTGCCGTTTTTCCTTTGAATTCTTTACTTTAAAAGTTGCTATTAAAAGTTTAATGAATTCTCCTAGCCGATTTAGACTACAGTGAAATTTATTATTAGAAAAACCTTGACTGAGTTGTGGCAGAGACTAGGCAAAAGAGGAGTCAGTCGTCCGGCAGCCAGGTGGGCTGATGACATCTGGAAAAGCGCCTAAATAAGACCTGGATGCGATTGGCGCAGGACCAAGAAGGACAAATCGTTAAATTAGCATTATAGCCCCCATATGCTTCTGATTGTATGGACCTCGAAGCAATTGAACTAATATGTGGCACAGGTCCGGCACTTCAAACAACGTTTTAGATTTGACATGATGACGTTCGCACCTGCGCACTTCTCGCAAATTGTGCATGACATATGTGTAGGGTTGACTTACCACGCATCGTATTAACATCATTATACATTTAGTTACTTTTTATAGTTCATTCTGTTATTAAAAATAGTATTTAAGCTAAAGAATCACTGAAAATGTGAATTTAGCCTTATTTTCCAGCGTTTATTTTTAGTGATAGGTTAAAAATAAAATATATTTAATGTAGTCAAATCTAACGGGTGTGCGCCTGGCTGCATCGCCCTTGCTCAGCTTCACTCAAGTTACCACAGAGAGTGTGAGGGGAGGTGAGGTATCTGAAGTCAGAGGGGGGCGGGGAGTGGCCGTTCTGTATGTAGAACTATATATTATTACCTATTCTGTGTCAGTGGTTTAGTAAAATGACTTTATCAAACTCTGCGCTCACGCGCGATGCGCCCTCACTGCATAGAAAATTACCCCTTCCCGCGCTTTTCAGTCGCGTATGCCATACGCCACACCGAGTAGAGAAGAAGAGAAATTATGCTAGAGCGTAGAGGGAACTAGTTTATTAATTCGGGCAGAGTCGAGAACGAGGTGAGAACGCGTGGTAGTGGCCGGAGCGTTGCGTTAGTTCAACAAAAGTGCAGCTGCTCTCCAGTCTTGTTTTTGACAAATAAATGTTAAGAGCTCTCGTAGTTTTCTTTGTGATCTTTCATAAATATTTCGTGCTTCACAGCACAAGTTTACATTTGACTTTTCAGACTGAAGCCATTAGTCAAATTTATAAATGTACTAGACTACTAGACTAGCTTTCGTCTGCGAAATTGCACCACTTTAGGGGTTGATTTTCATAAAAGTCCTTTCTTGATGCTCCCCTCCCCATAGAACATTTATTTCAAAGGTCATTGGGCGAAATCTGACCCAGCTAACTAAATTTTTCCTACAAAAACCAAATTGGTTTTAAAATGTTTAGTATTAACCCACATTAAATTTTATGTAGTTATTTATTTTTTAAACCATGGGAAAAAGTACTAAAAGTACTATAATACTAAAATGTACTAAATGTCCAAAAATGTACGAAAATGTCAAAATTAAGAAAATAACTACTATACTAATGTACTAAAATATACTAACTGTAATAAAATGTACAAAATGTAAGAAAATGTATTAAATGTACGAAAATTTAAAAAATGTACCAAAATATTACATTTTTCTTTATTCGTTTTTGGCCTGAATCCCATGGTCTACATAAATGCGACATATATCATAACCATGATCATCATCATCATCATCATCATCATGTTCATATTCATGAACTAGAGCCATTTATCTAAACATCCTATACTTTTTTTTTCTGTAGGTCGTGGGTATAGGTTTCATACTAAGGTGCCCAGTGACCTTTAATTTTTCTGTCTTCAACGGTTCAGGTTCTGCGTTGTCTATCAGTCAGTTAGTCACTCTTGTCCAAACTATAATCATGTTATTTCTAAGGCAAGGAATGTTTACATTTTCGGGAAAGCGAATCGTCATATTTCACCCATAAACAAATACAGGGTGTCAAATTAAATGCGATACATATCGAACAGGGAAGCACCCTGTTGCAACGCACCTGAACAACTTTTATTACGAGACCAACTTTAAAATCGCGAAATAACACACTGTTTCATACATTGTGGTCGAGCGGCTATAAATTTTTTTTTTTTTGTGGTACAGCCGATAATTTTTTCGCCATTTCGATGTTGGCTCCATAGTGAAAGTTGTTCAGTTTGATGGTCTGAAGGACCCCGTTCCATATGTAACGCATTAAATTTTTCACCCTGTATAATATTTCGCATTTACTTATGTTTCAGAAAGTTCTAAGACTAATTCTGCCGTAATTATTCTAACAAGTTCCATTATGTCAACTTTGCCTTTGACTAAGTTAGACGACATACACACACATCTAAATATGAACTCAATTACGTCTAACACTAGATTCTATCTCCAACAATAATTATTACAATTTGCATTTAGAGTAGATAATCGGGGTACACCTAGTAGTTAGGTTATGTTTAATTCTAATACTGTTGGAATGAACTAAATACTCATTGCACATCTAATGCAACAAAGTCATAAATTTCATTTATTCATTAATTTTCGGATTCACAGTTCAGTGCAGAACAATTTTTTCTATGGGACCAACATTGAAATCTGTAAAGAAATTCTGAATAATGTATATTTTATTCCGCAATACAATTCACTAAGCGCAAACATAGTTACAACCAAATACGTCGTTGACACATTAGCCCAGTCATTTTACGGTTTGAGCCGGGACTAATAATTGATATAAATAATTGATATTTTTTTTCGACATAATATTGAAGAGCCAATTTGAGCTTAGAAATCTACCAAAATTAAAAGAAAATCACGTCAGCAAGAGTTCAAATTTTAAAATTTAGATATTATCTCGTTCTAAAGAACCAGATGGTAAATTTTTATTTACACATATTTAAGGTTTTACCATTATACATACTTCAAACATGGTATAAATATTTTTGTCAACTTAGAAGGTTTTGAAAAATAAATTCGTATTTTCTAATAAATACCTCATTTTTTTAAATTTCAATGCCTATTTTATTGCTCAAAAATAATTTATATTGTTAAAACTAATTCAAATGAGTGCATTGGTATTAATATTATTAATTTAAAAGTCTTCTGGAACTCACAATTTTGATTTCTATGTTGCGTAGATTTTTTTTTAAAATATGGTTTAGGATAGTATTTTTGTAACTAAATGGTGCCGGTTACAGTTTAAAAGTCCAATTAATAATTACTCCCTACCCCGCCTAACAAAACTCCGTAAAATGACTGGCCTACATGGGCAAGCTGACAATATATCATTGTGTCAAACTCATATAAAAACTTCGACGATCTGTAGGATGCAAGAAGGATGTTACATTTGCGATGTTTTTGAAAGCGATGTGACGCTTAGTGAATTGCACACCTGATCATCCCCTTAAAAAATCGTCAGCATATTAGGAAGGACCCTGTACAGGCTGATTGTATTTTTCTTAGCTTAGCTTAATACTATTGCCATAGATTATTTATCGCGCAGATTTAAGAAATCTCAACCATTTTTTTCTCAGTAAATTTCGTGGAAGCTAACAAAAGAAAAAAAGGTACTCAATCTCACGTAATTTAGCATCTATTGTATCACAAAAATACCTAAAAATGTTCTTCCCCTTTGTTCCCCAATGAATCTGATGAATAAGTTAATATTTCAACTAGGTATAACAGCTTGTGGAATCAGCTCCCTTTGTTCGGGAGAAGTCTTAATTATGCGCTATTATGTGATAAATTCTCATTAAAACGTGTTCAGTGGAAGCTACCAATTTTGTCAGTATACAGCGTGTTATGAAGGTAATATCATAGTACTAGAATACCATACGGTTACTTCATTATGTTGTTTAACTTAAAAATCGATCAATGTTGTCCATTAGTAGTGCTTGCATGTGGTGGGAAAAGAAAGATAACGAAACAACTGCCAATACCTACCGGAGTATCCGGACTTGCAGTGAGATACAAAAATTTTCGATCTTTAATTTAATTTGGATTGAAATTAGCGCAATATAGATAACTCCTTTATTTCATCAGAAAAATACAAGACAAACAGTGATTGCTAAAGCTAGATAGATAGAACGATTTTTGAAACTCATACGTTGAACTCAGCAGTTGAAAATGTATGGAGATACACATCTTTCTACTGCTGATTTGACTTTCAAAAATCGCACTCCAGTGTGACGGGGAGTGAGCCCGTCGCCACTTGTTATGAACAGTGGGTAAAATACATGCCTCGAAATTGAAGCATGCAGGTTTCCTATGGTCTTGACCATAAACTAATAGTACCTAATCTATAATTTAACATTTTAACGGGTTCTTAACGAGTAAAAAAAAAAAAAAAACATAAAAACCTCCAATAAAATGTTTAATTCTAGATTAAATAATAACCGCCTAACTCTCAAAAACTGTATTAATAGTACCTAATATTATATTGACATCTATGGCAAGTCCCCCCAACAGGCTATTTATTTTACGGTACCTACTCGCTTTTTGTAACAGGCTCTATGGTACCTACTCTGATTACCATTTTAATGTACAGTAGAATTCATGTTAGACATGCATTATGGTTATGATTGTAATTTAGCAGCGTTCACGAAGATATCGCGACAGGTTCGCGATGATTTATTGAGGAAATGTTGACGTAATTTATCGGCACGGCATTGCCTCACGTTGAAGTTAAACGTTCAAATGGTTCAACTTAATATTGACACGTTGCTGGCAAAGTGATGGCAGGGGGAGTGAAGCCTTTTTTCAGGTGGATGACATCAAAAGCGTTGGTAAGACATTGGCCTCGATTCGGAGTGTACCACGACTTAACTAAACTAAATTTATTCCTGTCACTTTCTAAAATAAGATTAAGAAAAGAGACAGAAAACCAACAGCTGACTTTAGTGCTGTCAAAGTGACGTTAAATGCGCAAAATAAGATGCCATCATAATGTACGCCATCTTATTTAAAGCGTTTTTGGGCGATGAACGTCACTTTGACAGCACTAAAGTCAGCTGTTGGTTTTCTGTCTCTTTTCTTAATCTTATTTAACAAAGTGACAGGAATAAATTTAGTTTAGTTAAGTCGTGTCGAGTTAGTCCGAATCGAGGCCATTGGTGCTACATCAATGATGCAATCGTAAACTCACACAACTCGACCGGTATAGGTGGACCAGAATCTGATGAAAAATAGGGAAATTAGATTAGGGTTCTTTACTTACTTACTTACTTACTATGCTGGCTCAGGGACCCGAAGTGGGTCTTGGCCTCCGACAACAAAGCACGCCATTCATCTCTTTTCTGTGCCATCTCAGTCCAGTTGGGCACCTCCAGCTCCTCGAGATCCTTGGTAATCTGGTCTATCCAGCGATACCTAGGCCTGCCCACCGGGCGACGCCCAGAGGGTCGCCCCAGATACGCTCTCTTCACCGCACGATCTTCCCCCATCCGTTCTATGTGCCCGAGCCAGCGCAGTCGAGCAGATTTTATCTCGATTTTTTAGGGTTCTTTACACACTGCGATTTTTTGCAGCGCAGAAGTGCAGCAAAAAGATGGATGTATTGAGTCGCGATGCAGCATCGATGCAAACGCGATAAAGCATAGATGCAAACGCGGTACAGCCACGATGCAAAACTTTCGTAACATTTGATCAGGTCTTTGTCAACAGCCTATCTTTTAATCAGTTATTTGTCAACAACCTTTGCCACACACGCCAATGCACACGCGCGTTTGCATCAATACAAAGATGTGTTACGTTATCGCTACAATCATGCGTTTGAATAGATACAAACGCCTATTAATGGTTAGTGAAGTCACGCGATGGACAAACGCACGTTTTAATCACTGCAAAAAGGCTCAGTCTTGACTAGACAGATGACAATTTGGCACTACCATGTGAATAACTATATTTTTTTGTTTTTTTTTTTCGTTTCATGAGATTCTGGTTTACCTATAACACGATAACAATGCGTCGTCGCCGAAATCAACGTCCCCGCCGGCGGACAGCTGCAACCTCTACACTCCTTTTTCTTCTGGCGTCTACAGACGCAACCGGCATATCCCAGGCCTCTTCTCACCGATCCCCCTAATCCGCCGCGTACCTAGCCCCAGCAACGTCCTATGCCCATTCACTGCCTCGTTGGTAGACCCTTCCTGGTCTCTCCAATAGTCCATAGTAGTAAGCAGATGCTGCTTCCTGTGTAATGCGGTAATTACAAATTCGAAAAAAAAAATGATTGGCGCAAGAACGCAATGGATGACAGAATGGGGAGGAAGCTTATAGTATAGGCTACAGTGTGTAAATACAGGATGATGATGATAGTGTAGTGAACTCATATTGAAGGAACAGGCGCGATGTGAAGGAATGTAACCTAGTATTATTGGATTTTATGAGCCTTTTCCCACGTCTAACACGACGCTGACCTCCGTCGCGTCTATAATAATTATACTAGTAATGCGGCGTTTTATCTTTCCATATTAATTATATTAAAATTTAATACTCAAACCGTAACGCGCGTAAAGCATCACGTAGGAAAGCTACGTGATCATTGCTACAAGCGCTGAGTAGGAAAAATCTATACAATGAGGTAATTTGTAGATGTAAATAAAACGGGTAAACTTATTTTGAAAATCTATCAATGCAGTTTTTCTAGTTTTAACAATAATATAATATTTAAAATAAATAAACATCTTGGACATTGGTACCTACCGATTCGGACTGTGCCACGACTTAACTTAACTAAATTTATTCCTGTCACTTTCTAAAATAAGACTAAAAAAAGAGACAGAAAACCAACAGCTGACTTTAGTGCTGTCAAAGTGACGTTACACGCCCAAAAACGCTTTAAATAAGATGGCGTACATTATAATGGCATCTTATTTTGGGCGTGTAACGTCACTTTGACAGCACTAAAGTCAGCTGTTGGTTTTCTGTCTCTTTTCTTAATCTTATTTTAGAAAGTGACAAAGGAGAAGGGTCACGGCCCATACAAAATTTACCCAGGTCCGACAACAAAGTGACCTATCCCAGTTTTTTATATATATTTAGTATGACTAAAATATATAATTTTTATTTTCAATTTGTATGGCTAACACCTAAATATTGCCTTGTGAACTTCTCCAGGCGCAATACTAAACCAATACTTTTCACATACTTCTAGCGATTCTATCTATCAAGAACTTTGCATATGGATGTCATTTTGATGACAATACGATAATATGGTACTATCCGGCTGATCTGATGATGGAGTTGGAAGGTGGCTAGTGGAACTCTTGGGTGGCTACTAGCATACCCATCGAGTTTGGGCTCATTGGAATCGTCTTGATGAGTCCTATGCATTGCAGTTGGTATTGAGGGTCTGATGATGGAGCTGGAAGGTGGCTAGTGGAACTCTTGGGTGGCTACTAGCATACCCATCGAGTTTGGGCTCATTGGAATCGTCTTGATGAGTCCTATGCATTGCAGTTGGTATCGAGGGTCTGATGATGGAGCTGGAAGATGGCTAGTGGAACTCTTGGGTGGCTACTAGCACACCCATTGAGTTTGGACTCATTGGAATCGTCTTGATGAGTCCTGTGCATTGCAGTTGGTATTGAGGGTCTGATGATGGAGCTGGAAGGTGGCTAGTGGAACTCTTGGGTGGCTACTAGCATACCCATCGAGTTTGGGCTCATTGGAATCGTCTTGATGAGTCCTATGCATTGCAGTTGGTATCGAGGGTCTGATGATGGAGCTGGAAGATGGCTAGTGGAACTCTTGGGTGGCTACTAGCACACCCATTGAGTTTGGACTCATTGGAATCGTCTTGATGAGTCCTGTGCATTGCAGTTGGTATTGAGGGTCTGATGATGGAGCTGGAAGGTGGCTAGTGGAACTCTTGGGTGGCTACTAGCATACCCATCGAGTTTGGGCTCATTGGAATCGTCTTGATGAGTCCTATTCTCTGCATTTTGTAACAAGTAGGTATCTAATGATAGAGCTGGAACGTTTTTTGTAGGCATAGAATTAATGCTGCAACTTATCAAGACCAGCAAGCTCCTGGCTGCCGCCCCTGCCCCTGCCCCTATTACCATTCCAAAATGGTAAATGTCCAAGATGTTAGGCGAGCAGGTGGTTAGGTTTTATGTGTTTCTTTGATAATTGCAACAGCACCCTACTTTGACAAGTGCCTAATTCGATAAACGTGAATCTTCGCAGCTGCTACCAGTTCTTTGTATCCAATCTTGCCTACATTTGCCAACATCACTTGCTGCACAAGCCGTTACAAGATATTCCTCAGCACATAACGAACCATCTAACTGGTTTGAATGGAGGTCATGTAGGTGACATTATTAGTATGCAGAATACATTGGCTGGTCAGCATTACCAAGCTGAAGTGGCAATGGGCTGTTCATATCTGCCAAAGAACTGACAAGCGATGGGGTGTCAGAGTTCTAGAGTGGAGACCACGAACTGGCAGGCGTAGTGTGGGATGCCCTGCTGCCCGCTGGACAAACGATCTAAAAAAAGAAGCGGGGAGCGACTGGATGAGGAAGGCCGAGGACAGAGTTTTGTGGCGCGCCTTAGGAGAGGCCAATGTTCAGCAGTGGATGATGATAGGCTGATGATGATGATGGTGATGATAATGATGATGATGATGATGATGATGATACCCTGGCTTTCGAACAAAGGTCATCCTTGAACGAAAACATAGATGAAATAAGTGACGAAGATTGTACTTGTGTATTAATTAGTATAATGTTTTACCTGGGGTGGGCGTGCACTGGCATGGATATATCAAAATTATTTTGATCATCCCACACTGGGTAACTATGTATGTATTAAAGGACATTGAGAATTAGGTTATTAAAAATTTTCTACTTTCAGTCCAAACTTAAAAAATGTTCATGAAAATATAGTAGGTATCGAATAAAATCAACATGGTTTTGTGTAAACACACAGGTTGATTTTAATTTTATTTTACAAAATAACTGTCAGACTTTCGGTATCAACTGCAATGCACAGGACTCATCAAGACGATTTCAATGAGTCCAAACTCGATGGGTATGCTAGTAGCCACCCAAGAGTTCCACTAGCCACCTTCCAGCTCCATCATCAGACCCTCGATACCAGCTGCAATGCATAGGACTCATCAAGACGATTCCAATGAGCCCAAACTCGATGGGTATGCTAGTAGGCAAACAAGAGTTCCACTAGCCACCTTCCCGCTCCATCATCAGACCCTCGATACCAACTGCAATGCATAGGACTCATCAAGACCATTCCAATGAGCCCAAACTCGATGGGTATATATGCTAGTAGTCAAACAAGAGTTCCACTAGCCACCTTCCAGCTCCATCATCAGATCAGCTGGATAATACCATATTATTATATTGTTATCAGAATCACATGCATCTGCAGAGTCTTTAATAGATATAATCGCTAGAAGTATGTCAAAAATTATTGTTTTTTAGTATTGCGCCTGGAGAAATTCACCAGGCAATATTTAGGTGTTAGCCACACAAATTGAAAAAAAAAAATTATATATTTTAGTTATACTTAATGTCACAAAAAAACTGGGATAGGTCACTTTGTTGTCGGGCCTGGGTCACAGATGACCATTCTCCTTTAGTTAAGCTAAGTCGTGGCACAGTCCGAATCGAGGCCATTGTGACACAATTTATCTAGTTGCCATTTCTTTATTTATAAAGAACTTTGTCGTTTTAACCCTGTATATAAAAGCAGATTACTACACAAAGTAGTAACCAGTCAATAAACAGTTTCAACGTAGATTTTTTTAAACCTGTCACTCTATCTCTCAAACAAAAGCACTCAGACATTTTCGCGAAAGCAAAGGCTGTCCGTTTCCAATTTTACTTTTCGGCTGAAAAAAGTTCCTTTTATACCATTGTCCTGAAGAGACAAATATGAAAGATACTGACAGTAAAACAAAGCGGTTTGAAATTATGACGCAGCAATATGGCAGGATTACTGGACCCTTTTTAATGGATATTTTGGCGCGTCATTGTTTGATGAAAATTGCTTTTTTTGGCAGGGGTCGGCTTTTATAAACACTGGTTCGGTTTTGCCTTTTTACCTTATTTGTCTTCCTTTTAAACTTTGAATTAGATGGTCAGAGCCTAAAATCGCTTTCTCTGAATGGGAGTTCGGGGAAAACCTACACTCACCTATCTTTTTTGTGAATGAAAGATAATCAGTTAAATGAGATTAGAAAAAAATCTGTTAAGTAGGTACAATAGAGATTTTTTTTTAAATTTATTCCTCAAATTCACAAACAAAATTTAAGAACTAAATGCATTGATAAACCAGATATTAGGCTTGTCCCGATGCAGATACATCAGGCAGTTAATATGAATATAGACGAAATCATGTAAGTCGTGTACGCAAAAGGAGTCGCGATGCATGTTTGTTACTGGTCGTTCACATATCGGTTGCCTGCTCTCCGGCCTGCCATGAAACTCCGCCAGTTTATGGTGGTTCAAGTGTGTTTTTATACAAAACGATCTTTGAAATCACCGAAATATCAATTACCCAACAACGTCTAGCTCATTTAGCAAAACCATCGACATGGAGCCACAATTTAAAGATTAGAATCGAAGATATACAAACAGAGCATTATTGAAATAAAACTATTGTAATTGGATTGGCAAGACCTGGATGCGACTGGCATGGGACCGAGAAGAATGGCAAATTAGGGAGGAGGCTTATGCCCTGCAGTGGGTGGATACGTGCTGAAAATGATGATGATGATGTATTGGATATAATTTTTTTTTTATTAGAAGGAATTTTCTGAAAGATAGTAAAACAAAAAAAAATCCACCCTAAGCAAATAATCCGCGCCTGCTGCCAACTATCAAAGACGTATAAGATGACTGCATTCCAACTTTTTCTCAAACAATCAAAGCATTGTATGGCATGAAAAATAATCACCATTCTACTGCTCACCTCTGGGATTGGAGCTCGTTGGAGTCGCGATCCTCGCAGCATATCCCGAGCCATTTACACGTAGATAAGATGGGTGAGACTTTACAGATGCGTCACCAATTATTTGATGGACTGCCTACATAGGTAGAGCCTCTGAGAGACAAGTACAACAGTTAAGGCTATTCTACCGTTGGCGCGCTCCATACAAAAGTAGTATGGTGATATTTTCAATACTATCCAATTAAAGTCAATGAAATTTTTCAAAAACAATCTAGTAACTAATTTCTATGTCGGTATGAAGTCAAATTTTCGATAAGATTTATAGTTTTAAAGTTACAGTGCCACAAATATTTCCATACAAATCTTAAATTAATCCTAGCATTGAAACTGTATATTTTAACGAAAATCTGACTTCATACCGACATAGAGATTAGTTACCTGATTGTTTTTGAAAAATTTCATTGGCTTAATTAGATAGTATTGAAAATATCACCATACTACGTTTGTATGGAGCGCGCCAACGGTAGAATAGCCTTAAAGCTTATTGAATCTCACTGTAGGGCACCTTATCTAGCTAGTTGCTATACTCCAACAAGATGACTCAGAGAGACTATACGATTAGAGTCAGTTGTGACAGTTATTGGAGGAAAGCATAGGAGCATCCTGGACACTTCTTTGATCGAGAGTGCATGCCGCCAAGGCTACGGTAGTACTAGTATTTATAGTATTTATTCTTTGCCAATGCGTAAGTATTTGCGCTTATACTCATCCAAGCGCAAGGGCTGTCCTACAAATTCGAATACTTACATAAGAACTGAGAAACCTCCTCCTTTTTTGAAGTCGGTTAAAAATACTTTTAAAGAAATAAACCATTCGCTGTCGTGCACTTTTCTTGCTTCTGCTAAGTGTTTCCTATACAAATAGCGGTTCTCAGATCTCAGGATTCACAACAATGCACGGTTTGCATGAGAATATCTTCAAGCTTGCTGCGTCAATCGCGTGTTTTTTTTTATTAACTATGGGTTTGCTCTTGACCTCAATTCAGTCCTCAGGACGAAGGGGGACGATGGGGTCGTAGATGTAGCGAGCTTACCCAGAAGATGCCTATTCACTCGTACTTTAAAGGAATTCGGGTTGTAAGTGCTCGGAAATACTTACGCAGGTAAGGCATTCCACTCCTTGGCTGTGCGCATTTTAAAAGATTCAGAAAGGCGCTTGGTGCGGATATGTGTGATGACAACCAAGAAGGGGTGATATCCCGCGGTGCGTCTGGAAGTCCGATAGTAGAAAGGGGAAGGTGGGATGAGCTCATGTAGCTCTTGGGCACACTCAGCGAAGTACAATCTGTAGAAGACCGACAAGCAGGCGGCGGCTGCGGCGGTGGGCTAGGCTATGAAGCTTGGTCTCCACCAGCTTACTGTCGCCAATGAGCCTCCTGGCTCTGCGTTCAACCGAGTCGAGTGCTTATGATTATGATTAGGACTTCTTCTTGAAACTATAATTTTAAACGAATAATAACGTCTTATCTCTTATTCAATCTATGACTGACATCGTACCTATCACGTCTTGACAACGCCCTCTGAATTTTTAAACATAATCTATGATCGGAAATGTTGTTTTCTGGAAATTAGACAGACTTCTCCTCTCTTGCTCCGGGCGGATTGCTTATTTGCATACAGAGTGGAACACTTCGACAGAGTCCTAGCCTGATTATTTCTATTATTTCCCCTCGGTTTTCTTTAGTTATTTGTCCTCGAGATTACCTATTTGTGAATAATATTATTGTTGTACTTTCTCTTGATGTAGTTATAAAATAAAGATTATGTTGATTGCGCTTCATCTCGTAGACAAGATCAGACGATTTTATGAAAATCTGTTTACATACAAAAACTTAGGATTGTATTATCTTTATGGTAGCAAAGGACAACCGCCGCTCTCCCTTAAAAAAATACCTTAAAATGCATAGAAGTTTTGACTAAAGTCAAATGTGTAATAAATTATGGGGTTTTATAAAAACGACTCAGATAGTATCATTTACTTTTATTTAACGAGTTATTTAGTCATTTACTATTAATAAATTATAAAAAAGCAGCAACCCCAAAATGGCTGTCAATGTTGTTTAGTAGGAGGTGCTGCAATCACAATGTTTTATTTTTAAATTTAAAAATAAAAAAAAAACTGATAAATCATTATAAAATAAACGAATGCCTGCAGTTAGTTTCTAGTGTTCCATAGTCCATAATAAAAATAGAAGTACGGTTATACATTTTTTGTTATTATGTGCCGGATGTCCTTTTGTCAATTGATTGTTTGTTTTTTAGTTTATTTCGTAATACCTACTGCTCTCAAATGGTGAATGAAAACATCGTGACGAATCCTGTTTACGCTGAAGTTGAAAGTGTGAAGTCTACCAATCCGCATTGGGCACGCCTGGTGGACTAACGCCCACCCTAAGGGTAGGCCTGTGCATCGCAGTGGGACGTATTGGTACAGGGTCTAACTTAATTAAGGATCTCAAACTGAATAACTTGATGCTGTATGGGAAAAACATATAAATCGCGAAGAAAAAATCATCTATTCCATACATTTGGATCGAGTAGGTATGCAGTATTGTATGGAAAAGATATTTTTTTTGTTTTTGTGATTTTAATATTTGGCCCCATAGCGAAAGTAGTTCAGCTCGATGATCTGATCGTCCCCAGCATAAGGAAAGGACCCTGTATAGGCTGATGATCATAAATGATACATAATAATACATAATATTCTAAGTCTAATAATTAACATAAACATATATAATATTCTAAGTAATTTTAGTAAATAGTATACACAATTACACACATTATACATCGCAAACCCATGTTGACGCAAGTGGGCTTATTTACGAGTAGCTAACAAACCATAAACGAACTCGTGTGTGGAATCGAAAATAATAAAACGGGGGTGATAAAAACAGACTCGAAACAAAGAATTTTTCTGTTATCTGAATCTAATATCTAACCGAGGATTGAAAGGAGTGTGTTTGAAAGAACAATTTAGCTTTCAAATTGAAATGGCCGGGAATGCAGCGAAACGGAAAAATATGTTTTCGTTTTATTTTGTTTCAAGATTTAATTAAATGATGGAACGAATTGAAATGACGGAATATTAACATTTTTATTTGATCGTCGAATAAATGCGCCTTTGATTTGAGATAGTAAATAAATGAATGTCAGACAGACGCTAGACTTTGTTTTACCTATTTCTTGAGCAAATAGAAGGCCTTTTGAGGTTCTTTCTAATAAATATAAAATTTCTATGGTACCCTAAATATCAAATACGTTTTCAGTTATCTTTTTTAGGGTTCCGTAGTCAAACAAGGAACCCTTATTATTTCATCCATCCTGTCTGTCTGTCCATATGCCCCGTATCAATTACTCCACATTTTTGCACCTATTGAATCGTTTGGTATGAAGACTGATAACAGTGACCCAAGAACAAAAATGTGGTATTTTTATTTAAGGAGAAACACGTTTTTTAGATCTACGTCTGAAAAGGGGGTTGAATAAAATTTCTTTTGAAAATTTCCACAATAATTTTATTTTAAGTTGTTCTAAGATTAGATTTTTGTGCAACGACTACGAAACCCTATCATTGGCGAGTCGGACACGCTCTTGGCCGGTTTGACTGTAAACTTTCAAATGTGTTTATATTCGAATTTTTAATTCGTATAGCAAGCAAGCAAGCAAGCATTATGGGCTCCTTTGCACCGGGATCGACAAGGGGCGGGTTATTTGACTGAGCTTGTATTTCATTGTTCTGACGGAGCTTGTTGCTGATTTGTAACTGTTTTTATATCTTTGTATTTGACGACGCTTGTGCTGACCACTTTATTTTTGTGATTAATCTTAATGCTTTTTTGAATAAATTATTCGAATAATCTTCTGAATACCTATTTTCTTTAATCATCTTAATGTATTCCATTCCATCATTTAGAAAGGCTTACTCGGTCATTTTCAAACGCATTTGTTCTCAATTGACCTTCAGAGTCTTATACGATGTCCTCAAATGTGAAAAGGATCGGCTTAGTGAACGTTTTCACCCTTTCGAGACCTTTACAATTTTCCTTCAAATCTCTTTTTAATGTTTTCTACTTGTCCTTTAGAAGTTTCCCCAAATTATTTTCAAAAGGTCCTTGTACCCGGCACGAGGCTCTTACTAAGGGTCTGCTCATTAATTGCTTTCAAATTGAAGTAACTTTTTTACTTTTAGTTTAATGCATAGTACACATACAGTACCTCTGCAATTCAGATTAAATAATTATTAAATACCTATAGAAATAAAGACAACAGTCGCTCGCAAATTCTTTGGCGTGGACATTTAAAAAGTATCCTATATAATTATGTAAATTTTTTCTTTTATTTTTTGGGTTAAATGAATTTATTGGTAAAACAAATAAAAGTGGGTAAGCACATTAAAGATAAAGTTGTATTATGTTAATCCATAATCCATTCTATGTTCGAGCCAAACCCAATCCTTGCAGCTGTGTATGAGTGAATTGACAACATTTCATTTGAATAAAGGTACCAAAATTAGAAAACCATTTGGAGATTATAATGATTCAAAGCATAAATCAAAATTATCAGATTTATCTATCCATTATTTCTCGAGTGATTTGAAAAATACTGACAAATAAAATATTGGTTGAATGAGATCTTATTCCTTTGCCTGCTTGGCTTTTCTATTGTATTTGACAGATTTTATTTTTAATGTTGTTAAGGCCAAGGTATTATAGTCATCCATCCAACGTTTTTCAGAAAATTCGAAAGTAAATTAAAAATAGAAATATCGGTCAAAAATTAAATCGGAAAAATACGTATCTCTTATTTTTTTTACCTATTTTTATACTTTTTATTAAAAACAGGTGGTTAAGAAAATGAAATGTTGTCAATTGCGTGATTGAGTGACAAACATCTAAACATACAAACTTTGGCATTAATAATTAGTAAAGTAAAGTAGTAAGAAAAAGTAAGAAGGACCCTGTATACTTAGGTAGGTTCTTATTACTAGACCATATGATCACCATCATCATAGACTTTATCATCTGTAGCTGATTACTTTTTCTCATGGCTGTACTTGACTGTACAGTCCTATACAACGTGTTAATGAATTAACGCAAAACTAGAAAGTAGTTAGTTTAGAATCGAGAGCCGAATCGAATTATCATGGTTTCAACATGGGTAATTTTTTTCAAAATATTAAATAATTTTTTTGTAAAATTTTAAATTTACTGAACCCGGTGTCAACCCACCCCAAGGGCACACCCACCCTACTTACTACCAAAACAAGATTATAAAAATGTATGCATGAGTACGTTAGCGCTTTCTTTCAGTGCTGAAATGATAACAAATAATTTTTGCCTCAAAACTTAAAATGCGAATAACTTTAAATTTTAATCACAAAAATAATGAAATTATTATATTTCAATCTAATTATTTTGATATAAATCAGTTGGGGTGTATGAGGTTTTGCGCTAATTCATTAACACGTTGTATATCATCATTATCATCATGCACGTAAATCGTTTCGGCAAACAAATCTCACCAGCTCACTCTGCTGCCCAGTGGTTTTTTCAGCAATATTCCTTAACCTATGTAAATTAACTACTTTGGTTAAAACATCAAACTCTAAAAGAATAGAAGACCTACTCACCTTATACGCACCGCATGTTAATAACGAAGAAAATAAGAATAATAGGAATGTTATTACTATATAAGTGCCGTAGTAAAACTGAGCTATATTGGACACCAGCTCTTTCTTCGTCTTGCCAAATATACTATCGACTTTCTCGAAATTTCGGAACTTCTCATCGTATTCTGAGGTTTCAGAGACGAGACCGAGACCGAGTTTGTATAAATTAAATGCCAATACTCCTATTGATATTATCTGTAAATAAACAAAATCACAGATTTATTACTCAGTAAAATTTCTGAAAAGCCTAATAAGACACAGCAGCAACGTGCCTTTTATCTTGAAAATAATTCGGAAACTCCTGATGTAAAGATCACAGCAATGTCCCTCATTGTTTATTTTGCAAAATGTTTTAGCTTAGGAGTTTAAAATGTCAAGATTCGCGAGGAACTTGAAAGAAAACAGAAGTACTTACAATAACAATGTAACCAAATACAATGTTCCCCAACCTAAGGGGGAAACAAAAGAGAAACTTTCGTGTCATCTTGACCCCATCCGTGATTCTGTAACAAATACAAAAGGTCACGGTTCAAGGAAGATAATTGAACTTAACACGTTGAAGTTATATAAGTACGTGAAGGTAAATGAAGATAGATATTTTGGTAAAATTGAGGTTTAATCGTTATTTCGCTTTTAGTGATAAGACGGCCATTTGTACCCTTACTAGATCATAAGAATCATCATCTTACTTATACATTTTATTATATACAGGGTGCTTATTGGGTAGCTTATTATGTCCACTCACTCTGGCTACTTCAAGTCTATAGATAAATGACTTATTAAGTTGTACATCGTTGGCATTAATGAATTCTATAAATTCGAACATAATAATGTAACTGGAATGTAATATAAATAATATAATTTATTATAAGTTGGTAGCGCATTTGATATATAAAATTTGTATTATAAAAGAAATGAATATTGAATATGACGAACATGTAACTTTTTATCACTAAATACTGGTAACCCTCGATGTGACCGTCGCTGACTGGCTAATCTTTACACTACAGCATGGGCGATTGTCGTTATAGATGGCTCATGCTAAAACGAAAGCAAAAGAAGACTCTTCATATAAATAATATATTATATTTTAGCCTTTCAAACTGAAAACTGCATCAAAATCGGTCCAGTTGTTTTCAAGACTTTAGAAGATTGATGTGTTTGGACTTCGCTGCTGATCTAATGCCTGTTGTAGAGCGCCTGGGGACTTTTCTTTTATTCCGTTTTGTTATTTTATAATTATTAAGTATAACAGACGAGTTTCATCCGACTTAGAAAACGATAGTAACACTTAACAAGTAAAGGAATCTCGACCCCCGGAGTATAATTAGCACTCTCGCCAACTTTCCGCATTTCGTACTTAGAACTCCTTGGTTTGACAGTTTTTTTTTTAATTCTAAGTAGGGTTGGACAGTTTTGAAGCATTTCAATTAATTTATTTATAACTAAAGTACCTCGTGATAAGCCGTGGTGGTTTAGTGGGTAATATAGCCTTGACTTGCGTGTAACGGTTAGATTTCAGTCTAGAACAGTAGGGCTAAGTGCGTCGGCTATGCGCTGAAGCGAAAACCATATGACTACACAGGTGATGGCCATAGAAGAGGGAAAAAGAGGTAGAGTGGACGTCCATCGACCACCTGGATGCGAACCACCTTGAAGGATATACCAGAAATGATACCAAACCGCCAAGAGTGGCGAAATAGTATCAGGAGGCCTGACCCCAAATAGGGAACAAGCCAGGAGATTTAGGGTCGAACCTCATCTGACAGCACCTCATCACCTTCTTCTGTCGCTCCATTCTTTTCTGTCGCTTAGCGGCGGTGCTGGGGCGTGCGATCGCGTTCCGTCTATCTTATTTGCTCTAGTAAATGACGTTCCTGAGTGACAGAAAAGCATGGAGTGACAGAAAAAGGCGATGCCGTGCTGCCAACCCTTATTGACCCGTTGGGCTAAGTGCAAGTTTCAGATTTTATCGTTTACTAGATCGGTGCTGCCAAAAACCACCATGTCGATTAGATATCGATTGAATCGGGTAGTTACACAATAAGACCCCCTGACTCGTATCAATGAGGTTTTAGGAAGTTATTTACGATTTGTATTATTACCACTGGATTTTCGGTGAAGGAAAAAATCATGAGGAAACCTTATGCTTATATTTCGAAGCGTAGGTTATGTTCACTCTCTATTCAAAAGTGACTAAAAAGCCCGATACGAGAGCGACAGGTGCCGCCAAGACGCTGTTTAAATCATCTTTTATATATGAAAAGGCCAATGATTATGATGATTCAAAAGTGGACTTTCTTCTTAGACTAGACAGAGTTAGAGTTCTGAATCTGCTTTAGAATTATAATACTTCTGTTCTGTTGACACCCTATGCTGAATGCAAATAAACCAATAATATAATAATAATAATATAATATAAACCCGCGGGGGCAGCTTGTGGCGAGCTGACGGTGAGTGGCGACACCGCGGACCCCTATCCAGGGGGACCATACAGACATGCGCTCACACACACACACCCCCACACCCACACACACAGTAACACACCCCCCTACCTCTGGCTTGCCTTAATTGGCCGTCCAGAGTGGAATCGCAAGAGCAGAACCTATGCTCCAGGTTGGAAGTGTATTGCACGTAATGGCGTAATAACGGGGAAACCCGCTCACGGGGGTAAACCCCGCGATGGTGAAACCGGAGCCGCACCTCTCGACAACCTTCAGCCGCTCAATGAGATGTTGTCCCATTGTCGCACTTTGTGCGTGCGGCCGTTTTATGGGGCCCACTCGACGAGTCGGCGAGTCACCGCCTGCCCTATTTACAATTTTGAGACTAGTTGTCATGGCAGGCGTCCGTTAGTCTCCTCCCATAGCCCAGTATCCATCCATCCAACTTTCACCTCCATAGCCCAAGACCTTATTTTTCCATCGCGGCCATAGCGCCGTACTCCAATAGTCTTTACACAGATGGCGGGGACCATCCCCGTGGGTATCATGTTGTACGCTCGGAGATGGTATCCGCCATCTGTGTATCCCTTACATTTAGATTAACTTGTCTTTTGAACGGGCCTCTACATGTTGGCTTCGGCCCCATGCACGCCTTCCAAAGGTCCGGGACTTAATTGCCCGTGATTACGGAACGTAAAATAATATAATATAATAATAATATGTATGTATAATATATTACGCTAAATAACCTTCCGACCTCAAGAATACTGTCACGAAAACCCATATGGTCTGACCCATCGTTGAGAAGCCCATCGGAAACTACATCTTCGTCTTTATCAATGCCAAGGTTCATTATGAACCCATAAACGTCCCACTGCAGGGCACAGGCTTATAGCCCAGTCATTTTAAGGAGTTTTGTTAGAAGGGGTGGGGAGTAATTATTAGTGGGATTTTTAAACTGTAAGCGGCACCATTTAGTGACAATAAGACGATCCTCGATCTGAAAACGAATTAAGAGGGCTATTCGAGCTCAGTGGCGCCCTCGTCACAATAATAAATATTTCTCAATAAAGAAAGCCTAAAATAAAAAAGTGCCCACTAGGTAAAACTACAAAAGCCTTCAAGCTATTTTCATAGAATACTTTTATAGTCCTTAAAATGTGAAAAAAAAATTACCATCTGGTTTTTTAGAACTAGATAACTGCTAAATTTTAAATTTTGGGGCTGTTGCTGATGTAATTTTTTTTTAAGTTTGGTACATTTCTAAGCTCATATTGGCTCTTAAATGTTATTCCTAAAAAAACTATTATTAATTAGTCCCGGCTCAAACCGTAAAATGACTGGGCTATTACCCTCAAGAAGAGCGTTTAGGTATAGTCCACCACGCGTGCCAAATGTGGATTGGTAGACTTCACATACGCATCAGAATTTCTTCTTCAGCGTGTGCAGGTTTCCTCGCGATGTTTTTCTTTATCGTTTGAGAGCAGTCGGTATAACGTAGGTACGTAAGTTAGAAAACGTACGTGAAATGTCTTGATTGAATGTGGATACTTCTCCACAATACGCCATCGACGATTCTCTCCTATGGCAAGGGTAAAAAATTAAATTCAGCCTCATTTTGAATAATATCCCATTAGGGAAACTATTAAGTTTGCAGCATAGTTTCAGGTGAACACCAAAGCGAACACCGTAGCATATATGCTCACGACTATATTCCCCGAGGGGGTAGTCAGAGATATTCTGAAACCTCAGAATATCCACGTTTCACTAGTAGTGCCGAAACTCTGTCCAGTGTGACGGGGAGTGAGCCCGTCGCCACTTGTAATGGACAGTGGGCACAATACATGCCTCGAAATTGAAGCATGCAGGTTTCCTCACGATGTTTTCCTTCACCGAAACGCCAGTGGTGTTACAAATCGTACATAAATTCCGAAAAACTCATTGGTACGAGTCGGCCTGTACGGGGATCGAACCATCGCCTCCTGCACGGCAGGCAAGGTTACTCGCCACTGGACCACCACGGCTTCTAAAGAACACCGTAGAACATTGCAAAAGAAGTTTGGCGGAGGGCTATGGCCCATATAATTTGAGACCCAGACATAGAGGTCCCATACACGAATGAAACTTAGTAATATGCGTAGAGTGAAAGAAAACTAACAAAAATGTAAATTGGTTGTAAACTGTAGAAGTTGGAGGAAAGGTATTTCTCCTTATACCCTTTTGTATCAAGTGTGTGAAACTCATAATCTTTCTTATTAGATAGTCCACTCAATCTCCTACCCAAGTAAGTAGTACCTAACCGTAAATTGATTGTAACCTGTAGAAGTTGGGGGAAAGGTATTTCTCCTTATGATACCTTTTGTATCAAGTGTGTGAAACTCATTATCTTTCTTATAACATTGAGTGAACCTCAATCTTCTACGCATTCATTGTGTTTATTTTAATGAAAATTCACGATAACCGTACCATATTAGGATAATGGAAGAAAACGAAATCACACGCACTATCAGTTCAACCAAGACAAATAAGTTCCGTAACGACCAAAAATACCTCAGTGATATTAGATGAAAATAGCTGTCGTGGTTGCGTTTTGCTACTGTTTTTGGATGATTTGTCAATTTTACTAGTAATTTCTACTTTTGAATCCGGACTTCTGGAGATAGTGGAAGTTTTTTTAAAAAACGCCTTAATTTTTTCTGTTTGTAATAATTATGACCACCTTCCTGAATGGCTTTTAGCTTTCGTAAAAAATGGGTGGGTCCAAATTTGCCAATCTTCTTTGCATGGACTAATAGTGAAAGTTCTCATTGACAAGTTGTCAGCCTATCGCGAACACTGCCCATTTCTTCAGTGAACTTTTACGACTTGCGCAGAAAGATAAGCAGCTAATTTATTCTAAGGTTTCCTTTACGAAAACAGCGTGAGAGAAGTAAAAAGCTTAGTGTAAAAAATCAGTTACCTTAACTGCTACTCGATCTCCGTTTTCAACAGATCCTTTTAAACTAGGTAGACTTGAACCCAGACTAGATTCAATTAAAACACCGGTAATGAGTGACTTGGCTCTCTGCCAGATTCAGCTGCAGAATTTATTCTTACAATTGAAAAAGTACGTGATTTTTGAATTTTAGTTAGGCTAGGCTGAGACTAGTGTTGTGTCACGCGGTCGATTATCCATAGACAAAGAATTACAATAACATCGATAGTATTTAAAAAATGGATAGGTACTCGTAATAATCGATTGTATCTTATATGATAGCCAACCTTCGATAGAAGATGGCCCCACAAGAACAAGTCTTACATTTCAATATTTTTTATCGTATAATCAGCCCACCGACCGTCCGAACATGCAGCGTGAGTAAGCCCCCCAAAGGGTACGACGACCTGGTGAAGGCGGTGGAAACCTGTTGGACGAGGGCTGCGTAGGTCCGGTTGTTGTGGTGTTCCTTGGGAGAGGCCTGTGTCCAGCAGTGGACGTATTTGGGCAGAGATGATATTATTCCGCTACTATGCAAAGACCTCCCCTTTAATCCTCCAATTATACCTGTTCTGGGAAAGCTCCTGTCATTAATTTATCATCGAAGCGTTCAGGAGTGCAATTATATAAGGTAACATCCTTCTTGCATCCTTCAGATTGTCGAAGATTTCATGTTAAGTTTGACACAACGCATACCGAATTCACAGCTCGCCGATGTTTCATCCGATGTTTGCGCTTAGAGAATTCCACTCCGTAAATCTTTAGACAATTTAATAGGGATTCGCCTTGCGGTAGCATTTCCCCTCTGCCACGGTATTAGATCAATTAATCTTGCGCATTTACACCCAATTTTATACCTTATCACTAAACGAGACAGCCTATAATAAAGAAAGAATAATTTGGAACTTAGAACGTTTGGGGTTCACACGAGACTACTTTTCATGATTTTTAACATTCAAAATTAGAATCTAAACTTATGGGGAATAAAATCCAATGTTGCGGATTTCATGTTACCTCGCCCCCCGCAAAAAGTGGCAGAAATGTTTCTTAGTAGAATGACACGCGTAACTCGTCCCTATTAAATTGTCTAAGCCGTAAATATTCAATAGTAAGTATACCATTTCTATAATGCATGTGTATACACTATTATAGATCAGCCATAGCAGCTACTATTGGTATCCAATACTATCGATAATGTTGTTATTTACAGATAGTATTTCTACTTTTTAACTAACTGCATCAATATCAATGGGTTACTTAGTGTACTAACACTGAAAAAAATGCGAGCCAACTAAGAAGTATAATTTCTCTTAATTAGCAACAAAATAAATGAAATGACGTTATTATTGTTTACTAAAAACAAAAGATGGTTAGTTGTAACAACAAGCCGAATTCGTTTAACAATGTTCTCTTAGTTGGAGAAGTCATGATGTTGACAGGCTTATATGGATTCATGATGTTGGTTGAAGTAAACAAATTTTTTTTTCAGTGATATAACAAGATTTTCAAGATCATTGTTCAGTTACACGTACAAGTTAATAAAATTGTCGATATTTTGACAACACTAGTTAAAACTTGGCTTATATCCGAGTGTTTATGCAGCAAATTTCAGGATTATGTTTTCGTCTATAGGGTTCCGTACCCAAAGGGTACCAACGGGACCGTGTTTCATACGTCCATCCGTCTGTCGTATAAACGACATTTTCTTTTGGACTGTTATTCCTAGCTATTGAAAATTTTCCACAAAACATGCATTATTATAACGGCTTTGATAATAAATCATTTTAAAAATACGGAACCTTAAAAAGTAACAAATTTTTATGATTCCGTATTTATTAGTTTTAAACATTTTTGTTTTTGCTTTGTCATATAAATGGTAATACAATTATAAACTCGGTGTGATTATAGTGCATATATTCTTTAGTAAAATAACAAATAATAATAAAACGGGTCAAGTGCGAGTCGGGCAACTCGCGCACCAAGGGTTCCGTACCACACCACCACAGAACACAACATTATTAACATAGAAAACAAATCTTTTTTGGTCCGAGACCTTTAGCGCAAGACCGACTCACACTTGGCCGGTTTTTAGTATTTGTTGTTATTCTGTAGAGTTTTCTCTATAATCACATTAAGTTTGACGCTTGTATGTATTACCGTTTTTACGATAGAGCGTGAAGAAAAAACGTTGATAAAAACTAGTTTCTTGTTGAGAACCCCCCTTAATTTTTAACTGTTTGACATTTTTATTATTTGTTAACAAATCCGCCATAATAACGCATAATCTGAGAAATTTCAACTATTTAGCTAAAAGCAAAAGGTACAAAAGTTACAGCCCTAAATAGGTAGGACAGACGGACGGACGGACGGACGGACGGACGGACGGACGGATGGATGGACGGACAGACGGACGGACAGACGGACGGACGGACATACGGACAACGTAGGCTTAGTAATAGGGTCCCGTTTTCACCCTTTGGGTACGGAACCCTAAAAACCAGCCATGGGCTGACATAACCTCAGGGTTAAAAGCTTCAATTAAAATAAAATAAAAAAGAATAAAAAAAACCAGCCATGTGATCCCGGTTAAAACATTAGTTTTTTGTTTTTGCGTAAATTTTATTTATTTTTGCGGTGATACGGAACCCTCAGTGCGCATGTCCGACTCGCATAATAGTAGGTTTTCCACATAATATCTAATTATAAATTATAGTCAATATTTAAACAGTTTAAATTCTTATCAGTTAGTTCTTATCGGTTATCAGTGATAATGAAAACCTCCTCCCATTTTGAAGATAGTTTTTTTTAAAATAAATGTTATGTTGGTTATTATTCATATTCAAGATTGTACTTATAACATGAACTAAATTATAGCATATCAATAAGAACGGAGCTCGCGGAGTAAACATTTCTAATATTATATGAACCAACAAAAACAGCTCTCTCATTCAAAGGCCGTTATGCGGAAAAGAGAAAAAGAATAATAGGACATTAGGCGAAGTTTTCTATTGTGGTACCAAAATAATGTTTTGCAAATAAATGTCTCTTTGTCAAGATAACAATGGTTAGAATATGAAGGTTCCGTATCTCTGATGTATTTTATGCGGCCCCTCCGTTGACTTCGACCTACAGATATGGTTGTTTTGAAGTTAAGAAGGTACCTAGTCTATAGTGCTGCTCTTAATCGCATTTATAAACTTCGCATTTAAAAACTACCTACGTGTCTAATGGTTATGAGCATTGGCTCTCGACACGGAGGTGGTGGGTTCGATTCCCACGGGGGACACCTAGTGAAATGTCACTTTGTGCGTTTTTCCCCAGTTGGTTAGGACATTGCAGGCTGAATCACCTGATTGTCTGAAAAGAAAGATGATTCCGTGCTTCGGATGGCACGTTAAGCCGTTGGTCCCGGCTACTATCTCTGGTGGTAGTAGTGGTTGCATAGAAACCACGTCAGAGGTGGTCTGAAAAAACTCTGACACCAGGGCTCTGCCCACACGATAAGAAGAAGAAGAATCGCATTATTGTTATTGAATAAAGCCTTTTATTCAATATCAATAAGGACAAAACATTGAAAACCCTAGCTCCTTATAAACATGCCATGCCATGCCATGCCTAAACTCTAGGAGCTGTAATTTAATTTCTTAACAATCAGTTAGACAGCATTTCCAAAACATAATAATGTTACATATCATTGTTGTTTTTCAATTTATCTAACCATTACGGGTTTATTAATTAATTATTGGGTAATTACCTATGTTTTTTTATTTTAATTTGTTTATAAAGAGTTAATACAAACAATAAGTTAAAATATAATAAAAACAAATAAATTGTTTATTTGGAATAATAAGGGCCTTCACGTCTTCTGGATAACTTCTTAATAGCTTATCTGACAGATCGTTTGTCATATTTTGTATGAAACCTTATGTACCTTTATGGTACCTATTTACAAAAGAAATAAAACTACAGTGTTAACTGCGAATGCGAAGTGCTCATTCACAGCAGGAGTCGCCATCTAGGTGGGTACGTTGCTGATATTAGGGACCTCCCCTCCAAAAGCATAACACGGTTCATGAAGTCCGTGGGCCTAGGAAATTACCTTTAGGTCTAGGGTGACAGCTACAATAGATCTGGCCAGTCGCAGTAGCTATTGGTCATTGACCAAGCCCTTAAAACCAAATAATAAAAATTAATAACTCATGACAGCCTACTGACCTAGCTTGAATAAGTAAGTAGAAAGAAAGTCATCCATAACGTGACTGTAATGACCGTTCGTACCATAATTACCTTTCTTCCGTGCCATTGTCCTCCTGCCCATCGATCGTGACGTCATCGTGTTACGTCATCAATCATGTCCCTAAATGGTTGTGAGTTCAACATTCTTTTATTTTGTCTTTTTGTTACTCAGCTGATAAAGTATAAGAGATAAGAGGAATTTTGGTAACCATCAGCTGCAAGGCTGATTCAGTATTCATAGGGTGTAGGGCATCTCTGTGATGGGGATGGACCAAGTCTGCCTGCATAACTGCAGTCAGTTTAGGAGTTACTTACTTACTTCGAGATCAGTAAAAAAATCACGATGAGCTGCAAGGCTGATCATAGAATAGTATTGTAATATGCACTGTTAACAAGAATAAAAACTGTCATGTTCTCTCAGTCGGATTAGGAGATACAGCCATTCAAAGTTCCGACCTTTGAAGGGCTGTATCTCCTAAACCGACTTATCAGTTCGGTTTCGGTGGTCTATCGACCATGTCGGTTTTTGTACTATTCGCATAGCTACAGTGCATATTGCAATAATACTAGCATATTCATGCATATTCATTTTTAACAACCATACCAGACCTTTGAACGGCTGTAACTCCTAAACCGACTGGAGTTATGCAGGCAGACCTGGTCCATCCCCATCACAGAGATGCTCTACACCCTATGAATACTGAATCAGCCTTGCAGCTGATGGTTACCAAAGTTGCTCTTATCTCTGTCTCGGTGGCACGTTGCGGATAGGTATCGACACCCAATTATGAAGATCCAGCTTCGAATCTGCACGGACAACAGGCTATGTATGTATTACAAGTTAACTTTTCTGTCTTTCGTTATACCAACTGCTTAAAAACGGCAAAAGGAAACAAACATGGTAGGTACAGTCAGCAGCAATAAGATGTATTATACACTTTTGTTCTACGTCGTAGTACTAGAGTGTATATATCTTTTTGCTGCTGACTGTAGATAACTGCAAGTTAAGTTATCATTGTCTTATCATAACCTGCTTGTTTGCTACATGAGTCATGCAGCAGCGTCGAGGGTATATGGAATAATTGTGCTGATTTACTAACTTTAAGTTATGTTGTGTTATTAACACAAGGAGTCCTGCTCACTTAAATAAAGAGACAGCCTAGCAAGAGCTGAAAGGGTGAACTCAGACCATCAAACTGAACAACTTTTACTGTGGAGCCTACCTAAGGAAACGCGAAAAAAATCAGATGTCTCGTACAAAACTACTGTACCTACCTGGCTAAAATGTATAAAATGTAGGGGAGCTGAATTTTTTCGCATTTCCTGAGGCTCCAGTTAAAGTTGCTCAGTTTGATGGATGAATTGCTAGGCTGCCACTTACACCCTGTGTTGTATTATTGTAACCATTAAGAGGGCTATTACTAGCTCAGTGGCGCCCTCGTCACAATAAAAAAAGATTTCTCAATAAAGAAAGCGTAAATTAAAAAAGTGCTCAACAGATAAACTACAAAAGCCTTCAAGCTATTTTCATAGAATACTTTTATAGGTTTTTTAAAGGTCTAAACATACAAATTTTGAAAAAAAGAAGAAAAACGGCCGCTTTTGTTTTTATTCGAAATTATCTAAATGGAATGTTTAGAACCTATAAAAGTATTGTATAACAATGGCTTGAAGGCTTTTGTAGTTTATCTGTTGAGCACTTTTTTGATTTAGGCTTTCTTTGTTGAGAAATCTTTTTTCTTGTGACGAGGGCGCCACTGAGTTGTAATAGGCCTCTTAAGCCTTCCCATGCCACGTAAAAGATTTTAATTTCTCAATATAATGTCAATATGCCTAGGCAATGGTATTATTCGTGAAGTTAAGTATTTAATCACTATGCCTATGCTACGCTTCAGGCGGAAAAATATTACTCGCCCATGATTCATTCGCTAATGGAATTGGTCATCACAAATAAATGTGGTCGACAAACGTATCTAATCAACCAAAAAGCCACATTTCCGATCAACATGTCATGTCATAAAATAGATGGAGTAATGGAGTGTCCGACTACAGAATTGACCGGGGACGATACAGGATGTTTTTTATTTGTAGATAAAGGAAGATATACAGGCTGTTTTTGATTACTTGCCAACATTTCAAGGGAGTTGTCAGTTTTTGGAAACGAGAGGAATTAGAGCAACAGGAATGTTAGCCAGTAGTTAGTTCCCACACCACCACCGTACCGACACTAGTGATAAGTCACTTTGTGCGTTTTTGCCGTTTTCCACAGTTGGTTAGGACATTGCAGGCTGAATCACCTGATTGTCTGAAAAGAAAAATTATTACGTGCTTCGGATGGCACGTTAATACGTTGGTCCTGGCTACTATCTCTGGTGGTAGTGGTCGTTACATAAAAACCACGTCAGAGGCCGTAAGGCGGTCTGAAAAAACTATGACACCAGACCCTCTAGCATGATTTCTCTACTTGGGCGCGACTCGGCTTTTTGACATACTACAAGTCGCGGCAAGCGCGGCTTACGCTCTCCGAAAAGCGCGGGAACAGGTTATTTTGTATGCAGTGAAGGCGCGTCGCGCGCGTGTAGAAAAATCATGCTAGACCTGCAGGGCTCTGCCCACACGATAAGAAAATTCGTATATTTTCGTCATTGCTTTGCTTTACCCAAAAATACAATTATTGTGGTCATATTCCTGAACAATCAAAGAATACAAAGTTTAAAAATCGTTGGTCTACAAGGTAAGGGTTAACAATTAAACCAATAACAAAAAGATACAATATTTTGATACCGTGTCAATCAATACGTTGTTCACTCACTGACTGATAGCCCTTGGCGGTGCTAGTAAACATACACTGTCAATAAGTTGGTTCGAGTTTCGAATGAGGAGCGATTTCGTTTTAACTGTTTGGGCTTCAGTACTTTCACCGTCACGGGTATCGCAAAATTCATTGCCATAACTGTTAATACCTAGCCACATCTTGTTCTTGTTGCTACCGATTAGATTCACTTTCCCGTTCCATCAGTTTAAGAATGGTAAAGACGAGGGACTAAGTACTACATAGTGTAAGTACCTACAATGTGTGACACATGATATTTGTACTTAAAATGTCCTGCGCACCAGATTGCTTAAGTCGTCATTGAGCACAGAGATCTATAGAATAGGTAGGTATAAATAGGGATAGGGTGGTGGTGTGTGGTGTTCAGCTATTTAGCTAAAATATAATTATACACTTTTACCTTTTATTTACAAGAGATTTATTTTGAGGGGTATTCAGACAATGAAACTAATTAACTTTTCCAAAGGAACATGGGTTGGAAACGATAAAATTGTTAACACCTCCCATGGAAAATAGATCAATAAAATTGATCAGCACTTTTGTTCAGAAATAGATCGACTGATCCGTAGTTTTGTATGGAAGGTTCAAAACAATATTCACATTTACCTCAGGGAAAGTTGCTCAGTTTCACTATCTGAATACACCTTTAAAAGTTTCTGGTAAATGTAGAATAACATATTTTTATTATTATGATAAAATATTTACATATTTACATATCATATACATTTACTTGGGCCAGATAGTTTCCTTCGAAAGCAGGCAAGACAAGGAAGTCGCACGAAGAGCTACTGGTCCATGAAGGAGTTAATGAAGGGTAAACTCCCGCTATCCCTGAAACGAAGACTCATTGACATGTGTATCCTGCCTATCCTAACCTACAGTGCCCAGACCTGGTCTCTCACTGAGTCTCAAAAGTCCAAACTCAAGGTTTGCCAGAGGGCAATGGAGCGTAGTATACTGGGTGTAAAAGAACAGATCGTGTCAGAAACACTACACTGCGCTCCAAAACACGAATAGCCGATGTTGGGGAAAAAGCAGCCAGATTAAAGTGGGATTGGGCCGGCCATGTCTGTAGAATGCACCAGGAAAGGTGGGCAAGAATTGTAACGCCCTGGATCCCAGGAAACGGTGGTCGGCATCCAGGTCGTCCTAGGAAGAGGTGGCGGGATGACCTGGATGCCTTTGATGCCGCGTGGCCAGAGCATGCTCAAGACAGAGATGGTTGGAGGTTGAAAGGGGAGGCCTTTGCCCAGCAGTGGGATGAAATGGGCTAGTAAAAAAAATGATAAAACGCTATGTGCCTGATATTGAATGCTGAGCGGTAAGGGTCCAGAAACCAGTTCTAATTCTAAACGGGACCTAAGCATATATTCCGTGCCTAAGCTTAGTTACTAAGCATAGTGCACCTACACATCCTTAGTAACTATTGCTCCAACAATTTCGAATATTAAATACCTACATCCAGAATTCAATTCCATCAACCGATTATGAATTCAAATCAGTAATGAACAATGTTAGTTTCACGTTCACTTCTAATCAAAAGGATTGGATTCACGTTTTAAATCAATATGGTGTCTATTTTGGCAGTTTGTCTCGATGGAACACGGGTCGTTATTAGTTTTGAGTTGTTTTGGACCCTCCTTGGTTAAACTTTGTGTAGTTTCCGGTATTTATTGTTGGTATAATCCAAGGGAAAAAGCGATAAACAGAGTTTTACAGTTTTCTGATCAGAGTCAAAACTTTTTTCGTCTTCGCCTTAGTGCCAACAAACTTTTTTCGTAGGTCTCGCTCGGATAGCCATAAAGAAATACAGACACACACATTGGTAGTTTGTAAAAACGTCAGACAGTTAATTTTTAGGGTTCCGTACCCAAAGGGTGAAAACGGGACCCTATTACTAAGCCTACGTTGTCCGTCCGTCCGTCCGTCCGTCCGTCCGTCTGTCCGTCTGTCCGTCCGTCCGTCTGTCCTACCTATTTAGGGTTTGTAACTTTTGAACTGTAATAGCTAGATAGTTGAAAAATTCTCAGATTATGCGTTATTACGGCGGATTTGTTAACAAATAATAAAAATGTCAAAAAGTTAAAAATTAAGGGGGGTTCTCAACAAGAAACTAGTTTTTATCGACGTTTTTTCTTCACGCTCTATCGTAAGAACGGTAATACATACAAGCGTCAAACTTAATGCGATTGTAGAACAAACTCTACAGAATAACAACAAATACTAAAAACCGGCCAAGTATGAGTCGGTCTTGCGCTAAAGGTCCCGGACAAAAAAAGTTTTTTTTCTATGTTAATAATGTTGTGTTCTGTGGTGGTGTGGTACGGAACCCTCGGTGCGCGAGTAGCCCGACTCGCACTTGACCGGTTTTTATTAAATAAAGAAATACAGTTTGTAAAAAGAAAACAAATCATGAATGAAAAGAAAACATTCTTACTACTTCTGATGTGAATACTATTGTTAGTTTAAATACAGTGCGGTGTTGATCCCAGACTATGAACCATCTTATATCTTGCCCTTCCTGCCCAGACAATGCTGTGCCATGCCAGTAGTACCTAGGTACTATCTGTCAGGCAAAATACTGAGCTGACAAAATATCAGGCCCAAGAAAATTAGTTGAAACTATTTTAAGGTGATGATCAGACGAAATTTTGGAGTATTTGGTTTTTGAAACAATCAACGCAGGTCAGTCTCATTCCGATAGTTTAGTATTTAATCTAACTAAAGTAACTATTTCAAGCAAAATGAATTCTGTATCGTACAAATATTGATTCAAATATAGATTCGGATGACTAATGTTCAAATAGTATAAGTGCTGACTATAGGTAGTTTACTTATAAATTAAACTGGAAAGATTCGTTTTTTGTTGTGATGAATTAGGTTCATTGTTTGCTGATTAGTAAATTACCTACTAAATAAAGTCATAATTATTATGATTACTAAAAAACGGACCAGATAACATATAAGGAAGGAGACATATTTTGAAAACGCGCACATACCTTTGCCGGTAAAGTTCTGGCCATCTACTAATAATATATTACATAAGATATATATTTTAGTCGGAGTGGAAACTTTAGCCTTTTCCGCACTATTTTTAAGTTATTGGCTCCGAATTAAAAGTTGATTAGTTTGACGAGTAGAGCACGTTTAAAGATTCCGCACTGACAAAAATTAATCCGCCTGTATTGGTACCTGCATACCAACCGAAAAAAAATCATAATAAAATACTTCTCAATTTAATTTCAATGAATTCACAGCATAAATTTAACAAAAGTTATTAAAAATTCACAACATTCTTCGAATACAATGAGCATCCGAAACATTTTCACAGCTCGGTACGAATATAATCGATACGTTGCGTTGCTCAAATAATCGAGTCACAACAATTAATTTTGTGCCATATCCGAGTAGGTAAACGGTTACTGAAATAAATTGGCTACTGTTAACTTGACAAAATATCCCATGATATCATCCTTAAAGCAACGTTATAAGTTTAAAATTGGCTTGACTGGTGGGACTTAGGTGTGCAACGGCCTGTAGCGAAGTTCAATTTACATTGTTCTATGCCGATTCAACAGTCTGAATCAATCAAATTAATGTATCAAATGAATATAACAAATAGTTTACAAATTGAACGAAAGTCAGCTTCAGGCTAGATTAGCTTCAAACTTCAAACTTCAAAGACTTTATTGCGACACAGGTAAACAAGGTGGTGAACAGTATTTTAGATAGAGCTCTGTGATCTGCCCATGAGCATGCAATATTTAATTGGAGAGAGGGCATGCAGAGCATTTACTTTACAATTCTACAATTACAATTTACAATTGTTTAGTATACCTTCATAGATTATATTACATTATAGTTTCTCCAGTCCAGTCCATAGCGAAGAACGATTTGATTTTCTGTTGCGTCAGTAATTTTTGGTTAAACTGTTGTATCTATTTCTTTACTATGGCTGACTCTATTTATCCACACTAACAAAACTGCGAAAATGTGTTCATCTGAGATATGGTTCAACTTAGAAAAAGAATATGTCTTTTAATGAACCTCATGCTTTTACCGTATAAAACAAACCAACTTTCTTAGGTTGGTGAGACGTCATACAAATTATGTACCTATATGCGTGTATATGGATAGGGTTTAGAGGACCGTACTGGTTGAAATTTTTTTCTGCGCTTTCGTTGCTTCAAAAGGTATTCATACATCTATCTGTCTGTAATGTATGCTTGTTACCATTTTACGGCTAAAACGCTGAACCGATCTTGAGATTTAGCGGGAGACAGGTTGCATCCGCAGAGGATGTAGGCATAATTCATGCTGATGAAATTGCAGCTAGCATTGGCATCAAGTATTAAGTACACGTTGGGTCAGAGGACAAAACGTTGGCACTGTAAGAACGCCTATAAAAGATCCCAACTGCAGTAAAAATAGTTTTCCGAAATTTTTTGTTGTTCCGTTTTGTACACCTAAGTCACAGTATACTTGTAAGAAAGAGTATCTAGCATTATGTTTCACGTTTTTTAAACTTATATCTTATTATCTTTGTTACCAGGATTATATAATTAGGAAATTGTATAAAGTTAACAGTAGGTAATTTATTTACAAACTAACGTGGTCTGCGGTCACAGTGAAGGTCAGTTGTCTTTCTAACATAAGTCTGTTTTCTTGATAATCCACATCTAACTAGGTGGTGGTGTAGGAAACTTATATGTTACTTGTACTTAATCATAATGGCTCAGAGAGCAGAGCAAAGTCACTGACTGACGTCATCAAGCGTATCGTGAGGCTCAAGTGCTGGGGAACGTGGGCTGGTCATATTGCCAGAAAAGAAGGCTCGTCGGGCAAAGCACTGTTGGAGTGAGACTGTGGGGAGAAATACGCCCAAAAGTAACAGCGCAAATGCGTTGGTATGACGATATCAAAAGAACAGCTGGAGTGAAATCAGTAGAGAAGGCATTAGACCGAGAGGGATGGCATAGACTGAAGCGGTTGGTAATAGCTAAGAAGAAGATAAATAAAATTACTTTACAAGGAATATGACTCGATCACACTCGAGCTTTTTCGTAAAAGGAGACCTGTGCCCTGCAAAGGAACGTGTATCGGCTAATGATGATGATAAATCGATAATAATGAAGCTAAAAGACCTTCACTGCTGGAAATATGCTTCTTCTAATTATATCAACAATAAATTGATGTTGAGTATCGTTGAGCTCGCATCAGTTCGTTCCCTCTTTCCCAGTTCGCTCGTTCGACCTTCATAAGCTCGCGACTCTACCTTTTCGTTCGAGGTCTCTACGCTAGAATCTTAATAACTCATAGACCATCAGTTCTACATACTGCTACCACAGAATACTACCGTAACTACTAATAAGCTGTCTTCTTGTTGTCTTAACTGTCGTGTACCTATGTCGCGGTAGTGTATATTTTCTTTGCCTATGTGGCCCACTGTCAGTTGTCACTTCTACGTTTTATTTCTTCTAGCCTCTCCAAATTCTGAAAGAAGACAGCTACCGCGATCGCAAATCGCGTTAGTTTGAACATACTTATTCAAACCCGAGGCTTACCCGAGGCACAGAATAGGTAATAGGTAGTATATCCCGAGGGTAAAAGTAAACAACAAGTCCCATACAGTTTTATTTTTCTTTTGTTAAAGATCACACTTGAGTGACATTTGTATTTTGGAAACGTTACGGAGTTTTTTGAGTATATTGCTCTGAAGTCCACTTAAAAATCATTGACATGAACTTTTGTTTAAGGTCGTTCCCAAACGTATAATTTTGATAAGAATTTGTTTTCCAGTTTTTTTTTGTGGAAAGGCCATGGACATGTTTTCGTCAACCAATGATAGTAATAATATTTTAAAATTATTAGTTTTATTAAAAAATTAAATAAGTTCAGTCATTTTAAAAATATATGAAGAAAAAACCTGTTAAAAGAAAGAAAGAAAAAAGATAAAAAGAAAAAAAGCGGAAAAAATCATCGCTTTCATCTTGGTATTTGCAAAATTAGGTACTTAATTCAGTTTTAAGTAGTTTTAAGTATTACATAAATAAGATAAGATAAGATAAATATTCTTTAAAAAGAAAAAAAAAAGAAAAATTTGCAGAAGACTTCTTTAGTTTTTTGTTGATTTCTTAACATTATTATTTTAGCAATGCCATTAGGTGAAAATAATCTTGCGAAATAAACTCCAAAGTACATACCTAAGTTAGGTCATTAAAATCATATAATAAATCGTACCCGAATTAATTATTAGAGAAAGAATGAAATTTCGAATGGGAGTTCAACAATACTTGTACGGAACTTAGTGAATTTGTCTTTCTTTCAATTTCCATGTCGCCGGGAAGTTTGGTCGTGGCATTAATTACCTATTGTCGAAGTTACTGTTGGAGTGTTAAGAAAGAAATAGAGGTTACCTTGTCTGGTTTTATTTGAAATTCGTGAAAAAAAATTGTGATATTTGTGTCATAATTTATGTAACAAACAACTGCGTAAATCGACAACATAAAGGGAATCTCAAATAAAACATAAGCTTTTGGTTCAAGTTCATTCGTTTTTGGTCGCAACGTGCGAACTTCCAAGAACGACCGCAGATGAAAAGAAAAACTACTGCTGAAGACAATGGCTGTAGGTACAGTCGGCCGCAATAAGTTATATACATTTTAGTACTACCACGTAGAACAAAAGTGTATACAACTTATTGCGGCAGACTGTACTGTAACATCATTGAAAAAAAAAAACATTTGAGTCAAGGCGGTCCAGCAGTTTTATATGAAACAGCTGATTATTTTATTTTTTCTCGATGTTGCCCACTGAAAGTTGTGCAGTTTGATGGTCTAAAATTTAGACGTCTTAGACTAGTTCTTTAGACTACTTAGACTCGAAACCACCCCTTTAACATTATTAGGGTCGTTTTGTTATAACCTGTAAGGAACAGAACCTAAACGAATTCCACCAGGACAAAGTCGCCTGCATAAAGCCAGTAAAAATATTTGCTTAAGCTCCTTCTGTTTCTTCTAAAGACATCAAAAACAAAAAGTCAAAGAAGTCATTTGAAAAATTAATTCGTAAGTTCAATACGAGACCGGGAAGTTGTAAACTTTGGCGCTATTTCGAAAGCTGTGATTTATTTGGTCGATTCCTCCCCTTATTGGATTAGAGAAGAGTTTCGACAACCTCGTATTATTATTAATGTTCTTTATGAACTTTTAACATTTATTGTTTAAGTCAGACTACTAAAATGTCGTGTTTAATCATGCTTAAAATTCATGAATAAAACGTTCTGTACTGGACGGGACCTGAACCCTGACCTGCAGCCGAAATACACAAAATTGAAATAGTAAAATATGGCTATAACATGTTAATAACCTCAAAACAACCGAAAATGATGCTTTATGCAATGGAGAGGGCTATGCTCGGAGTTTCCCTGCGAGATCGAATCAGAGATCCGCAGAAGAACCAGAGTAGCTGGCATAGCTCAAAGAATTGCTAAACTAAAGTGGCAGTGGGCGGGGCACATTGCTCGAAGAACCGCTGACCACTGGGGCCGAAGAGTTCTCGAGTGGCGACCGCGTACCAGAAAGCGCAGCATGGGTAGGCCCGCCACACGGCGGACCGACGACCTGGTGAAGGTGGCTGGCTGAGGGCAGCGCAGGACCGGTCGTTATGGCGATCCTTGGGGGAGGCCTATGTCCTCAGTCCAGCAGTGGACGTTCATCGGCTGAGATGATGATGTAGGCTTTGTCTGATAGAAGGAGCACATGAAGCTATTAGGAGCCTTTCTATTTTACTCAATCGATGGAACAGCTGATTTGTTTTGCTCCGATCGCTTTGCTCCCACCGTAAAAGTTGTTCAGTTTGATGGGTAGACTCTTAGTTTAAAAGGATGCTAATGATATCAATTTCATCCTGTATATTATACATTCCTTTTGAACTTCTAAACACTGATTTAAAAGTCACATATACAACGTGTTAATGAATTAACGCAAAACTAGAAAGAAGTTTGTTTAGAATCGAGAGCAGAATCGAATTATCATGGTTTCAACACAGGTAATTTTTTTCAAAATATTAAATAATTTGTTTATAAAATTTAAAATTTACTGAACCCGATGTCAACCCACCGCACGGGCACACTTACCCTACTTACTACCAAAACAAGATTATTGAAATGTATCCATGAGTACGTTAGCGCCTTCATTCATTGCTGAAATGATAACAAATAATTTTTGTCTCAAAACTTGAAATGTGAATAACTTTTTTTAAGTATCAAAATAATGAAATTATTGTTTCAATCTAATTATTTTGTTATAAATCAGTTGGGCCGTATGAGGTTTTGCGCGAATTTATTAACACGTTGTATTTATGTACACGTGTAGGTACGCGTCTTTGATATTATAGGTCGTAATTTTTGCAAACATCTTGTTTCCTTTGCATTAAAAAGTGAGTGTACCTTCGATGAAGATAATGTGTTCTGGTCATGCGCATCACTATGTAGTAGGTATGTTTGTGTTGTAAATTAATGTGCGCGAAAATATCGCAAAGGCCTAACCCATTTAGGCGCTAAATCAATAATATGTTAATGTTAACCATCAAGCACAATGCGGAACCAAGCTTAGTGCCATAAACACACCATAAGAGCTTTTCCGTGTTGCCATTGGCCCCTATATATTTTATGGCCCACAATCGTTCGGGATAATGTTTGATTTTATTTTTCTTTTACTGTAGTTTGTATAATTGGTTGTTTACTCTTCGCACGGAAACGTTAATGGTTGTTTTTATTTTTTTCTTATGGTTGTCTGCACTGTCTCTTGTCTAAGATGAGATTTTAAGCCTCAAAATAGTATCCCAATTTAGTCAGAAAATATCACTAAATCTCATTTTACCATGAAACTTCCTGGGCATGCCCACGACAACCCACCAAAGTTTCATCGCAGTCGATCAAAGAGTACCTACTCGAAATGTCAGAAATCGCAAAAAACGTTTCCCATACATTGACCTTGATTTTGATGCCTTTGGGGTCAGTAGGAGTTTCGTTTCCTGCAAAATAAAATTGTTTTTGCATCAATGCAAAATTTAATGAAAGTTTTTTTGCAATTTCTGACATTTCTAGTACTCTAACCTTAGTTGGTCTTACTATCAGTTTAAAATAAGAATGTGCATGACCTTGAAGGGCCGTTGGATAACTTCACTTGATTGTAAAGGAATATAGACTCTAAGGCATTAATCATTTGAATGACTCGAGTGAAGTTCGTGTGATTGAGTGACGTCACATTTGCGAGCGAGGTCATGCACATTGTTATTTTAAACCGATAGTATATAGTTTTTTGATCGTTGTAAGAAAGAGGATCGATTCGCATAAAAAAAACGCGTTTGAGTAAATTGCCTATTTTCTTGCTGACAGTACATTTTTTTCAAAATCTGTTAATGCAGGTCTAAATATCTTAAAATGTTCAGGACATTCTTTTTTGCACGTTTACCTGTAGCTACAACGGTTAAGGTACCTGCCCTACTGCTCCTTCCAAAAAATTCCATCCTGTATATCTCGGCCCCGATATTACTTAGCTATGTCACAGATTATTTAATAGTTACTACCGTAAGCTATGTGATTCATAGTAAGATTAGTTTCCTTTAGTGTCCTCCTCTAAATTACACAACTTTCATCAGTGGCCGCGAAATTAGAAAACGACGCCTACTCTTCACATACCCTTTACCAACATCCATTTTTAGGGTTCCGTACCCAAAGGGTAAAAACGGGACCCTATTACTAAGCCTACGTTGTCGTCCGTCTGTCCGTCCGTCCGTCCGTCTGTCCGTCCGTCCGTCTGTCCGACCTATTCAGGGCTGTAACTTTTGAACCGTAAGACCTAGATAGTTGAAATTTTCACAGAATGTGCGTTGTTACAGCGGATTTGTTAATAAATAATAAAAAAGTCAAAAAAAATAAAATTAAGGGGGGTTCTCAACAAGAAACTAGTTTTTATCAACGTTTTTTCTTCACGCTCTATCGTAAAAACGATAATACATACAAGCGTCAAACTTAGTGTGATTATAGAGCATACTCTACAGAATAACAACAAATACTAAAAACTGGCCAAGTGTGAGTCAGTCTCGCGCTAAAGGTCCCGGACAAAAAAAGTTTTTTTTCTATGTTAATAATGCCGTGTTTTGTAGTGGTGTGGTACGGAACCCTCGGTGCGCGAGTAGCCCGACTCGCACTTGACCGCTTTTTATATGACTCATTAGGTAATTTACGGAGTAATTTAAAGGATTGATTTTTGATTTATCATCATCATTATAAACAAATTGTCGCATTAGATCAAAACGCAATACGCTAAACTCCCATTGGAGCTGCAATGACAGTGATGAATCATCCAGCCGGGACGCAGCTTTAGCAACAAAAACCATTTATTTCATCAACTAATTAGTAGGTACCTAAATTAATGACCTGTACACAAAAGCGGTCTGATTCATGAACACGCGTTCCAGCTTGTTTGTCATTTTAACATTTTGTTGGTCCCTATTTCACTGGTAATTCGGTGCAAATTGCTTTATTTGACCGCGCGAAATTTAACAGAGACTAATTAAGCAGCAATCCGGCCCTGTGCTTCATTATGTCAACCGATATTGTTTAAATTTCACGTACGATGCTTTTAATTATAATTTTGTAATTTATATAGGTACTATGTTAGAGGATGTTTGGGGTTTCATTTTTTTTAAAGAATGAAATGTCGCCTTAGCTCGTAGGCGTGATAAGAGTTTATTATAATAATAATAAGTATGGAACAGCTGATTTAATTTTTCTTTTGTTAGTGAAAGTTTTTCAGATTGATGGTCTCTACCCTTATCAAAGTCTTCACCCCTTTAAAAAGAAAGTAAAATTTATTTATTATTATTATTTATTAGCCTATTTCATCCCACTGCTGGGCAAAGGCCTCTCCCCTGCTCTTCCACTCGTTCCTCCTTCCACAAATTAACACATTAAATTTTACTTTCTGTATATTATACAGGTTTAGTATCACCAAGCTGAACAACTTTCGCAATGCAGCCAAAATAGAGAAAAAAAAACTGCAGATTTGTTTCATACAAAACTGCAGTGCCTACCTATTCGACTCAAATGTGTTGGACAGTATTAAGATTTTTTTTTTTCTCTTAGACAACTTAAATAGGGACTCGCCTTGCGGTAGCATTTCCCTTCTGCCATGGTGTAAGAACAATTGATCTTGTGCATTTACACTCAATTTTATACCTTATCACTAAACGAGACAGCCTATAATAGCGAAACAATAATTTTGAACTTAGAACGTTTGGGGTTCACACGAGACTACTTTTCATGATTTTTAACATTCAAAATTAGAATCTAAACTTATGGGGAATAAAATCCAAAGTTGCGGATTTCATGTTACCTACCGCTAAATAAAAAGTGGCAGAAATGTTTCTAAGTAGAATGACACGCGTAACTCGTCCCTATATAAATTATCTAAGTTTTTCTCTACGTTTTCTCCATAGTGAAAGTTGTTTAGTTTGATGGTCTAAAAACCTATAGTATAGGTACATTGTTTATGAAATTTTATGATACCTTCCCTGCTATTTATTTTTGTATATATTCATGTGAAGGCTTACGTAAAAATGTCGTCAAACAAAAACGTAACATGCCCGCAAACCTGCGTTAGGGGCAGGACAGACGCGTCATTTTTCAGGCTTCAAAGCGCGCGATCAAGACAGATGTGGAGGGATTTGCGACAAGCTTCATGTGTGAACGCAGGCTAGGTTGGATAAATTAAATGCTATAATGTAAAATACTAATACCCTTATTTGTAATAGCCTGATGTAGATTACATTAAAGAAGATAATTGCTCCAGCTATGGGAAAAAGAACCTCAAAAAATGTTAGCACTTGACTCTAACAACAATTCCAACCAACAACTCCAACTATACAGTTGGCGTCATAGTTTTGAAAATCATGTCGATTTGTTTCTCATAATCATTTTTCGATTTTGGTATCCGTTAGCGAAATATTAAGGTTTAAAGTCAAAATTGTTGTTAGAGACAAGTGTCCCCTCTGCCAGCAAAACGGTTGTTTCTGGATATGTGAAAAAATTCATAGCAGTAGTATGTTATAACGAAAAAAAGGAAAACTATCACGGCTTTAGCTACTTAGGTAGGCTTTACAAGTTAACGAGTTTTAGTCGATCAACTTAAAATTGTACTTGGAGATGGTTATACCAGAGTATAAAACAAAAAGCCCCTTTCTAAGTCCATATATTGTGACGGGCAACTACGGAAACCTACACTGCGCGTGGCCCGACACGCTCTTGGCCGGTTTTTTTCTGCTCCGATCGGTTTGCACCCATAGTAAAAGTTGTTCAGTTTGATGGGTAGAGTATGTGGTTTAAAGGTTAAGGCTTTGACTGCCAAATGACCGACAAACAATGGAAAATCTATTGTTATTGTGACCCGCCGGCGTTCAACGTGTTAACACGTTTCTTTTCCTTACACCCTGTATACAATATAAAGCTGACTGATGAAAGGACGGACAATGAAGCGATTCCATAATATTCAGTTCCGATTGTAAAAGGTAGGTACTTACGCGAAATGTCAGCAAACATCTCACGCTTATTTACCCACTTTCAAATTACACGAACATAATAGACAAAAACATGGGGAAACAAAAACGAGACAACGGAACAGTTTGCGTCCGGTAAATACCGGTTTTTATCGGATTAAGCCGGAGCAAGCCGGATGTGCAAACACGCGTGTATGAGAATTTACTGACGTTGTATGCAAAGTTGGCGAAATAAGAGCAGCTTTAAACAAAATGGTACTTTTTAAGGACAATGGTGAATTGTAAATTAATGTAGATATCCTAACAAAGAACAACTCAAATAAAAGAGTGCATACATACATACATACATACATATTCTCACGCCTGTCTCCCACTGGGGTAGGCAGAGACAACGGAACGCCACCTGCTACGATCCTGACATACCTCTCTAGCTTCCTCCACATTCATAAGACCTTTCATGCATGCTCGTCGATTTCGGGTAGATCTGACCTGGCCCTTCTTAAGCACGTGAGTGGCTATTATATAATAGTGTTATCCTTTAAAGCCCATTGTATATTTCAATAATACTGCATGCCTATTATACTGACGATTATACAGACTGAGTCGCATTACTCTAAGGGGTAACCAATTTTTCCTATAGGAAATTCGTAAAAAAATTGGACTTCCCACACTAATTGCAATTGGTATATCATCAACTCATCAGGTATGTCGGCTGGTTGAACTTTTGTATGAATAGTAGAAAAAAAAATCGAGTTTCCTATAGGTTTCTTTGAGAAAGTTGTTCAGTATCATGGGTACAATCACCCCTTAAACTAATTAACTTGTTTACCCTAACAGCCTGTATTCTCCGAATGGATAGTCAGAGACATCCTGAACACAGCCGTGACGTGAGGTGTGACGAGGAGTGAGCTCATCGCCACTTATAATGGACAGTGGATATAATACATGCCTCCAAATTAAAACATGCAGGTTTCCTTACAACTTACAATGTTTACCGAAAAGCCAGTGGTGTTATTTTCATGTTTCCTATCTTCAGCGGTTTAGGCTGTGCGTTGTCTGTCTCTGTCAGTTAGTCTGTCAGTCAGTCACGGAACTCTTTCTTCTTATCGTGTGGGCAGAGCCCTAGTGTCAGAGTTCTTTCAGACCGCCTTACGGCCTCTGACGTGGTTTTTATGTAACGACTACTACCATCAGAGATAGTAGCTGGGACCAACGGCTTAACGTGCCATCCGAAGCACGGAATCATTTTTCTTTTCAGACAATCAGGTGATTCAGCCTGCAATGTCCTAACCAACTGGGGAAAAACGCACAAAGTGACATATCACTAGGTGTCCCCCGTGGGAATCGAACCCACGACCTCCGTGTCGAGAGCCAATGCTCGTAACCATTAGACCACGGAGGCAGTTAGAGACGGAACTCTTTTATAAATATAGAGGTCAGCTGCTTCAGTAATTATATAATATGGCTACTTGTCCCCAAGCTGTGATAATAGAAAGCCATGCTGAACATACATCGGCTGTTTTACCTTTAATTCTTTCCCAGCCTCAACCGCATTAAACTATTTTAATAGTAAACAGAGCCATTAGTTAAATTAATGTAAACATAAACTGTCATCAGTGTTATTAAAACCGAGTTCATATCTGCCATTGGTAATGGTTCACCGCTGCGATGTTAATGTTTTTAACTGGACTTGGTAATAAGCGTTCAATATAACCTTTTTAATAAGATTTTATTTTGTTTTGTTATTGAGAGCGAATGTCCAGCAGTGGACGTCCATCGGCTGAGATGATGTTGATGTTGTTGAGACATTCGATTTCGATGAGGGTCCAAGTTCGCATCCGCACGGACCACATGCCAGTTGAGTTTGTCTTACTTATTTACGTAATACCGGCTGCTCTCAAAGGGTAAAGGAAAACATCGTGAGGAAACCTGCATACGCTGAAGGAGAAATTCTGATGCCTGTGTGAAGTCTACCAATCCACATTGTGCACTCGTGGTGGACTAACGCCCATACACCCTCTCTGAGGTAGGCCTGTGCTCTGCAGTGGGAAGTGTGAGGTCTTATTCAGGAGAGGGCAAAGGTAATTTTCTTAGTTCTTACTGACAATAATATTAAAGGTTTCTGAAAGAGGGAGGTAACAGGAGGAATCCTTAAAAGAAATCATTCTTTTCTTCAAAATAATACTTTTATCTTATTATTGTTTTTTCTTGAGCTAAATTCACGCTAAATTGCATAAAAAGATTGAAACCTATGACTGAACGGAATATTTTTGTTTTTTTGGAATTAGAAAGATAATATTTAAATGTTTTATTTTTTTAATTTAACGTTCATTTTGATATAATTTATCAAGTATTATGACGATAATGAGCAGATTATTTTACAGCTATAACCTATTTAATTAAAATTGTGTTAAATAAACAGCAAAGGCAAACTTGAAACAGCACGTTTTTAATTGCATTAACACTTGGAGCGAGCTGCAAACTTTAAAACTAAAGTCGAGCCGATGTAAAAAAAGTAACTGAAAAAAAAAACAGAATCAAGTGTTTAATTTACTCAACAAACGGCCTGTTGTATACTGAAACGAAAAACAACTGAAAAACAAAGCCAGGCCAAACTTTAAGGGTAAATAGAAAAAAAAAAGTTGGCCGCTGCAACAGAGGCTGAATACAGAACTTGCACTGGAATCGAACTCGCGCTACGTTTCGTGAATAAAAATTGCCTTTTTTCGGATAGCGTGGGTAAAGTACTCTTAATTCGAACTGTGTTGTGATTGTGTTCATTTAATGTTTTAGCAAGCGTTTTGTTTTCAAATAGCTAGAGATTTCGGTTAGGTACTAACCCTATACAACGTGTTAATGAATTAACGCAAAACCTCATACACCCAACTGATTTATAACAAAATAATTAGATTGAAACAATAATTTGATTATTTTGATACTAAAAATTTTAAGTTTTTCGCATTTTAAGTTTTGAGGCAAAAATTATTTTTTATCATTTCAGCAATGAATGAAAGCGCTAACCTACTCATGGAGGTTTTATTGCTAACATTTCAAAACAATTTATTCAATACATTGTTTTACCTACTTATGGATACATTTTAATAATCTTGTTTTGGTAGTAAGAAGGGTGAGTGTGCCTGTGCGGTGGGTTGACATCGGGTTCAGTAAATTTAAAATTTTACAAATAAATTAATTAATATTTTGAAAAAAATTACCTATATTGAAAACATGATAATTCGATTCTGCTCTAGATTCTAAACAAACTACTTTCTAGTTTTGCGTTAATTCATTAACACGTTGCATAAAGACTATTTATGAATAGAATAAAACAAGAATAGAATAACAAAGTAGACACTTATGATAATATCACAACCATGGACCTATAGCTACATAGGCGTATGGAACTGAGATCAATATTGATAACAATAAATTAATAACAAATATTTGGAACACCTTGAAAGGATGGCATAATCGTGCTAATTTAGCTGTCAGAAGCGCGATTTTTGAAAATCATACGAGTGACTTGGCAGTAGAAAGATGCATAATCTCCATAGTAATTTTGACATTTTCTACTGCCAAGTCGCTCGTATGATTTTCAAAAATCACACTTTTGGTCGAAAGTTTTTGTGTTTACCTCGATTCCCGACGAACATTCCCATTGGGGTAGGCACAGAAAAATTATCGCCATTGCCTACGAACTTATAACTAGTATTATTCCGAAAATAAATCGAATTTTATGCGGGCGAAAAGCAAATTAATATACAGTTTTTGAAAGTTACGCGGCAGTAGCGCGTCATGGCAGTTGTAACACTGCCGAAATATCGGGAACTCATAATATACCACCAAAACGCGGTAAGAACCCGTTAAAATGTTTAATTCTAGATCAAAGTAATATAGTATCTTATATCGGGACGCGTAACCACGTGTCATTCTACTTACAAACTTTCTGCCACTTTTTGCGGGGGGCGAGGTAACATGTTATCCGCAACTTTGGATTTTATTCCCTATGACTTTAGATTATAATTTTTAATGTTCAAAATAATGAAAAGTAGTCTCGTGTAAACCCCAAACGTTCTAAGTTCGAAATTATTGTTTCGCAATAATAGGCTGTCTAGTTTAGTGATAAGTTATAAAATTGAATGTAAATGCACAAGATTAATTGATCTAATACCGTGGCAGAGAGGTAATGCTACCGCAAGGCCGGTCCTTATATAATAAGTCTAAGTATAGTATCAATACATACATAGCAAAGCGACAAGAGTAGTGAAGTGAGACCGCCCAAACTGGAGTGCGATTTTTGAAACTCATTCGTTGAACTCAGCAGTTGTAAATGTATAAATTACATATGGAAATACGCATCTTTCTACTGTTGATTTGACATTCAAAAAACATACTCCAAGGGAAGCTGTAGAAATATGCTTATCTCCATTCATTTTCAACTGCTGAGTTAAACGTATGAGATTCAAAAATCGCACTCCTGGACATCAATAATTACTCTACGCCTATCCCTCTATGGTAGTATGCCGTGACTTCACAATGCGTGTTATTATTTTAAATTTTACCACAGGTAAGCCTTTATACAAATCGGAAGAATAAGTTACGGTCGCCCCCTCATTAAACAAAACCTGTAACAATAGTTATTATGAAGACTTTCCACCCCATCAAACATGCGTCGTGATTATATGGAATTAATGTCTGTAAGTTACCCCTTGACGACTTTCTGACGAGGGTATAGCATGTATTTAATCGGGGGATAAAAAGTTAAGACTATGGAGTGTTATAGTTACTTTGAAAGTATACTGTATGTACTGCACTGTACAGAAAAAGAAATATAATATCTTCTTCTATACACAATAATTATAATATAAAACTACTAGCGTTAACCCGCGACTTCGTCCGCACAAATTATGTACCAGATTTTAAGTCAGATCATAAGCTATCAAACAAAAAAAGTTTCATCAAAATTGGTTCAGTAGTTTTCGCGTGGTACTCGTTCAAACACACAAATAAAAAAAAATCTTTTTTTAAATTACAGTTTTATAATAGTAGAGATTATAAAACTGTAACAGAAGTGTGTCTGTACATTGAAGATATTTACAAAAAAAAGATTACGATATGATTTTTAGATGTCCCTGATTCCAAATCACCAATTTTTGGATTTTTTGTCTGTCTGTTTGTTTGTTTGTTTGTCTGTTTGTTTGTTTGTTTGTTTGTTTGTTTGTTTGTTTGGGTGTTTGTTTGTTCGAGTATCACGCAAAAAGTACTGAACCGATTTTGATGAAACTTTTTTTGTTCGATAGCTTATCATCTGACTTAAAATCTGGTGTATAATTTATGCGGACGAAGTCGCGGGTAAAAGCTCGTATAATTATAAACTTGGTGTGGCATTGAAGATATTTGCAAAAAAAATTAATGTGGGCGTTTAGATACAATTTTTTATAATTTTTGTCTGTCGAATGGATGGGATTTTCACAGAAGTATTGTTATTGTATTTACAATCGGTATATACAATAATCGGTTATTTTTGTATTTTTTCAGTAAAATTGTTATTTAACAATTTTACTGTCACATTTATCTATAGGCCGTTTGTATGGTAAGTAGGTAGAGTTATGGTAAGTAAGTAAGTAGGCAGGATATCAATGTTGTCTGGAAATGCGATTCCGTCTGCGTGAATCTTCAAAAAGTACCTACTCTATGCCTGATTGAGTCACAAACATACAAACATCTTCACAGACTTACACATTTATAATATTATATAAGATGTATTAAAGAGTCATTTTGTATGACACTGATAAAAGAAAAGATTGGTGTCGTGTCGTATCAGAAACTCAACATTGGCACTTGCAGAAAGGACACAGGCAAAGAAAATATACACACACAGGGTTGGTGAATACCCCACCGAAAAGAGCGTAGCTACTAAAATATATGACGATGAAAGCGTCAGATTACCTCCGAATATAGTCGAGAGCATTTAATTATGCTTAAAGCTTATTACACTACAAATTACATTCATAAACTTTGGCACGCGTTCAACTAACAATTTGAGAAATCGCAATTATTGCAAGGTATTAAGTAAACAACAATTAATTTAACAAATGTCTCAATTTAAGGGATTACTGAAACACGAAAGCACATGTGCTCAAGAGATTTTTAATGTTGTGGTTCAAAACAGGAGCGGGAAGCGTCTGCATCCTCTTATTAGCATAGGCGGTTAGTGAAGAAAGAATGCTGGGGTGAATGATTAGTTCTTATAGCCGATTTTGACAACAGCAACTGCTACAGTCAGGTGCGCAGGATATCTTTAAGTGGATATAAGTGTATGTGCTAACTAGAAATGCACTCTTTCGTCCCTAGTGAATCTTTGGAATGGGGAACTGCTATGATGCATAACCTTAGCATAAGAATTTATATTGTTTAGTTATTAAGTCGTGTTATGTTGTAGAGTTTCTGGCCGCATCTTCTCTATAGCGCCTACACGTTCCGACGCGGTGGTAGCTTCAAAAAAAGATTTGACATTTAATAAGTGTGCTTCAAGCTCCTATATTGAATAAATTATTTTTGACTTTGACATTGACTTTGATCAGAAAAGGGTTTAACTGGTAACCACAGCGCGTGGACATCAGAGATTTTGATGATACCTGAAAGGATACTTGGCCTGTTACAACAACCTTTACTGAGCGTGTCATTTCTCTGTGACAACCTTATAGGTTGGTGCGCTGAACACCATATTATATTTCCGGAACCTAAAAGTTCATCAGTAACGTTCAGTTCATTTTCCCAAATTGACCACTTTATCATTTAGTTATATTATCACTGTTTTCCATTTTCTAATAATTTTCAGTAGTCTATAAACTAATTAATAAAATTAAGTCTTGCATGCGACTAGCACAGAACTGGAAAGAATGGCATCATGGGGAAGTATTCTGCGTGTCCACCACATGCAGAATATAGGCGGATGAGGATATTTTTACTGTTAAGTTTAATCCGCTTCTAGTTCGTCTTATGTACCATACGGCAAGGCACTCGTGTAAACTCGTTAATTAAAATTTGTAACAATTAATTGCAAGAATCCTTTCTGACTCTTTGATTAATTTCATCTTAATTTTAACACCTTCTTATTGATCTTGCCTGGAATTTTTTGCAGCAGGAGCCTGAGCGTTTGCTTCGATGATGTCAGTAAGTTGATTGGTGTCGTGGCCAAAAGCTGACTCGAAAACGACTATTAGAGTAGCAGTTTCTGGCTGCATCATCTCTACAGCGACAACGCGTTCCGATGCGGTGGTAGCTTCAAAAAAAATATTTGACCTTATAATTGGACTTCAAGGTCCTATATTGAATAATTTTTTTTTTAGCTTGAGTTTGACTATCCACAGGATTTCTTTGAATATTGAGGCGACTTTTGCAAGTTCCGATCCAAATCCGAGAAAAAGAAAGTCTATGGATTTTTACAGTCACATCCTTTATTCCGTCTCGAGTCGCACCTCTCTAAATCCATTCTTGACGGGCTGTATTCTCGGATGTAGTGCAAAAATTCTCGGCTTGTCCACAAAAAGGATTTATCGCTTGACATGATGTCATTCTAAAAAAAATGCAAATCCAGAAATAAAAGGTTACATTTTATGTGCGATTTGCAATTTTATTGTGTGTGTGAAAACCCGAATTTCATTTTCCATTTCATTATTCAGCTAGTAGTTCAGGCAACGTATGATTCTGGATGGAAAAGTCGAAAGCAGAAAATTTGACTTAGGAACTTTGTTTGGACTAGTTAGGAGATAAACATACTAAAAGTCCTTACCCCTCCGAGGTGCGCTCGAGGGGGGGGAGGGCAAAGAAGGTCCCATTTTTTGGTTTTTTGCTTACATCTCGTAATCTATAACTCATATTAAAAAGTATTATAAGTACAAATTAAACCTGATAAAATTTCCTACAAAACTAGTTCTATGTATTTTTGTCATAAGACTTAACCTTTGGGAGCTACAGGGCCGAGAAAGTAACAGCATTTTAAAAATTATGAAATTTGTATGGAGGCCCTCATGAAAAATAAAGACAAAAAGAAAATGATTTCATATTCTTAATAAGCGACCCTGAAAACCCTGTATCAGATACAAGTTTTCAGTCGATTCGGTGAACCTTTAAAAGCTGCTTTGGCGTTTGAAATTTCCATGGCAGCCATCTTTGATTTCGCTATTTTGATTTATTTTTACTTCCAACTAAATCTGACCAGGGTTCTCTATGACATTTTTTCAAGGTCGATAACCCTATCTTTCATAGTTTCCGCGGGCCGTTGACCTCATCCGTCAGGAGTCGATCTTCCGAGGAAGTCGAAATATTCCTTTTATCACCAGGACATCCTTATTATGATCCCAAAATCATTTTAGTTGGCGGGAACCCGGCGAACAATTATCCGAGTACTCATCCGGGGTCATCTACTTTCTATGGAAAGTGGGGATACTTCCAATTGATCTGCGGGTTCCCCCTACGGTGCAAGGATGACATTTAGGGATCATAAATATGGATGCTCTGGTGATACAGGAAAAACTTTGACTTTCTCGGAAGATCGACTCCTGGCGGATGATGTCAACAGCCCGTGGAAACTACGACAGATAGGGTAATAGACCTCGAACGAATGTCATAGAAGACCCTGGTCAGATTTGGTTGGCGGTAAAAAAAAACCAAAATAGCAAAATCCAAGATGGCTGCCATAGAAATTTCAAACGCCAAAGCAGCTTTTAAAGCTTCACCGAATCGACTGAAAACTTGTATCAGGGGTTTTTAGGGTCGCTAATTAAGAATATGAAATCATTTTCTTTTTATCTTCAACTTTCATGATGGTCGCCATACAAATTTCATAATTTTTAAAATGCTGTTACTTTCTCGGCCCTGTAGCTCCCAAAGGTTAGGTTAGGACAAAAATACGTAAAACTAGTTTGTAGGAAATTTTATCAGGTTTAATTTGTTCTTATAATACTTTTTAATATGACTTATAGATTACGAGATGTAAGCAAAAAAGCAAAAAACGGGACTTTCTTTGCCCTCCCCCCCCTCGAGCGCACCTCGGACGGGTAAGGACTTTTAGTATGTTTATCTCCTAACTAGTCCAAACAAAGTTCCTAAGTCAAATTTTCTGCTTTCGACTTTTCCATCCACATCCTTTTTTGAGCATTCATTAACCAAACTATGGGTAGATATTGTATCGAAATATAAAGCTTGTGAACATTTCGTTCAAAGCGTATAGGTACAATATTCAAATAGTTTATGAGGTATGATATAATATGTCTGGGGTGCTAGTGCGAGCGAGACACCATATAATTAGAAAATGCTAACAAAACAAATTCATAAACTGGTCCAGTGTAGATTAATTTTAATGGAAGGGCTTTGAAATCCGGTTCCGTAACCTGATCAGTCAGCTAGCTGTGCCCGGCATGCGTTGCAATGCCCCCTTTTTTACCCGACACACACTTGGCCGTATAAACCTTTCTTGGAATTCCACAAATATTTCAAAACCAAAATTAGCCAAATCGGTCCAGCCGTTCTCGAGTTATGGCCCCTGACCAAGGATAATAGGAATTTATTTTTTATATACCTATACAGGATGTTAGGGTAAACAATTGCATTACTTTAAGGGGTGTATGTACCCATGATACTGAACAACTTTTAGAAACCTATAGAAAATTTATGTACGGTTGTATTTATCATTTACTAGCTCGGCGGTGAAGGAAAACATCGTGAGGAAACCTGCATTCCCGAGAATGAAAAGAAAATACCATGAGTTCGGAGGTATGCGTAAATATGGGTGAGCTTGGGGCGAACACAAAAGGACCAGCGCTGGCCTCCATGTTACAACGACCCTTGCTTGCAATAGCCCAACCACAAATAATAATAATAAGGATAATAGGTATTTATTTTTTATATACCTATACAGGATGCTAGGGTAAACAATTGCATTACTTTAAGGGGTGTATGTACCCATGATACTGAACAACTTTTAGAAACCTATAGGAAATTCGCAAATTTTGGACTTTCTATACTAACTAAATGCAAATAGCGGATCGAAGGTTTGTATGAAAAGTCGAAATTTTGTTTTGCGTAAGTTTCTTAGGGAAAGTTGTTCAGTTTCATGGGTAAAATCACGCCTTAAAATAACGCAACTATTTACCCTAACATCCTGTATAGATTTACTCACATAAAAATGAATGCGTATAGAAAAGCTTCAAAAACTGCAAATCCCTTGCACAGTCACCCCACCACACCTCACAACAAATCCGCAGTCCAATTAGAGGAGCTTACCGTTAATCCGAGTGGAACAAGCCGAAAATAACTAGCACCATGTGAATAAGCAAACATTCTGTTTTAGTACTCCGCTAGACTGGGGAGCAATATTTTACACTAGCCCCTTGGTACAGTATAATTTTTTAGGGTTCCGTACCCAAAGGGTGAAAACGGGACCCTATTACTAAGCCTACGTTGTCCGTCCGTCCGTCCGTCCGTCCGTCCGTCCGTCCCCAAAGGGTTCCGTACCCAAAGGGTGAAAACGGGACCCTATTACTAAGCCTACGTTGTCCGTCCGTCCGTCCGTCCGTCCGTCCGTCCGTCAGTAGTAATGTAGTAATGTAGTAGTCTGTCCTACCTATTTAGGGCTGTAACTTTTGAACCGTGATAGCTAGATAGTTGAAATTTTCTCAGATTATGTGTTATTAACAAATAATAAAAATGGCAGAAAGTTAAAAATTAAGGGGGGTTTTCAACAAGAAACTAGTTTTTATCAACGTTTTTTCTTCACGCTCTATAGTAAAAACGGTAATACATACAAGCGTCAAACTTAGTGTGATTATAGAGCAAACTCTACAGAATAACAACAAATACTAAAAACCGGCCAAGTATGAGTCGGTCTCACGCTAAAGGTCCCAGACAAAAAAGTTTTTTTTTCTAAGTTAATAATGTTGTGTTCTGTGGTGGTGTGGTACGGAACCCTCGGTGCGCGAGTAGCCCGACTCGCACTTGACCGGTTTTATTATTTTAATGGTTTATTAGGTCTTTATAATTTAAGAGAAATGTAATTGAATGCTGAATATCAGACCAAGGCTAGGGCGCTCCATAAATCTGTCTTAGGATCAAACTACATCCCCGTTTTTTTAGAACGTCTCTTATTGTATTTGTCAGGCCTTTACTGGATGAGGTTTTTCTGCAATAAAATTTTAATGGTGGATTAGATAGGTAACATCAAATAATTTCATCGAAGATGACGATGACGAGAGACGAATGTCAGAATACAGATCACCAGTATGATGGTTCGACGACATGGTGAAGTTGACGGGTTTGGAATGGATCAGATTAGCACAGGACAGTGAGAAACGGCGAAATAAAATGGAGGCCTATGCCAGTAAATAAATAACGCTCACAGGCACATACATTGTAATGATCCCAAGGTAAGCCTTAGGCTTTTTGTTATGGGAATCATACAACAACGGCACAAACATAACATCCATGACCGAACCGGGATTCGAACCCAGGACCCTGGTTTGGCAGTCCGGCATGGCAACCATTACACCAACCGGGTCGCCAGTGGGTGGATGTGGTGATTTGATTGAAGCATTTCAATCAAATTACATCCGCTGTAGAACAATAGACCTCTCCTAGTATCAATTAATAATGATTATGTACACACGGCGACACATCAAGGTACGCAAAACTAAAATAAGCTGGCCACGCGTAGGTAGAGTATTGTATAACGTCGCGCGGCCAGCTTATGTTTGTTTTGTGTAGATGTGATGGATACGAGATCGTCGAGTATCCATTAGCTCCCAACGACTTTTACGAGATCGTCAGTCCACAATTGGCTGGTCATACTGATTGTTTGGGATTGCTGAAAACCATACACACGATACCTAGCGCAAACGCCGCGATTAACATTGCGTTTGTGCGATTTATGTTCCACGACGCGCCAACGATCGTTGACGTTGCAAAATACACAAACCCTAAAATAGTTCGTGGGACAATACCCTTAGTAAGAAGAACAACAATGTGAAAACTATTCTATTCGAAATGAGAGAGAATGTAAATTGAGCTTAAAATTTGTCGAACCATTCGTTTTGAGTATTATCGTAATGTACGGCTTGGATGGTTTTGTTTACACTAGATCTTATTAGGGCTTTGTTTTAACATTATTATTAGGAAAACAACTAAAAAATTACACTTACATACATAAACACACACCTTTTCCCCATAGGGGTAGGCAATGAATATGATATATAATGATCTCCATGAACGATCCTGACGTACCTCTCTCGCTTTCAAGTAAACGAATGTAAAATGATATTTCCTCCATATAATGAATGTTGTTCAGTTTGTTGGTCTCTGGTATCCCTTTAATTTTAAGGCATTTAGGTACACTCTGTTAACTCAAATTCACTTAACACTTTCAAAATCTTGCGTTTTCATTTCAGTAAACCAATAAACAATTAATCGATTACGTAAAAAGATGCAACTGGGTACTGGTCTCGGTGGCGAAATCGAAAAACGCAATTCCCCGGTTCGGAAGAGTACGGGCTCAAGTCCCAACCGAGACTTAATTTTTCAATCTTTAATTTGATTTGAAATAGCACAAATGTTTATTAATCAATCGATAATATTTGAAATCGATTATGTAATTCTGCATCTGACTCCAAAGTAGGGATTACTTGGTCAATCAGATTTACGAGATTTAGGACAAGAGAAATATACCGGACTATTTTCTATTTCTGTAGTCAAAATCGGTTACTAGAAATCATACCAATAAAATCAATAATCAAAACCAACATCTCGATTTTACCTACCTACCTTATTATGGCTCAAAGACGTTCAAATACATAAACCAATATAAAGTGCCCAGATTTACCGAACAGCTTGAATTACAAAACTTCCATTGTTACGTCCATAAAAACCTAAAGAATCCGATACTTCATAAATATTCAAAGAAAACAAACACCTGGAAACGGCAAGGCTTTACTATTCACGTTTACAACTTAGATGTTTATTTCAGCATTTACGACCGAGTTGGATGTTTAGCGCGTTTTTTACGAGCTGGAATTACGGCGGGAATTGGTGGTTTGATGTAGGGGCGGTCAGCGTATTTGGGTTGAGAATGTAGGTTCATCATCATCATCATATCAGCCGATAGACTGATGGACATAGGCCTGCCCCAAAACGTGGCAGGCGCGTTGGCTATCCCAGTTGGATTGAATGTGTGTACTCAGACGATTCTGCTGCCCATCCTCCGGTAGATCCCTTTGTCGCCTTTTACGACACCCACGGGAAGAAATGGGATGGTGCTATTCTTAGCCGACACCACACGGTCAAATGTAGGTTACTTACGAGTAATTAACTTCTCTGATCGCGTAATTGAGAAGAACAATAGAAATATTTTGTTCATCTAACTCTTAAAGCAACGCGCGGCCACGGGGTGACCGGAGCCGTGTTGCTTTAAGATCTTACCTGATAGTGGGTCGGTTAAGAAGATATAATTTTAATTTTCGACCGCTGTGGCGGATGGCGGTTGCGTACAGGAGGGCGCAGCGCGGGTAAGCCCAGAAGAACTGACGAGAACCGACGACCTGGTGAAGGGAACCTGACGGATAAGGGCAGCGCAGTACCGATTGTTGTAATCTTTAGAGGGCCTATGTCCACCAGTGGACGTCTATTGACTGAGATAATGATTATGATTTCATGCTACTTATTGAAGCAGAAACACTAAAAGTTTGTAGTACCTACTCCATACCTACTCCGATCCTGACAAGCGGCTAAATCCAAGCTTTGCAACGGAAATTTCCTTACAATCTACTCCTTCAGTTATTTTTATACAATAAAATGGGACACTACTCAAAGGGGTGCTTCAGACCATCAAACTGAACAACTTTCTCTATGGGACCAATATCGAAATCACGAAAAATAAAATCCGCTCTCCCATACAAAACTGCAAACATAACTCGACTGAAATGTATGGGACAGCAGATTTTTCTTTCGCGATTTCGATATTGGTCCTATAGAGAAAATTGTTCAGTTTGATGGTCTGAAGCACCCCTTTAAGTAGCTGTCCCATTTTATTGTACACGCTGTATAATTCTAGGTTACATTTAGGAGCCAGGAACGAGTGCACCCAAAAGACTAACACTCAGTTGCAGAAACGCTTATTAAAGTTAATCCTCCATTAAATCTCTTGCTGTCACTTTTTGTCTTGTTAAAGTAGTAAAAGCTAGCAAGAGATTTATGGAGGATTAACTCTAATGAGCGTTTCTCAACTAAGTTTCAATTAGTTAAAGTTGTATGTTCAGCAGTTCGGGCGAATTTTGACTTGTAGGTACATTTTTTCGTTATCTCTCATGTTTTGCACCAAATTCCAATACTGTGAGTCATTATAATGGCGCTGGATCGGCGATATTAATTTTAAAGCTGCAATAAATTCCTGTTGATTTCTTATCGCCTTTCGGAAACCTGCGACCAACAACGGCTTTGGAATTGGAAAAATTCTACAGAATTTCTTGATTTAAAATTCTTTTGAAAGTACTTTTAGATTGGACGGAGTAGCCGTTCCTTGGAACTTAATATTATTCATAGTTGACCTACTTATATATTTTTTTAAAGTTTCTTTTATTATTGTCCAATTATTTAAGTTTAGAAGGGTTTCTAGAACGATGTCATAACGATGTAGTGGACACAAAACTTTCTAGATTTTTAAATCAGCATGCATGATTATAAAATAAAAAAATAAAAATAAAAATAAAAATAAAAATAAAAATAAAAATCTTTTATTTCAGACAACATAGTCCATACAAAAAATGTTAGTAGGTACTGGAGAACTTATAAACTATGTTAGTAGATTATAATTATAACATAAATAAATAAATAAAACATCAAGCAGAGGTGGCTACTTACTTCCCTACCTGGCAGATCTACCGCATGCCGAACACATGTAATTCAGTAAATCTACCAAGCAGAGGGGAGTCCATTCTGTCAGCAATCATTTTCAGCACTCTGTTCGAGCTCGCACGAACACGGTGTACCGCTGATGCAAGTTTCTTTCGCATAATTGCGTAAAAGTCATCTGTACTTGCATCAGCAAACATTCCGGAGGCACTACAGTAGCGAGGGAGCCCGAACAGAGCCCTGAAGTTGTTATTATGCTTTAGCATTGAAATAAAAAAGTTCCTACCTCTTCCACACGCCTCTTACATAATCATATGATAATCATCATCACAGCCTATATATACATCCCACTGCAGGGCACAGGCCCACCTCCAGAGAGGGTGTCCGCACGTTAGTCCACCACGCGTGCCCAATGTGGATTGGTATTCCGATTATTCTCCGATTATTATTCCGATGCGTGTGTGTAGTCACACACGCATCGGAATTTCTTCTTCAACGAATGCAGGTTTCCTCACGATATTTTCCTTTACCATTTGAGAGCAATCGGTATTACGTACTATAAGTTAGAAAAACTCCGGTGCATGGCATGTCATCCGTGCGGATTCGAACCCGGACCTCAAGATTGAGTTTCCATACCTCTCCGCAACGCGCCACCGAGGTTCTCGATCTAGTCAACACGTCATCCGTCAGGGTTTCATTCGGACGAGTTAATCCAACTTTTAAGTCGGACAAATGATCTTACTGAACCAATTTAATTAACTTTAGGAGTTAGTCGATTTTGCGAGGGCCGTTAGTGAGGAGAAACTTTTTTATTAGTTCTTCTTTAAGAGGATCGGAGAGGTGGAGGCGAATTTTCCGGCGAGGTTAGGATTGAATTTTGTTGATGTCATAAATGACAAAATCGTTTTAAATAGTTCACAGGTTGTCACAGTTACCTTTCCTAATTCGTTTTTTCGATAAGTTCGCTAGTTAACTTAAAAAAGTATCCTATGTGTTAATCCAAAACATATTTCAAATATTATTGATTTTAAACATGTTACAGCTTAGACAATTTATATAGGGACTCGCATTGCGGTAGCATTTCCCTTCTGCCACGGTATAAGAACAATTGATCTTACGCATTTATACACCCAATTTTATACCTTATCACTAAACGAGACAGCCTATAATAGCGAAACAATAATTTTGAACTTAGAACGTTTGGGGTTCACACGAGACTACTTTTTATGATTTTTTAACATTCAAAATTAGAATCTAAACTTATGGGGAATAAAATCCAAAGTTGCGGATTTCATGTTACCTCGCCCCCACAAAAAGTGGCAGAAATATTTCTTAGTAGAATGAAAGTAGAATGATGATAACTCGTCCCTATATAGATTGTCTAAGACTTAGACATTGAAAAAGCTCTCATGGCTGTAACACTTAGACTCTAAGTGTTACAGCCATGAGAGCTTTTTCAATCTCAAACACATTCGCGGACGGTGACCGGCTATAGCAGTGATAACAATAAAAGTTCTATTGTGTCTCGTTCACTGTCCGCGAACGTGTTAATTTGATTCCAAAACATATTATTCTCTCTATCTCTCTCTCACTTTTCTCTCTTTCTCTCTCTCTCTTTCTCTCTGTCTCTGTGCCTAATAACTAAAATCCTTTCAGATGTTTATGCGTGAAGTGAAGTGTTGTTTAATTTTCTTCTGGTTTATCCGCATTTTTGTCCTCCTTTGAACTCCGTTGTAAACAAAGAAAGCCAATCCTCTTAATTAATTGAATCAGGCGTTACTTTGCGGAAATCCATGACTAATAGGTAGATGACACGATTGTATCAAGACCTCCGCCTCTAAATACCTAGTAGACAAAGTTGTATTACGTAATAAAATACAACCTGCTTACCAAATAATTTCTACTCTACACGTGTTTCGCTCCACCAAGGAGCATCCTCAGGAGTTAGACCGACGAACGTTCGATACAGAGTTGTTACTCCGCCGAGCGTCCGACACCGAGTGACCTGTGCGCGCCGTCTGTCGCCTATTTATACCCGTTTGACTGCTGACCGATAGGTGGGGGGCGCAGTCAAACGGGTATAAATAGGCGACAGACGGCGCGCACAGGTCAGAGGATTGGCTTACTCGCGCGTGAAGTCAGTCGACAAAAATCGTAGTCCCGCGAACGCACGGAAAATCCCCGGCCCCGCTGGGCCGCAGGGAAAACCCTTTTCTCTCTCGATTGAAGTATCCAGCGAAGCACCGGCTGCACCCATCCGCGGTGTACTATCCCGGCCTCCCACCAGCGGGTCTCACCGGGTGGCAGGCCGCGGGGGTCCGCAGTTACCCGGTGCTTCAGCTCTCGCGTTCGGGCTACCGCGCCAGTATAAAATCAGTGCTGCCACAAACGGCCCTTTTCAGGGCCAGTCTAGCCCAACCTAGCCTAGGGCTAGTCAACAATCCCGTGCCTAGTGCAGTGAAGCGATAGTGAAAGTGCGTTGGTCTGTGTTTGTTTCGTGCGGGCGGTTCGGAAACAAATAGAAGCCAACTACCTACACCCTCTAGTAATATTTATTTTGTGCAGGTAGTACAATAATAAATATTACCAGTCAACCCCCGCAGTTGGGTATTGCTTGTTTCTATGCAGGTAGCATAGAAATAAGTAATACCAAACCACCCACCAAGCGATGCCACTGCCAAAGCGCCCGACTCCGACAGGATCCAGATCCCGGATATTTTATGGCGCCCGTCCAGAACTGCAAGCGGCATTGAGGGCCGCGAGGGGTATCGTCGAGCAACCGGATCAAACCCTTCTTTGGCGATCCGGCGCCCACGTCGCCCACGAACGAACGCCCGAGACGCCGCTAACGCCGACGTCCTCCGGAGGAGGAGAGGAGTTTTTCTCCTCGGAGGACCGCCCTCCCTCCCCGAAACCAAAACGGGATACCCCGCGCCCGCGTCATACCGCGTCGGACACGGGTCCCATCGCGCCAAACGCCCCAGGTTCATCTGGAGTGCGAGGCACCGCGCCCAACGCCCGCGCCCCCGCCGGGCGTAACGCCGCGCCGCGACTTTTCACGCCCCCTCAGCCGCCGCCGGTGCGGCCAACCGGACCCATAGTGCGCCCCCCGCCAAAGCCGCGAACACCACCTGTGCGTAGCAACACACAGAGCGCGGGGCGTTCGCGTTCGCGACCACCCACGCAGGGCCCGCGCCCTGCCGCCGCCGCCGCCGTGCGCACCGATGCGCCCCCGCGCACCGATGCGCCCCCGGCGCCGCAACTGCCGCCGGAGATTGTGTGCGCGTTGCAATCGTTCGGCCAACAGTGCGACCGAAATGTGACGCCGCCCCAGAACCTGAGCTACAAGCGGAAGACACCGCAGCTGTCACCGCTGTCCATGCCCGACCTGAAGGACATGGACACTACCCTGGTGCCCGCAGCAGCAACGGCAGCAACATCCTACGCCAGGAAAACCGCGCAGGTACTCACGGTGTCCACACCGACCTCACCCTCACTAAGCCCGACAAGCCCCACTCCACCGCCTGCGAAGAGGACGGCAGGGGGGAGTACCCCCCCCCAGCTCTCGAAGCCAGGTACACCTCCAAAGACGCCGCCTTCGAAAGCCACAAGTACGCGCTACCCCCCCCTTGTGGTAGAACACCTCCCAAATTGGCCGCACCACTTCAGGGAGATGAAGCTGAAGCTGGGACGCGCACCAAATGCCCGCCCCTTCGGAAAAGGGGTAAGATTCACACCGAAGGAAGACCAGGAGTACCGCTACATCCAGCGTTACCTAACAACGCTGGAGAAACAGGAAGGTATCTCCTGGTTTTCCTACTCGCTGCCAGCAGAGAGGTGCCTTAAAGTGGCAATAAGGGGCCTCCCTGTAAACACTCAGGCCACCGAGATAGAGGACGAGCTGCGCACCCTGGGATTCGCCCCGGAGTACGTCCGCCCCATCCACGCCCGCAGCGGTCGCCCAGGCTGCATTTTCTACGCCCAGCTCCAGCGCACGCCAGAGCTGCTGCCAGGTATTTACGAAGTAGCAGAGCTGCTGGGAATGCCTGGCATAAAGATCGAGGCCTGGCGGGGCAAGAAAGGCCCGGCTCAGTGCCACCGATGTCAACAGTTCCGCCACTCCTCCCACAACTGCCACAGGAAGCAGGCATGCGTGAGGTGTGGCGAGGAGCACCCGGCCAAAGAATGCCCCAGGCCTAGAGATGAGCCACCAACCTGCGCCAACTGCGGGGGCCCTCACCCGGCCAACAATACCTCATGCCCAGTATTCAGGAAGGAGAATAGGAACAAGAAGGCAGGTACTGTTCCCCTGACAACAACAAACCCTGGCCCCAAAGGGCCCCCCCCCCCCAGAGCCCCCCCACCCAGAACTCGAGATAAAGGCGGCCGCAAACGGACCCATCAACCGAGGCCCTCCCCCCACCCAGACCGCAGGGAAGGGGCAGAAGAAAAAGAAGAAGAAGAGAAAGAAGGGAAGGAAGAAGGAGGAAGACCTCCCCCCCCAACCCAAAGGCCAAACTGAATCCATCCTACACACTGCACAGACCGAGACTGATGCACCAAAACGGCAGCCACGAGTACCTCGTACGCAGCAAGGTAAGGACAAAAACCTACAGCCTGGCGGACAGCCTGGCGGACAGGACACCTACTTATTCATGATGTTCCTGGTCGGAGTAGTCTTGGAGCTGCTAGACGGCCGCGACCCCCTCCCAATGATCCTGCAGAGGATCAGGGAGTACAACAGCAGAAGGCATGACTAGCCACTGCAGGTTCATACATTGGAACGCCGGCGGACTGTCCCCACAAAAGGTCAACCTCCTGCGTGCAGTGACATCCGAGCAGAACGCCGATATGGTGCTCGTCTCGGAGACACACCTGAGGAGCACTAGCAGACTGAGGTTCCCCAACTACCATATCTACCGAAAAGACGAGATATCTGACACCTCCGGCGCAGCCTTCAGAGGCCTAGCCGTCTTAGTGAGGAGGAGACTCGTCCACCAGGTACTGCCAACACCGCAGCTCCAGTCTGCTTATGCCTTGGGTGTAGAGCTATGCCTAGATGGAATCCCCCACCGTGTGTTTGCTTTCTACAAGCCTCCGAGCACGAAGTTGGAGATGGCAGACGTCCACAACCTGCTGGACTCACCGCACCCGACCATCATCGCCGGGGACTTCAACAGCAAACACACGGGATGGAACTCAAACAAAACCTGCCAAAACGGACGACGCCTATTCGATGATGCGGAGAGAAAGGGCTATGAGGTACTGGGCACAGAAGTACCGACACACTACCCGTACACTGCAGCCCACATGCCGGATGTCATAGACCTGACTCTCATCCGCGGCCTCAAGACAAGGCCCATGATTGAGGTGCTGGATGATCACATGATCTCGGACCACCAGCCAGTGCTCGTAGTACTAACTGAGCCCACAACTGCGAAGCCTCCACTCAGACCCAGGAGACTTACTGACTGGGAAGAGTTCGAGAAGTATGTGACACAGCACCTCACTACTCACCCGATCTCCACCCCGTCGGATGTTGACATGATAGCAGAAGACTTCTGCCACTGCATCCGGAGCGCACTAACACATGCCTCCAGAGATGCTCCGAAGCGAGCGACAAACCCCGCCCTCCCGGCGTACATCGAGAAGATGATCAAACAAAAGAGACTCCTCCGGAAGCAGTGGCAGCACTCACGCTGTCCGGACACAAAAACCCAGCTGAACGCGATGGCCGCCAAGATCTCGGATGCTCTCCAGGCTGAGAGAACCGAATCTTGGCTACGCACCATCGAAACAGCTGGGGAAGATTGGACATCTATACACCGACTCTGCCGCCAACTCTCCGGTAAACCTGAGCCCATCAGACCCCTCCAAGCAAGAGACGGGACCCTGCGCTACCGTGCTGGAGACCGCGCTGAGATCTTCGCGGAGAGTTTGGAAAGGCAATTCAGACCGAACCTGTCCGACGACACCGACCACGCAGCAGCCATCCAGAGACACATGGACGACTACTTCGCTAGGCCGATAGCCCCCGAAGAAGACCCCATCTTCTTCTCCCCAGGCCAAGTCCAGCGCGTGATGAAGCGCGCTAAGCTAAAGAAGGCCCCAGGCCCCGACAACATCCCAAACGAAGCCCTCCGTCGCCTACCGCCGCGAGCCATCGCGACCGCGACGCGTCTCTTCAATGGGATCTTAAGGACGGGGCACTTCCCGCAGAATTGGAAACTTGGCCGTGTCATCATGTTGCCAAAACCTGGGAAGAATATACTGAAGCCCGAGAGCTATCGGCCCATCACCTTGCTTCCGACCATCTCCAAGGTGTTCGAAAAACTGCTGCTGCGTCATATAACACCACATATTACGCCACGGAACGAGCAGTTCGGCTTCAGAGCCGAACACTCCACGACGCTCCAACTGTCGAGGGTCCTACACCACATGACTGTGGCCTCAAACAAGAGGGAATACACAGTCGCCGTACTTCTCGACATGGAGAAAGCATTCGATCGTGTCTGGCACCCAGGGCTCATCTTCAAGCTGGCCACCTCTACGACTCCACGTCGAGTCGTTAAGACCGTGGCCACATTCTTGACTGACCGTAGATTCCAAGTGGCAGTGGAAGATGCGATCTCGGATGAGCGCCCCATCAAAGCCGGAGTTCCCCAAGGAAGCTGTCTGTCTCCAGTGTGCTACGCCAGGTACACAGATGACATCCCAGTGGAGGGCGGCGCACAACTTGCCCTGTATGCTGACGACGCTGCGTATTACGTGTCATCACGCAAACCAGCCAATGCAGCCCGCAAGATGCAAACAACCCTAGACGCCCTCCCAGCCTGGCTGGCAAAGTGGAGACTGACAGTCAACGTGGCCAAAACACAGTCGATTGTCGTCGGACATCACACGACACACCTACCGACACCACTACAACTACAAGGGCAACCAGTCACATGGTCGCCCCAGGTGAAGTACCTGGGTGTGACCATTGACCGCCGCCTGACTATGCTACACCATGCAAAGAATATCACTGGCCAGGTGCGCGCTGCTCGCGCTCTCCTCCGTCCAGTCCTCTCGTCCCGACTCCCTCTGCGCGTAAAGATCGGCGTCTACAAGACCTACATCCGACCGCGCCTAACCTACGCTTCCCCAGCTTGGTACGCGCTGGCAGCGGAATCAACTCGAGCCCTGATGAGGTCACAGCAATCGCTGGCCCTCCGCAGCATTGTAGACGCCCCGCGTTACGTCAGAAACGCCACAATCCAGAGGGATTGAGACCCTGGACGGGTTCATCACCCGCCTGGCCAGGAGAATGTTTGAGCGCGCGGATGCGTCGAGCCTCCCGCACATCCGGGAGATAGCTCCGTATCACGCGCGCCCGCCGGACCGGAAGCTCCTGCCCCGCGACCTCCTCGCAGGGGCAGTGAAGCCCGAAACGAACTGACACCCCCCCCCACACGGACCAAACAAGGAAGACGCCTTCCGCAGCCGGCGGCTCACTGGGCCTCCCCCAACGGGGTCTCACCCGGTGGGCAAGTCCGCGCGGAAGGCATGAAAATCTAGGACGCAACACAAGGCACCACCAGGTGCCACCCAAGGACCCGGCTGCATTAACAGCCGGCGCCAGCAACCACAGAAAAGAGGCCAATGCCTCGAAGCTGTCTCCCCGCGACCCCCCTTCGGGGGGCCGCGAGAAGAAAACCCGAATTGAATTGCACAGGTCACTCGGTGTCGGACGCTCGGCGGAGTAACAACTCTGTATCGAACGTTCGTCGGTCTAACTCCTGAGGATGCTCCTTGGTGGAGCGAAACACGTGTAGAGTAGAAATTATTTGGTAAGCAGGTTGTATTTTATTACGTAATACAACTTTGTCTACTAGGTATTTAGAGGCGGAGGTCTTGATACAATCGTGTCATCTACCTACCAATCCTCTTAAGCAGCATTTTCTCTGATGTATGTAAATTTTTTTTTAACGTGGGTGTGTCGGGGATTTAATTGAGTTTCCTACTTTCTCCACTTTGCTAAGAGGCTTAACTTCAGTCGAGTGAAAGAGACCATTTGTAAAAAACTGTATATTTTGGGAAACCTTTGAGTTTTCTCGAAAGGTCTTACAAGTCCAGCTGACATTTACGTCTTTGTTACTTATAATTATAAGATTTTGCGGATCTGTACCACAGTAATAAGAAGGAGTTTATAATACACGAGCTTTTACCCGCGACTTTGTCCGCATAAATTATATATCAGATTTTAAGTCAGATGATAAGCTATCTTAAACAAAAAAGTTTCATCAAAATCGGTTCAGTAGTTTTTGCGTGATACTCGAACAAACAAACACCCAAACAAACAAACAAACAAACAAATAAACAGACACCCAAAAAAGTCAAAAATTTGTGATTTGGAATCAGGGACAGGTAAAAACTAGGGATGCAACGATTACGAAGCGGTGCATCGTTTTGCATCTGTAATCGTAATAATCACGATTAATAACGATGCAATGCACCGTAGTAAGAATCGTACGATTATTAAATCGAATTGAAAACGTCAATCGGATTGCACTTTTTGTCAAATACCAGACCTGAATACTAGATTCTAGAGCCAAAAAACAACTTTAAAAAAAAATCTGATCTCTCACTGCCATTTTAGCTCATTTGGAGCAAAATCTATTTTTTTTTATCAGATGTGATTCAAATTTTTTTGTAATTCTACTGATTCCTATGATTTGATTTTCGGTTTGAAGTAGACATGAGCGCCGCGCCGGCGTGCCGCCGCCGCCGACCAGCGCGGTCGGCGCGCCGACCTTGAACTGAGCGAGTTAATTTCCCCAAAAACGTCAGTTCTCGGAAGTCGTATTCGCATTTATTCAGACATAGCCGTTATTGAGAAACAACTTAGAGCAATAAATAGCAATGTTTCATGCTAAATTATTATTTTATTAGGTACTATAAACATTACTTTGTTTTTATCGAACCTACTTTGGGTGGTTGGCAGATATTGATGACCTCTAATAGAAAGATACTAAAAATAAACTTTGCTCGCTTAGAATTTATCTGAATCCTGCTTGTCATACAATGCTACAATAAAATAATAAACTAGAGCGTGCTAAAAAAAATCAGAAATCCTATCTGAGCCTATAGAATTCCGTGTGCAATACAAAATTCTTAAAAAGAAACGGGAACTTGACATTTCATAGAACGTATATAAAAACCCTTTGATTCGATCGAGACTTGGGCTGTACTGCAGTCTCTTCAGCGATGCCATGTAGACTAATGGTACATCGAGGTGCTGAAATGCTTGTACAAAAACGCCAATATGTCAGAACTTAAAACCTAGCCGCAGCCGCTAGCCTGCTACTGCAGCGAATTGTGAGGCAGGGAGTCGTTAAAACGGAGAGTATATCAGTCACCTCCGGTTTTCCGAAGATATAGTCACCATGGCGGAGACCATGGAGAAGCTCAGTTGAATGCTCGATGATCTTAGCAGCGAACTAGTTGGTATGAAAATGAACATGGACAAGACGAAGATCATGTCTATATCGGAAACTCTGTGTTCGAAATTTTTGTCGATTATGTTTACCTGGGACAAACTGTCCAGTTAAGTAGGTTCAACTTCGAGAAAAAGATCAACCCTCGAATCCAACTCGACTGGGCAACGTCCGGGAAGCTACGTAGTATCTTCACGTTCCAAATACCGCAGAGTTTTAAGACGAAAGTCACCTGTGACCAGTGATAGGCGGGAAATATTGCTAGCAGAACAGATGACCGGTGGGGCCGATAAGGGTGAAGGCAGCGCAGGACCGATCGCTGTGGGGATCCTTGGGGGAGACCTATGTCCAGCAGTATTCCACTGGCTGAGATAATAATGACATGAAAAACCTGGAGCGAGCGAAACGAGCACGGATTTTTATAAATTCACGGCTACTGTATGGTACAATACTGTACTGAGGCCGATAAAGCTAGCCTTTGTGACTATGATAAAATATTATTCATCTCCATTGTGACTTAGGCTGTGCTGGAATCTTGGCAGTGATGCCAGATTGTCTGGTGCATTGACATACTGCGATAAGTATGACTGTATGATGCTCCTACTACGACCTACTGTTCAATTACCCACTAGATTAGCAGACTAGGCCAAATTGACTGCAAAAGAGTGAAATAGTGTATTTTTATATCACCAAACTGAACTGTTTACTAAAGGCACAACTCCGCACTTTGCACTCGGAGTTGTGCAAGAGCATGAAAAAACAAAGAAAGACAGTTTGTCGCAGAATATTTTCGGTCGTAACCCAATGTTTGAAATCGAAGGTAAAGGAACTCAAATCTGTTTGTGTGATCTGTCAATGGAAAAGAAACGGGGACCCTGAATACTCAATCTTCGCGCAGTGTGAAGAAATTTTAAAGTAGGAAGTTAAAATAGCTCTTAAAATTAGTAAGATAGTGGTCAATTAGGTATCGAAGGGGAGTTAGAGTAGTATAAAGACCACTAACTGGAACGTCCTTTAGCACTTGTCCGACAACGACAGGATGAAGCCAGGCTGATGATGAAGTAAAAGCAGGCGTTTGGAATGATTAAAGTCCTATTCTACCTTCATATTAATATTCTATAGAATTAATATGTTCGAAATGTTCAATTTCACCATCTAAAAATATAAATTATTTTGATCTTACAAAAAACTCGCTACCTACCTTATTTTAAGGTATTTTCCCTACATGTACAGTTTGTTTTTTACTATCCTGGACAACATAAGATACTAAAAACCATGGTTTTTAATTTTTCTTTAAATAGGGTAGATTTTTCAAGGTCACGCCGCCGACGCCGCCGCCGCCGACCCCTAAAAGTCGGCGCGCCACCGCCGACTGATTTATAATCGGCGCTCATGTGTAGTTTGAAGTAAGGAATGCATTCTCGTTCTCGCATATCTCGTCCACATTTTAAAAAATAAATCTCCCACGTAAATCGGACGAGTTATCGCTTGATTAACGAGATTATACAGAATCATGTTACATAATTTTTTTATTGTGTTTTTCAAATCAAATTGGCCTCTATGCATCCAAAAATCAGAATCCTGACCAAGTGAAGTGAACAAATTAGTAGAAAAATAACAAAATCTTGGAAACTTTTAAAGTTTTTTTTATTGATTTATCTTTCATTAGAATGCAAAGAAACACTAGGAAAACTAATTCTGAGTATAATCTCAACTAAATTTGCTTAAATAATCGTAATGCATCGGTTATCGTAATAAATAAAAATTAATATCGTAATCGTAATCGTAACCGTAATGGCCGAATCGTTGCATCCCTAGTAAAAACTATGTCGTATTTTTTTTTGTAAATGTCTTCAATGTACAGACACATTTCTGTTACAGTTTTATAATAGTTTACATTAGATACGTATACCAAACACTCTGCCGACCACCATTTGTGACCATGATATTAAAATCATTGCATCCTTTTAAACTAAGACTCTACACATCAAACTGAACAACTTTTACTATGGGAGCAAACAAGAAAACGCAAAAAAAAAACTACTGTTCCATACTAAACTCGGTTCGGTCATGGATGTTATAATTATGTTCGTGCCGTTGTTGTATGGTTTCCATAATATAAAAGCCTACAGTGCTTACTTGGGATCATTACAATGTGTGTGCCTGTGAGCGCTATTATTATTTTTTAATAAACTGCAATGTCTACTCGACTCAAATAAACAAGAGGAAGGAGAATATGAGGAACAGCTGATTATTTTTTGCAATATCAGGTTTGCTCCCATAGTCTTAGCTTAAAAAGACATTAAAAAAACATTTTATTAATGACAGCAAAGCCAACGATTCTAAGGGTCAGCGCACATCTAGCAGAGAACTGTTCGAGCATTTACCAGTGCTCAGTGACATGATGTCCTTATCCAATTCAAATAGAGTTGTAAATAGCGCGCGCCAGCAACCGCCGCCCCGCCGTCCCGTCCGCTAGTTAAAATTATAACTTGCAACACAATATCACTTTGATAAGGACGACAATTTCATTGGGTACTGAAATGCTCGAGCAGTTCTCCGCCAGATGTGCGCTGACCCTAAATCGTCCTAAATCAAGAAAATAGATTTGATATCTTTCATCTCTTCTGCCATAGCGTAATAATAATTATGCTTGTGGAAGCGGTCGCGGCAGGTCAATCGAGCGAGCGCGATGTGCGTGGGACGGGCGTACCCTAACTGATTTGGCTGTTAGGGTAATCGTGCAGGCAGAGGGGGCGAGGACGCGCTCCTTCCGGCCCCAACACCCCGACAGAAGGATGCTTTTATTGTTATTAGTATTACACTATTCAACTATTATTTTGATAGAGGCCGCAGGCCGAGCCGAGCACGAGGCCGAAGGCCGAGCTACGCGTAGGAGCGAAGCTCCGAAGCGTCCCCCCTGGAACCTGGTCGACCTGGTCTCCGGGGTCAGTCTGCCGCCAGGCGAGCCGCAGGCCGAGCGCAGACTCTTTTTAAAAACCTCTTTCATCTTTCATGTTGAATCCATTCTTAATCCTAACAATTTTAATAAAACGAATTCTTCTATTATGAAACTAGCTGAACAAAAAATGAATTCGTATTTTCTTTTGAAAACCTAACAATGACTGCAGAGTTTGTGAATACGATTGTTACTACCTAGCTACCTACTTCTTCAGTCGTCTTTACTGCACTTTTATCATTATAGCTTTGCTAGTAGCTTTGGCATAGTTTCGTGAAGTAGGCGAATTCCGAATCAGGATTACTATTTCGTATGGATTTTCCCCCTCCATAATTGCATTCGGAATTGCGGAAGTATCAATCCTATACAAAATCACTATCCTTATTCGGGATTCCGTATGTGTGTGGCAGGTCTAATAATTACTTACTTGGATAATTGATGATTAGATGAATGAGTTATAAAATGATGATTATTTGAAGACTGAACAAAATACATCTTGTTCGTCTCCCAAAAGGATACCTGCGCCTCTACCCGCACATTCGAACTTCGCAATTGCGTGAACGTTTTCGTTTCAATGTCAACTCTATTACAATGAAGTGCGGACCGAAATAGTGGCGATATATTGAACATCGAAAGTCCGGGTACAGGGCCCGATCACGACGACAAAATCGAAAGTCCGATAAGGGTCCGAACTCGAAAAATGTAACTAACATTTTGTTTTTAACAAATTACAAAAACAAAATACGCTTCGAAAAAAGAAAATATAAACTTTAAACTAAACAAACTTCGGATGATTCGAAAATCGTTCTCTATTCAAACTTCGAAGGTTCGATGCTTCTCAGCTGGCAGCGCGAAAACAAAACAGATAAATTCGACTTCCAGCCAGGTGTGCCAATATTTACCGTTCGAAAACAACGTGCAATATGTTATGCACAATCCGCTTAGCCGATATGAAAAATGGTATCGCGTTATCGATTTCGAGGGGTCCGAATTAGAGGATGAATAGAAGCCAACTTTTGTTACGACTTCTGCATTTTAGGGTGCCGCTTTAATAGAATAAAATCCTTAAAAATGCAGGTTTGTTACATTAAAATAGACCAGATTGATGAGGGCAATATACAGGGTGTACAATAAAATGGGACAGCTACTTAAAGCAGTGCTTCAGACCATCAAACTGAACAACTTTCTCTATAGGACCAATATCGAAATCACGAAAAAAAAATCTGCTGTCCCATACATTTCAGTCGAGTTATGTTTGCAGTTTTGTATGGGAGAGCGGATTTTTTTTTCGCGATTTCGATATTGGTCCCATAGAGAAAGTTGTTCAGTTTGATGGTCTGAAGCACCTCTTTGAGTAGCTGTCCCATTTTATTGTACACCCTGTATAGGTATGAATTGTGTTAGTAGGGTCAGACGAATACCTCTCTTTTTACTAGATACAATCCTCTATTTTGTGTCTCATATGACTTAGGCCATAGTCTAAAAAAACAGGTTTTCTCTTCCCAGAGTGACACAAGCCTACGTCACAAAAACATTGCCACTTCGGTTGATCCGTGTAATATCGCCTTAACTTTACATGGGTATGATGATGTAGACTTGTGTCAGTCACATGTCAGTCACGTGATCGGAAGAGAGTACCAGGCGGAGTATATTATTGTACCATGACTTAGGCCGAATCAAATCGCTTAACTAATATAACTACTACAAATATTAACTTATTTTTCACGGACTTATTTAGTTTCTCGCATCTTTATACAGGGTGTAACAAAACACCCTAGTAATACTTAGAGGGGTGCTTCAGACCATCGAACTGAACAACTTTCACTATAGAGCCAACATCAAAATCGCGAAAAAAAAATCCGCTCTTTCATACAAAACTGCAGTACCGTCTCTCGGCTCAAATGTATGGGATGGCAGATTTTTTTTATTTTTTCTCGATGTTGGCTCCATAGTGAAAGTGGTTCAGATTGATGGTCTGAAACACCCCCTTAAGTATTACTAGGGTGTTTTATTACACCCTGTATTTGAATGATAGTTAAGTTTTGGAAAAAGTATAATATGTCTATACTCTATTTTTATTAAAGACGAAAAAAAGAAGATCACAGAAGCAGGGCTACGAAACCTTTTCAGACCGTGATCATTTTATAAAAAAATCGAACCACTTATGTCAGTGTTTGATGACTGATGAATATAAGAATTAGGGATAGCGAGTGAAACAGCCAATAGTCTGTAGCGCACTGGAATTTATTAGAACTAAAACGCTGTCACCGGGTATACTCACATACTTAAGCACATTTTAGTTCACACTATCGGAGTTGATGGAAAAATAAGAAAACGTCTGTTATGTATGTGCTCACCAGTAGCATAGCGAGGCAAATGCCCGGGCACCGGGCGGCACTTTACCAGAGGTGGCAAAAATATTAATTGATTGAGCTCTGACTGAACCACAGGGTGTGAGGGTAAACAGTTGCATTACTTTAAGGTGTGATTGTACCCATGACACTGAAATACGTTTCTGAAGAAACCTATAGGAAATTCGCAAAATTCAGTCAGCTGATCTAACGTTTGTATGAAAATTTCAACTTTTCATAGAAATAAAATAAAATAAATAAATAACGCTCACAGGCACATACATTGTAATGATCCCAAGAAAGCACTATTTATAGACTATTATTTATTATTGGGGTTTTGGGGTATTTATAGGTTTTTGGGGGGTTTTTTTTTTCTTTTTTTTTTTTTTAATGTTGGATCAGCTGCTTGCATTTACTATAGGAAGACCAAAAAATTTTTTATGAATTTTATTTAGGTTTCTTAGGTAAAATTGTTAAGTATCATGAGTATAATCACCCCTTTTAGTAATGTAACTACTTACCATAAACAACCTGTATAACCAATTCGTAGAGCAGAGTAAAGTCTATTTTTAATAAATAAATAATAAATATCTCGGACAATGTCACACAAATTATCTAGTCACATTTAAAGTATCAGAATCTAGCCTGGACTTGTATTATGATGACTAGACAACGATATAGAATACATATATAAATACAAACATCCATGACTCGGGTACAAATATTCATATTCATCATACAAATATTTGTCCCTTACGGGATTTGAACCCGCGACCCTCGGCACAGCAGGCAGGTTCACAACCGACTGTGCTACCGGGCCGTCAATCTTTGTCAATTTTTGAATGGATAACCAACCCCACCAAACCAAAACCAAAAGACCTAAAGATGTCTGACCACAACCCGAACAGGTTGTGCTAAAAATTTCGAGCTGGCTTCGGTCGCTTCGGTCTCTCCTTTATGTTTAACGTAGGTCTTCTTGTAAAGATAAGGAGGCAGCAAAATCGGTCTGTGCTCCGGGGGATAGACACCCACGCTACGCCACCGGTGCTCACTAATGTCCGTTATTCCGTATTAATAAACCGCGCTGACAATCGATTTTGAAGACGTATTAAACGAGTTCTTCTTAAGCCTTAAAAGACATCTTAAAATAGATCAAGTCGGTTTCAGCTAATATCACTTAAAATGTCTCAAGCAAACTCAAATTTGTAACAATTTTTTTTCCAAAAATGCAGTTGCAGAATCCATGTTGCAGAAATCATTGGAATTTAATCCGTCTGCTTGTAACATCAATATTATTTGGTATTACTTGCGTCGCGCAGAGCGTTGCCGGTAGTGTGATGTGGTATTGACGCACTCAATCGAATCTGTCAGAAATTCAGAAAAGTGGCCGCCATCTTGAACTTTTTGTTTTTCAATCTATTACTTCCAAAATCGATATCTGGGAGTTTCTGCCATCTCCAAACACGAATCTGAAGTAAAAAAAATTAAAAAGTGGCCGCCATCTTGAACTTTTTTGTTTTTAAAACGATTGCTTCCAAAATTGATAACTGGGCGTTCCTTCCATCTCCAAACACGAATCTTAAGTCAAAAATTTAAAAAAGTGGCCGCCTTCTTGAACTTCCTGAACTTCTTGAACCTCTTTTTTGCTTTACTACCGATTGCTTCCAAGATCGATATCTGGGGGTTCCTGCGATCTATTAGCATGAATCTGATATCAGAAATCAGAAAATTGGAAGGAAAACAAATAAGGTTAAAAAACAAATAAGATCTCAAATATTGTTGATTTTGAACATGTTACAGCCATGTTGTGCTATTTCGAATCAAATTAAAGATTGAAAAATTCAGTCTCGGGCGGGACATGAACCCGCACCCTTCCAAACCGGGGAAGTGCGTTATCCAATTTCGCTACCAAGCCCACTAGCCAGAGAACGAATTTTTCAATCTGTTGCGTCTTGAGGGGACGTGAGCGACATCTACTGGCAGTTATTACAAACTAGCCAACCCACAAGTTCAGCATTACAACTGAAATTCATACGGTATAGATGACACACCCTGTTCCAATTTCAAATATTATTGATTTTGAACATGTTACAGCCATGTTGTCTGAATTTTTCAGTCTTTAATTTGATTCGAAATAGCACAACATGGCTGTAACATGTTCAAAATCAATAATATTTGAAATGAAAAACTAAGGTTGCCACCTCTCAATCTGCCGCAACTATAGGGTTGCCAGGTCCAAATATGTCATTTTTGAATCTGGCAACCCTAGTCTTGCGGCAGATTGAGAGGTGGCAACCTTAGTTTTTAAAGTACTTTAGACCAGTCTCCTTCTGATGGCACCTCATTCACTTCCCTAACAAACACGTGGAAAAAGTTATACCAAAAATTATAATGGAAAAGGCACTTGCGGAAAGATTTTTTTAGGCAACTTGGTGGCGTTGAATTAACCCCTGTATAAACATACACTAGAATTACATTTCGTTCGCCTAAGGAATAGGTGCATAATTTTACGGTCGGATCTCGGACTATCATAGTCGTGTTTGGAGATGGCAAAAACTCCCAGATATCGATTTTGGAACCAATCGGTCGAAAAACAAAAAAGTTCAAGATGGCGGCCACTTTTCGGATTTTCTGACTTTAGATTCGTGTTCGGAGATCGCAGAAACCCCCAGATATCGATTTCGGGAGCAATCGGTTGAAAAACAAAAAAGTTCAATATGGCGGCCACTTTTCTGAATTTCTGACTTTAGATTCGTGTTCGAAGATCGGAGAAACCATACATTTTTCTAATAGGTATATTTAAATTTGCGATTGGTCAGAAACTACATTATTTATTTTCCTTTCGCAATATGTTGTTTGTTATGTTATGTTGTTGTTTTTTACGGTATGTTGTTGTTATATGTTAGTTGTTATATGTTTCATAATTTAAATCGAAAATGCAGAGCTTCAGGTCATTTTATGGTTTATCTGCTGGCAACATTACGAACGTCACTGCATCTCGATGCCAAACGTGATGAACTTAAAGCAAGACCACCCGCGGCCATCCAGTACAACTATCTTAATGGAAAAATGACCTGTAGCCTGTGCGGACGCACTTTTAAAGCCAAGATAGGCTACATCAGCCACCTAAGAGCACATCAACGAAGCTCACAAAGTCAACAGCCATAATCAGTCGCTGTGGTCGAACACGGCCATGAAGCATCATCATCATCAGCATCACCCGTGTGCCATACCATGCGACGTCGCCGCGGTGACGGCTGCTGAATTGACGCAGTGGCAATGCGTCACCGTGTATGCTCCTACGTGCGGTTTCATACAACTCCTTGCTTCACAAATGACGGACTGCCGTATGACGCTCCGTCTTGCGTCCAGCGTGTGTGAATAAAAACCTATTAGTCTTCTGTAGTCTGTCGCCTAATTGTCATCATTATCTCGTGACGATTATATCCACAGAACATTATAAGAGAAGTTAGAAGTACAAATTAGGCATGGAACGCGTGCCACACGGTTATGCAATGATTTGCATAAGGTGCGCGGCGTGGTGCGAGCGAGAGGGCATAAGTAGTTGTAGCAGCGTGAGTGGGAAGATACGTGGTGACAGTCGTCTCATAAGCAAAAGCGCTACTTTGCAAATGCACACATTATAAGGGGGTTTAGATTTCTAATAATTTTTTTCTTATAATGTTCTTTGATGATATCAATGAGGCGTTCTGGTACATAAACATTTTTTTACAAAAAAAGTTAAAACCGACTTCAAAAGTAAAAATAAAACAAATTAATTTCCTTATAGATTTGAACGTAAAAGTCATAGGCTGAAATATTATTTCTTACTTATTTACTTTTGAAGTCGGTTTTTACTTTTTTTGTAAAAAAAATTTTATTTCATCACTTTCAGTGAAAAATATGTTAGTTCGATTCAGATATCAGTTATATACGCAAAGGGTACATTGAAACGAGGCAAATGGTTCAATCGTAGACGATTTACTGTCAAATTTTGAGGAGTTCTATTGTGTAGCACCGAAGCGCGTCTTCAGATCTTCACAAAATTAAAATGGGACCACCTCGGGAGTATACCCTTTCAAACAAATAAAAAGAATTGTTTAAATTGGTTCACAATTGACGAAAATATCGGTGAACATACATTAAAAAAAACATACAGCCGAACATAGAACCTCCTCCTTTTTTTTAAGTCGGTTAAAAAAAATTGCCACAGTAATAAACTAATGCTTGCCAAACGTATTTTCCTAGATTTCCAAGTTTAGAGACAAAGAGCAACCTGCCTTAGTGGCATACCTACTGTCCGCCATTTTGAAAAAATCACGATTTTGCGGCCAGTCATGAAACATATGCCAATCGACAGGGAAAATTATTACAAACAGAAAATATACGTTGGTAAAATGACCTAAGTGGTATACTTTCGGAGATATAGCGGTTTGAAAATAATAAAAAATTAAAACATTTTTTTCCGCCCAAATTGGCTTTTTTGATCAGGAATAGATCGGCAAAGCTCAGGATCGATCAGGATTTAATATAATTATATAATATTATTCTTATAAATAAGTTTTATTCATTTACTAATATAAATAAAATACCTATCTACATGTAAAAGAGCTATGAGCAAGACGGTTGTAGTAGCAGTGTTGCTAACCATTCCGAGAGGGATTTATATGTATTTACCTATATATTAAATACTTGATCATCATCGTCATCATCATCATCATCACCATCTCAGCCGATGGACGTCCACTGCTGGACATAGGCCTCCCTAAGGATCGTCACAACGATCGGTCCGGCGCTGCCCTTATCCAACGTGTTCCCGCCGCCGTCACCAGGTCGTCGGTCCACTTTTTGCGGGGGGCTACCCACGCTGCGCTTTCCAGTACGCGATCGCCACTCAAGAGCTCTTCGGCCCCACCGGCCATATCGGTTCTTCGAGCAATGTGCCCCGCCCATTTCCACTTTAGTTTAGCTATTCTTTGGGTTATGTCAGCTGCTCTAGTTCTTCAGCGGATTCTGCTGCGCTGATCTCTCTTCATGTCCGATTCGATCCCGCAGGGAATTTTTTTATTTTTTTATTATTATTTTGGTTGTAAGGGCTTGGTCAATGACCAATAGCTACTGCGACCTGAATAGATCTATTGTAGCTGTCACCCTAGACCTAAAGGTCGTTTCCTAGGCCCACGGACTTCATGAACCGTGTTATGCTTTTGGAGGGGAGGTCCCTAATGTCAGTAGGTGTTATTACGTATTCACCTAGATGGCAACTCCTGCTGTGAATGAGCACTTCGCATTCGCAGAGGTGTATGGGCGTTTCCTCTGCTTCACAGCAGAATCTGCAGGTGGGTAAATCTACAAGCCCCATTCTGTGTAGATGCTTGTTTAACTTGCAGTGTCCTGTTAAGGCTCGCACTAAGAGCCTTAAGTCGTTGCGGTTTGAATTGATTGCATCTGAGGTAAGTTTGTTAGAGAAGCCGGTCACAAGTTCTTTTGCGTGCCTCAGTCCTGGTGTATCCGACCAGAGCTTACGGCTTTTGTTTCACGGCCCATTCCTTCAGCACACGTCTAGAGGTGTTTGGCCTATTGCGTCTTCCTCCGCCCCTCTTCGTGCCAGCTCATCAGCAGCCTCATTTCCATCAATACCGCAGTGTCCAGGCACCCAGCCTAGGGTGACAGAATTTGTCGAACCTAGCTGGTTTAGGGCTTGGACACATTCTAGTGTTAGTTTTGACTCTATTTCATCAGATCCTAGCGCTTTCAGAGCCGCCTGGCTATCTGATAAAATAATAATATGTTTCCCCTTTGGGTATCTTTGTAGATTCTCATGTACGCAATCTATGATAGCGTACATTTCTGTCTGGAATACTGTGGCATGCTGGCCAAGATGAATCGCCTTTTTAATCTTGGGATTGCCACCACATACTCCAGCTCCAGCACGGTTGTCCTTCCTGGAGCCGTCTGTAAACCAGACAACGTCTCCAGCACCGAAGGATTGTGGGGTATTCCCGTTCCAGTCCTCTCTTTGGGGTAGGATTACCCTGTATAACCTGTTAAAGTTATACTCTTTATTCATGGTGTCCTTTGGCATACACATGATCGGGATTGTTATGAGAGTTTCGTGTAACCTTCTCATAACAGAGGACCTCCATTTGGGGTCTCCTCGTTCCAAGGCTCGGAGCATTGCAATTTTTGCCTCTTTCTGCACATGGATGTGTAGTGGAGGCAAGCCTAATATCGCCTCCATAGCAGCCGTGGGTGTAGATTTCATTGCCCCCGTTGCTATTCTGCAAACTAATCCTTGTAGGCTGTTTAGGGTGCTTACACACTTCGCTTGTTCGGTTTTCTTATGCCAAGCTACACTGCAGTAGGATACCATAGGCCTCACTATCGCAGTGTAGATCCACATAACCGAACTTGGTTTCAGGCCCCATCTGGAGCCCGTTAAGCGACAGCATGTCCCTAGTCCTATTTTTGCCTTTCGCACAATGTGGTCCAGGTGTTGGTTCCAAGTGAGTTTTTGGTCCAGAATTACTCCTAGATATTTAACCTCTTTGGAAAACGGTATAGATTTGTTGAAGAGTATAGGTGGTCTGAGAGTTCTGAGACGCTCTAATTTTCGCCTTCTTGTGAAGGGCACTATAACCGTTTTATCGGCATTGACTGAAAGACCGAAGTCTTTTTACCACCTTTCTATCTTGAGTAGTGCTGTTTGCATGAGATTGGATATAGTGCTGGGACATGGGCCCACAATTATCACTACCAGGGTCCAGGTCATCAGCATACCCTTGAGTATCTAGATAGGCGTTGTTGAGGTCCCACAGGAGGCAGTCCACCACCACCGACCAGGCCAGTGGTGAGAGCACTCCCCCCTGCGGACAGCCTTTGAATACCTTGACCTCTAGGGTTTTACCTAGAAGTGTGGTCCTGACTGTTCTTGAGGTTAACATTGCCTCGATCCACTTTTTCGTAGTGGAGTTGACATTTCGATCGTCCATACATTTTAGTATGATTTCAGTAGAGGTGTTGTCGAATGCACCCTCTATGTCCAGAAAGGCACAGAGTGCAATCTCCTGATCATCGTGAGCTTTTTCCACTCTATCAACCAGTTCTAGCAGTGCACTTTCTGTGGATTTCCCTTTCTGGTACGCATGTTGTCTGGGGTGCAGCGGCCTACCCTTGAGGTAGGTCTCCCTAATATGCAGGTTTATTACCTTTTCCATGGTTTTTAGTAGGAAAGAGGTTAGACTAATTGGTCTATAAGATTTGGGTTGCGATTTATCTTTATCCCCAGCTTTGGGGATAAAGGTAACCCAAACCTTAGTCCATTTCTCTGGTAGGTATCCCCAAGCAATGCTCGTTCTAAAGATTTTAACTACCAGTGGTTGGATGATCTCTCTTCCCTGTTGTAGGAGAGCAGGGAAGATTTCATCCTCTCCCCAGTTTTAAATGGTTTGAAGCTGTTTATAGCCCATTTGACTCGGTCGGGTTTAAATACCAGTGCCGACATGCGCCAGTCTTCAATCCTTGGCTTCAGCTCATCTCGCAAGGAAACTCAGAAAATAGTTACATAGCCCTCTCCATTGCCTTTTGGGTAATTTTCAACCTTTTTATGAAGCTTTGAGTGAGCGACGACGGCTCATTTCCGTATTACATCTTGGGACACTGCGGTATTTGGGACGTTAAAACTGAAGAGACTACGTAGCTTTACAATGCTGCCTTGCCGAGTCGGATTCGACAGGTTGACCTTTTTCTCGAAATTGTACCTACCTAATTGAATAGTTTTGTACCAGGTAAACATTATCGTCAACAACTTCAAGCGCAGAGAGGGTACACCATAGACACACATACATGATCGTCCATGTTCATTATCATTTTGTCCGTAGGCTAAGAATAGCATCATCCCATTTCTTCCTCTGAATGTAGTATAAGGCGATTATGGTATCCACCAAAAGATGGGTAGCAGCATCCTCTGAGTACACACATGTAATCCAACTGCGATCGCCAACCCGCCTGCAAAGCGTGGCCAGGGCCATCACAATTAAAACCAGGTTCCCATTCCCTGGCGGCCCTGCTATTCCTGGCTACAGTAGCGGCCAAGGTTACGGCGAGGCAGGGTGCGCGAAGAATCTCCGGCAGAAATCCGGCTACCACAAGATCACAACCGACAACAGCTGCACCTGGTAATAAACATATAACACTCGTTCACAGCGGACCGACGAGTCGCGCGCTGAACTCGAGGAAAAACTGAGCAGGATACGTTGGGATATCGTTGGATTATCTGAAGTCCGAAGAGAGGGAAAGGACTTGATAATCCTGAAATCCGGAAGCCTGCTTTATTTCCGAGAGGGCGACCTAAAGTCCTGGGCCCCGGCACGAAGCCAGGCATATGGTCCACAAAATCTCTTGTGAATAACTTGGAGGGGATCGTAAACGTGTCGAATAAGGTGGTGTAACCTTACACTCAAAATAACCGAACGGTCCGACTATTCGTTAAAGGCTATATAGGTATTCCTGGCCCCGACATTAGATCAGAAATTAATACGATTATGAAGTAGGGATTATGTATGAGTGAGGATATCTCTAGGGCCATGTATATTTCCAAAACACACTTCACAGTAAAGTTGTCATGTGAGATTTCAACGCAAAACTGGGCAAATGACGGTGAAGAGTGCAAGTGGGACAATTATTTTGATGTTGGACGACGGAATTAACGGGGCCAACTAATGGACGGCTTCATGGAGAAGGAACTCGATGTAATAAAAACTCCTTCTTTATGAAGCGGGAGCACAGCAAATGAACCTGGATGAGCCCAAACGGAACAAGAAATGAGATAGACTTCATCATGTCGACGAAGAGGTAAATATTCAAAAATGTTTGTGTGTTAAACGCTTTTAAAGTCGGAAGCTAGGCAGAACAATAGGCAGATTTCAAAATCCGTGACTTATGATCACCGAGCCTATATTATTAGGGAGGCTATAGAGTGGAACAAAAGCTCCAAAATCTACGCAATCCGTCTATTGGCCAAAGCCAGCTAGCAAAATTTAAGACCGAAGATGGCAGGATCAGTATCGTCCAAGCGTAGGCTTCTGAGAGAGGTTGAGAAATTCTATGGACAGTATACACTAGAACACGGAGACCCGCTAAAAATCTACATAACAAACATAGATCTAGACTGACCCGGCACTATACCAAAGATATCCCGCACGTCGGCCTGTACGAGATTAATATGGCTCCCAAACAGCAAATGAGCAACAAGGCTGTAATACAATGTAATACATTTGTTAAATAAATAAATAAGGCGCTGGGTGACGGGATTACGGCCGAGCTCCGCAAGGCGGGTGGAAAACCGATCCTTTAGAAGTATTTCGTTTAGGTACGTCATACTCGAGGGAGAAACGCCGCAGGCATGGAACAGAAGTCTAGAGGTGCCCTTCCTCAAAAAGAGCGATAAGTAATGTCCTGCTGAAGACCTAAAGGCTCATTTCGCTTCTAAATCTGCATGTCTACAAGTATAAGCTGTTTCGAGAGTCGTTACAAACCGTCTCGTACGCAAGTTCAATGACTTTCAGTGAATTGTGTTTGGAACTATACATGGCTCTAGAGACATCCTCACCATACATAGTCCCTACCTCGTCATCGTATTTCTGATCTGATGTCGAGGCACAGGTATACCTGTAAAACCTTTAACGAATACTGTACGAGTTTTGTGCAACATAAACCCGGCACTCTGGGGCCCGAGAGTTTTGGTCGCCCTCTCGGAAATAAAGTAGGCTACCGGATTCGAGGATTAACGAGTCTCTCCCTCTCTTCGGACTTCAGATAATCCAACGATATCACAACGTATCCAGGGGGTCTACTCCGGGATTCGAACTTCGCATCCGTCGAACTGTCGAATCCGACTCGGCAAGGCAGCGTTGCAAAAGCTACGTAGTCTCTTCACGTCCCTAATACCGCAGTGTCTCAAGACGAAAGTCTTTGACCAGTGTGTATCGCCAGTGATGAAATACGGAACTGAGCCGACGTCTCGCTCACTCAAGGCCTCATAAAAAGGATGAAAGTCACCCAAAAGACAATGGAGAGGGCTATGTTCGGAGTTTCCCTGCGAGATCGAATCAGAAATGAAGAGATCCGCAGAAGAACCAGAGCAGCCGACATAGCCCAAAGAATTGCGAAACTAAAGTGGCAATGAGCGGGGCACATTGCTCGCAGAACCATATGGTAGATGGAGCCAAAGAGTTTTTGAGTTGCGATCGCGTACCGGAAAGCGCAGTGTGGGTAGCCTCCCGCAAAAGGTGGACCGACGACCTGGTGAAGGCGGCGGGAACCCGTTGGATAAGGGCAGCGCAGGACCGATTCGTGTGACTATGGAGGTGCTACTGGGAATGTTCCTCCATTGAATAGGGAAGTACTTCCGCCAGGCTAGGTGTGATGCCTGGGGACCGGCCGTGGTCTAACAGTTCTTAGTTGGGCCTTGTAGGTATATATATCGAATCTCTGTGATTATTTCTCTTGCGCGATTTATGTCTCGCATTCGATTGTGAACCTTATGTGTAGTAGGTTACGAGTTACGTATTTACGATGAACGTTGTCTTCGTATGGGCCATATTTCCGAGAGCGACGGTATCGCCATCTGTTGGCATCTTTACTATAACTTGTGGATGCTGACATCTGTAGCAAGTCCCCACATGACGATTCTTGGGGAGGCCTATGTCCAGCAGTGGACGTCCATCGGCTGAGATGATGATGATCAAGTATTTAATTCATAGGTAAATACATATAAATCCCTCTCGGAATGGTTAGCAACACTGCTACAACAACCATCTTGCTCGTAGCTATCTTGTATATGTAGGTAGGTATTTTATTTATCTTAGTAAATGAATAAAACTTATTTATAATAATAATATTATATAATTATATTAAGTCCTGATCGATCCTGAGCTTCGCCGATCTATTCCTGGTCAAAAAAGTCAATTTAAGCGGAAAAAAATGTTTTTATTTTTTTTTATTTTCAAACCCCTATATCTCCGAAAGTATACCACTTAGGTCATTTTACCCAAGTATATTTTCTGTTTGTATTAATTTTCCCTGTCGATTGGAATATGTTTCATGACTGGCCGCAAAATCGTGATTTTTTCAAAATGGCGGAAAGTAGGTATGCCACCTTCCATACTGAAATGTTCGAAGCTCTTTATTCATACATTAATAATACGATGACGATCATAACGATTTAAATGAAGTCGTAATAATTTTAGTACAATTTCTTAGAATTTTTAAAGTTGTTTTTTTCGAATTGTCAATATGGCTAGCACCACCTGACGGATTTTTTTCATAACAGTCTTTAAAAAAGCTTCATTGAAACAAAGGCGAACCACATGTGCGCAGCACTGCTTCTTTAGGTCTTTTAACATCGCCATTTTGTTGTTTGATACAATATTCATAATTTCTTTAAAGTGTGTACTATAAAGAATCTTTTTTACCTTCTTTTCGCCCCTATCTGGAATGGAGTATAGAAAGAGCCTCATGCTTCTACCGTATAAAACAAAAGGGGCCAACTTTCTTTTCCTTTCCTTCTTCCTTCGTTGGAGCAATATATTTAAAATTCTATTAAAAATACAAAATGGCAAAATACAACATCCATTTTGTATTTTTAATAGAATTTTGAATATTTTGCTCCGTCCAACTCAAACCAAAAACTGTCACTTTCGACCTTTTTTTCGGTAACTTGCATGAACGTTGTGCTGTTGATTATTTTACCGATGAAAGAGTATTTCCAGACGATCATGTTGTAAAAACAAAATACAAAAAATTCTCACTATGAAAAAAGTTATGAAATTTTTAAGCCGCTCCGGTAGAAAATTCTCAAACACACCTTAAAAAAATCATAACTTCTAAACTACAAAAAATCGCGGAACATACATGGGGTATTTTCCGACACTACCAGGTGTGAGGAATCTAAAAAAAATTGTTGACTTCACTATCTGGACCACCCTGTATTTATATCAACATAGACTTGTCCAGTTTTTCGTCTTTATTTCTCACAAAGAACATAATACAGCATAATTTCTGTGTACATTTTCCTCTTTGATATTTTGTTACAGTAATTAGTAAATGAAAGGTGTTCTTCACTTCGGTGGTTTAATCCTGTCAAAGGAATAGATGAAAAAGAAATGAAACTTCGTCAAAGGGAATTAAGAGCGGTTTTATTTACTAAAGCATATGTGGTGTATATTTTGGGAAACGTGCAAAATGATTAAACATTGGAAGATGTGAGTTCGTAGGTTCGTACCTATATTAATTAATTTATGCTTAGACAATTTATATAGGGACTCGCCTTGCGGTAACATTTCCCCTCTGCCACGGTATAAGAACAATTGATCTTGTGCATTAACACCCAATTTTATACCTTATCGCAAAACGAGACAGCCTATAATAGCGAAACAATAATTTTGAACTTAGAACGTTTGGGGTTCACACGAGACTACTTTTCATGATTTTTAAAATTCAAATTTAGAAACTAAACTTATGGGGAATAAAATCCAAAGTTGCGGATTTCATGTTACCTCGCCCCCCGCAATAAGTGGCAGAAATGTTTCTAAGTAGAATACACGCGTAACTCGTCCCTATATAAATTGTCTCAGACTTCAAGTTATAAAACCCGATGGCTATTACAAAAAAAAACAGGGTCCTCAATAAATGTTTGGAAGGAATTCGATTCAAGTCAAGAGCATGCATCAGATTTTCTTCTTCAGCGAATGCAGGTTTCCTCACGATGTTTCCCTTCACCGTTTAAGTGCAGTCGGAATTACGTAGGTAAACACGGTGATACATCAAGCCATACAAAACCAAAATGAACTGACCGCACGTAGTTTGAGTAACGTATAACGTTGGTTTTGTATAGCTTGATGTGTCGCCAGTGTACATAAAATACAAAAACGTATTGGTACATGTTATCCATGCGGGTTCGAACCCGGACCCTCATGATTGAGTGCCCATGCCTCTCTGCAACGCGCCACCGATGCTCTTATAGTATAAGAGATAAGTGGACTTTTGGTAACCATCAGATGCAAGGCTGATTCAGTATTCATAGGGTGTAGAGCATCTCTGTGATGGGATGGACCAGGTCTGCCTGCATAACTCCAGTCGGTTTAGGAGTTACAGACATTTAATGTTCCGTAAAAAATTTACGATCAGCTGCACGGCTCGATCGTAAAATATTATTGTAGTATGCACTGTAGCTATGTAAACAGTAAAAAAATTGGCATGGCTCATCAGTCGGTTTAGGAGATACTTACAGCAGTTCAAGGTAGGACCTTTGAACAGCTGTATCTCCTAATTCGACTGGCAGTTCATGTCAGTTTTTGAACTGTTCACATAGCTACAGTGCATATATACTACAATAATATAATGATCAGCTACCTTTGCTGACCTTTAAACATCTGTAACTCCTTAACCGACTGGAGTTATGCAGACAGACCTAGTCCATCCCCATCACAGAGATGCACTACACCCTATGAATACTGAATCAGCCTTGCTGCCGATGGTTAACAAAAATCCCCTTATCTCTTACTAGCTGACCCGGCGAACTTCATATCACCTCAGAATTAGTTTTTCCCGATACACACTTGGCCGTTTTTTTATAGCCTATGTTACTCAGGGATAATGTAGCATTCTAAAGACCAATGGGACCAATTATTTAACAATATAACACACACTCGCAAACTTTTACATATCATACATATTATGTTATAGTGTACCCTAAGGTCTTTTATATTGTATAACTTGTATATTTGTAAAACCTGATACGCTGTAAAGCGACTCGCTTCCTGCGATTAAACCTTGTAAGGTTTGCAGTAGGAAAGCTTAAGTAGGAAAACAAATATGTAACTTTTTCTTTGTAAAATAAATTGAAAAAAAAAAAAAAAAAAAGGTGAAAGAATTTTTAAAATCTGTTCAGTTGTTTTTGAGTTTATTCGTTACAAACATACAAAAATACAAAGGTTTCCTCTTAAATATAGATTAGTATAGAAGTATAGATATACTATTATGTTAGTGACAAATCATTGCAAAATGAACTTTTTATTCAGTCGTTTCGTTCAACTATTCCGAGCCTAGAACTAAACAAACTTTAACCAAAGCTCCGTAACAGCCCAAAACTAATAACAAGCCGAGTTCTATCGACACAAAGCGCCACATAATATAAAGCATTACACAGTCATATTGATTTAAGTAAATCGAAATTTGATTCTAATCCTGTTGATTAGAAGCGAAGGCGGGACGAACATTATTACTGATTTGAATTCATAATCGTTTGATGGAATTGAATTCAGGATGTATTGAATATTCGGAATTAATGGAACACACCTACTAGTGCTTTGTAACTAAGCTCCGGTCCCGTTTAGAATTTGAGCTTGTTTCTAGGGGCTTTCAAAAGCAAATTTCAATGTAAGTTTGAGGATTCAAATTGCAATTGATGTTGAACAAATGATAGTGTATTCTACAAAGCTATATTTATACAAACTACAGCGTCCAATTTAATATGCTGACAGTTTTTAACCGACGAAAAAACAAAAGAAGGAAGAGGTTCTCAAGTCGACGCGTATATTTATTGTTTTTTTTTTGTTTTATGTATGAACACGCATAACTTTTTACAGAGTAGTCCGATTTTGATAATTTTTTTTTGTTTAATAGGTCATACTTCAGAGGTGGTCCCATTTTAATTTGGTGAAGATCTGGTAAAGGGATTCGGAGATAAACAATAGAACTCCTCAAAGATCTATAGCATTATCATCGACGATTGAAATAAATGATTTGTGTTCATGTTCCCTTTACATGTACAACGGATATGTTAACCCAATATAACACCAATACTGAAAATTTTGAAATATAAACTTTTTAACAAAAAATGAAAACCGACTTCAAAACTCAAAAAGCAAAAAAATAATATATATTGCAGCCGATGAATTTTACGTTAGCTTCTATTAGAATATCATTTTGTTTTATTGTAGTCGGGTGTCAAGCCTAGCCAAAAAATTACTGCAAGCTCAGTCTCGAATCGTACAGGCTTGACAGCGACTTCGATAAAACAAATTGATATTCTAATAGAAGCTAACGTAAAATTCATCGGCTGCAATATTTATTATTTTTTACTTTTTGAGTTTTGAAGTCGGTTTTCACTTTTTGTTAAAAAGTTTTTTGTAAGAGGATGATCAGACCATCAAACTGTACTACTTTCTCAATGGGACCAACATCGAAATAGCGAAAAAAAATTTTGTTGTTGTTAGCAGTTTTGTATGCAATAGCAGTATTTTTTTTCGCGATTTCGTTGTTGGTGCATTAGAGAAAGTTATTCAGATTGGCGGTCTGATCATCTCTTTAAAAAAGTGTCTGCATATTAACCTTTTGTATGCTGGTGTCTCCACTTTAGCGCCAGGCGAAAACATCCTGTTGTATGCTAACAACTCCACTATGGAGACGCGGTGGCCATAGGCAACTTTGACCCGTATATAGGGTGTAATATAAAATGGGACAGTCACTTAAAGGGGTGCTTCAGACCATCAAACTGAACAACTTTCTCTATGGGACCAATATCGAAATCGCGAAAAAAAAATCCGCTCTCCCATACAAAACTGCAAACATAACTCGACTGAAATGTATGGGACAGCAGATTTTTTTTTCGCGATTTCGATATTGGTCCCATAGAGAAAGTTGTTCAGTTTGATGGTCTGAAGCACCCCTTTAAGTAGCTGTCCCATTTTATTTTACACCCCGTATATACAAAAATTAATAAGTACAAAAAACGCCGAGCGGACGGTCTCGAGATAAAAGTGTTCAGCACACGACGGAATCTTGCGAAAATCGAGTCCAGCATAGTAAAGGTTAAGAAAGACCCTATATTTAGATATGATTTGAAACACAACTTTGGATTTTCGGTGAATAATAATAACGTAAGGAAACTTAGATTAAATTTCAAAGCATGAATATTACGGCCGTATCACACAAACTATTTTTGAGCGTAGGCGTTGAAGTAACGATATCGTCGCGATATCTCTGAGGTCAGAACCACGGCGATAACGTTCAGAAAAAAATACGGCGATTCAGTTGCGATGGCTGCATAGCGGTGCAGTTGCGATACCGCCTAAGCTCAAAAATAGTGATAGGACGGGAATAGGTGGGTGGGTGGAGTACACACCAGCACTGCGGGGCTAGTACGTCAACCCGCGATAGCGTGATATAGCGTTATCACGCTTCGCACGATCAAAGACAGATGGATCGTGTTAAATGTCGCTATCGCGGGTTGGCGTACTAGCCCCGCTGGTGGGTGGTGGGTGGTAATGGGTGTGCCTGTCCAATAGCACGTTCTGTGTGTTATGTGTCACACTGGGTACAGTAGCTCTACTAGTGAAATATGGACATACATTATAATAATTACTAGCGACTCGCCCCGGCTTCGCACGGGTGCAATGCTGATATATACCTTCCTCTTATTTCACTCTATCTATTAAAAAAACCGCATCAAAATCCGTTGCGAATTTTTAAAGATCTAAGCATACATAGGGACAGACAGACAGACAGCGGGAAGCGACTTTGTTTTACTATGTAGTGATGATGATGTATTACTAACTACCCACTTGGGGGTAGAGTCGTTAGCACTATACATACATTCATATACTTTGTAAGGAAAATGTTGATTTGCAATAAAACAAAACGACAGTATTTTGTACAAAATATATTTTTAACATTTCCAGGTCGACTTACGTACTAATTACAATGACGATGTCTTTTACAAAATTAAAATGTCATACAATTAACTGAAGCTGTTTATCGTATTGCAAACATCTAAATATAATTAGCAAATAAATATGCTTAATATTTAATCTAAATGTAATCATCTGACAATAATGACAATGTTGAGCAAATTGAGACAAGTGAAAATAAAATTTAAAAATATCGTCATCCGTATTTTTTTAAGTTGGTGAAAATGTAGTAAGTAGGTAATTGACATTTTTGATCTACTATTTTATAAGGACATTGTGTTGCTGAGGTGTTGACAAATTAACGAGAAACCGAAATATCATTTGTATACAGGGTGTTAGGATAAACAGTTGCATTGCTTTAAGGGATGATTGTACCCATGATACTGAACAACTTTCCCTAAGAAACATATAGCAAATACGCAAACAAAAACTACTTTTCATACAAACCTTCAGAAATCAGAAATCAGAAATCAGAATTTTATCAGATCAGATTTTTATTTTATTTTTTTATTTATTTATTTATTTTTTTTTTTGCTTCGATCAGCTGATTGCATTTTGTATGGAAAGTCCAATTTTTTTTGAGAATTTCTTATAGGTTTCTTGGGGAAAGTTGTTCAGTATCATGGTTACAATCACCCCTTAAAGTAATACAACTGTTTACCCTAACACCCGGTATAATCGAAAATTGTAAATTGAAATTGTCAATTAATTTTGCTTTTTTGCAACTTCCTATTATATAAAAGGTAAATTAATTGATTTGAATTCTCAGTAAGTATTATGTGGTACTTATTTATACAGGTACAATATTAACTCAATCTTAATTCATACAAAAAAGACGTGGTCGATTAGTTTGAAAATGGGAATAATTTAAGTAGTACAATAGTTTTCTGGAGTTTTCAGTTCATTTGCTAGTACTTTTTGGAATTGTGTTATAGAAGCAATGTTCATCGTATAATTTAATTAAGGTTTTAATGTTGGTAGATACTTAATCAAAATTAGGTTCATTTCTTGGCAGTGATAAAGGAAATAATCTATAGACTAAGTGTGCCACGAAGTTAGCAAAGGAGCGACACGTCTGTGACGATAAAGTTATGAATTTCTAAGTCTAAGGTCAGTTTAGGGTCATTAATTTGTTAAATGATCAATTAACATAGGTGTTATAATATCTGAGATTAATAAACTTCGACACCGCTTGGCAGATTGCGATGAAACTTTAGTAGGTTGTTGTGCGCATGTCTGTGATTTTTGGTCATAAACCTTATGGCCAAAAAAATCCGCATACATCACTCGCATGATGCAAACTGTCAAAAGTGGTTACTATTTAGTATAAAAATTACGTCATTTTGGTTTACCATACACAAACAAATTACGTGGATCATAAGAAGCTATCCTGCAAACATAAAATGTTTAAATGTTCAATTTAACTTTCATAACATTTCATTAAAACCTAAATATTTATTTACATGTTTTTACGACACAACGATTATGATGTCAGTCGAATCCAAATACTTGTTTTGAAAAATGCCTGTAAAATGTATTTTTTATGAAAATCTAAGATACTAAAAACTGCGCAACCACTACACTGTATTTGTTTCAATGGGACTCTCTAAAAAGTAGAAATTAATTATTTTTTTCAGGCTTTTCTCTCATAATTTCTGTTGGTAACGGTGAGGTGGTTCATCTACCATTAACAAGTGTCCTACCCCTCTATTCCTTTACAATAAATTACATTCCAATTCTTGAACCGTTTTTATAACATTTTGTATAACAACAAGGTCTTACCAATTGCATTTTCTATACTAGTGTTGCTGGACTATCGGTAGTTTGCATATCGATGTATAAAATGTTACAATACTATTGATGAACAGCACTAGACATAGTATAGGTGGACCAGAATCTGATGACAAATAGGGAAATCAAATTTTCGGGTAATTAGATTAGGGCCCTTTACATACTGCGATTTTTTGCAGCGCCGAAGTGCTGTAAAAAGCATCGACTGAGTTGCGATGCAACATCGATGCAAACGCGATAAAGCATAGATGCAAACGCGGTACAGCCCCGATGCAAACCTTTCTTAATATTTGATCAGTTATTTGTCGACAGCCTTTGCCACAATGCACACGCGCGTGTACATTAATACAAACATGTGTGCGCATCGCTACAATCATGCGTTTGAACGCGATGGACAAACGCACGTTTTTAACGCTGCAAAAAGGCTCAATCTATTCAGGGCCTACTCTGACTAGACAGATGACATTTTAACACTACCATCTATGTGAAAATGTATATTTTTTTACCTTTTTTTCATGTCATGAGATTCTGGTTGAGAGTATCGATAGTCGATACTATGGATAGTGTGTTACTGATTTTATAACAACTGATACAGTAGTGTAACATCCAATAATTACCTGTATTTCATTAGCATAGCATAATTATGCTCACGACTATATTCTCCGAGGGGGTAGTCAGAGATATTCTGAAACCTCAGAACATCCACGTTTCACTAGTAGTACCGAAACTCTGTCCAGTGTGATAGGGAGTGAGCCCGTCGCCACTTGTAATGGACAGTGGGTACAATACATAGTATTTCATTGGTTCAGTATAAATACTGATATTATTTTGAATTTGATAGTATTGTCACATTCTTTACCAACGATACTATTAAAATTCCCTGACTACCTATTATAGATAGTCGATTATCAAGCCGCAACACTACCACTAACTTTAATGGGCAATTAAAACTATCTCATTACCCAAAAAATTATGTCAAATACAACAGCTTTCAAATACTCTATGAACTCTAAATGTATGTGAATTATGAACATTTTTAAATTACTATCGTGTTGGGATCGAGTTACAAAACAGCTTATTATATAACCTAAATGATACTCACTTAACGGTTTGGCTATTATCACCTTGTCCTAACCTATGATTCGTTCAAGCATCCATTAATATTAAAAGCTTAGGACATAGGAAACGGTCGGTTTACAGTTACGACCATGTTTATTTGGGGTGTCGTCAAACTTTATTCACACAGACAGGGATAAATTTTCCGATTATACTTGAAACCATTGATCATTCAAATCATCCAACATCAACCCACTGCTGGGCGCCGAGTAGATATCCTACCGAGAAACAGTTTCATACAAGGTCGCGGCGGCGGGCGGCGCGGCGGCCGGTACAGCTCTACATGCGCAGCGTGCCGTATCTACGTGAATGTTTACGTACGAGAATGAGCGATCGAAATCGACAGTATGGTGGAAAAATTTTTGCTCAATTAGGAGTGTACTAGCCGCCGCGAACTTGTACGAAGCTGTGTGAACAGGGTAACGGGATGTTTACAAACAGTACCGTAGCGACCTACTTTTTGTCCCCCCTGGCTTTTCATTCCTATTTCTGTACACTGGTTTTACTTCATCTTGCGAGAGTAGGTGGTGTTTTTGCAACCGTTCTCTTATGTACTCTATAGGCTTTAAGGTTTAATTATTATACGTTATCGAATATTTACAATAATTACAAAACAATTGAGCGCCTTAATTTGTATAATCCTCCAGAAAGAACAGAGCATGCCCCAAAATGTTCTCTTTCGAATATCCAAAACTTGTGGAATAGTATTTCTTTGCATCACTGTTATTTTGCAATTTTTAGAAGTATGATCCTAAAAAATTGCTAACTCACTTCTCGTATTTTAATTATGCATTAATATTAGCACACAAGTGCCACAGGAATCTTTTCATCATTTTAATTGCAGTTGTTCATAAGTCAACATGTTCAGTAATCAACAAGGTAGGATTTTGGCGCTCAATAAAGTGTCTGTCAATGAGGACTCCAGTCTATAGGCATTTCCCTAGACAGAGATCGAGAGTGAAACGAAGGCGGTGCGTGAGAGGCACCGCGGGCCGCGTGTCAGTAATCCAACGACTCTTCGTCAGGGGATCGCTTGCGGCAGCACAGTTTCCACGCAGCAGCCAACGCGGCAACACCCAAAATAATCGCTAATCCAGCTCCCAACGCCGGAGCTGTCCAATCCACTCCATTAGCATTTCTAGCCCCAGCGCACAACTCTGGAGATTCATCATTCAACTTCCCTAAAGCGATACCGCTCAGAGAATCCAAGTAACCAAGGCGTTGAAGACTATCTTCTAAATAGGCTTCCCTTGCTCGTTTATCTTCTGTCGTCCAGAATTTCCTTTCTCCTGTCGTAACATTAGGGCAGTTGACTACACCATTGCAAATCAATCGTGCTGGTATACATAGAGCTTCGTTTCCAGGGCATATGAAATCGCAACCTTGACCTGTTTCAGAAGATTTAGCGTGTTCGTCAGTCAAGCGAGAAGTCATAAGAGTTCCGTCAGAGTTTTTAGGAAGATGGTAAAGTCCAGTCCAGGCTATTTTGAAAGCAGCACCGGCGGGCGAAGCACTGCCTATGAATACTATCCTTATTGACCTCGTCTTATCTTTCTCCATGAGCAAGGGATCATCTAATGCTTCAAAGCCAAGTTCTCCGGCAGACAGTATAGGAAGTTCTCGAGCTAATGACACATTTTCTCCACACACTGAATAATACGGTTCAATTCTGCCTGGCAAATAAATTTGTATATTACCGTCATCACAATGACGAGAAGCGAATTTGATGCTATCGAAATGCAGCCAAATATCCCTTTTCTCTTCGATTTCCAAATCCCAGATACATTGTATTCTCTTTGGAGGTTCAGTGTAACCTAAAGCTTCTAAATGTGGATAGACAATCTCTCCATCTGAGGCGGCAGCTAGAACAGCTGGGCCGCATAGAGGTCCGTGAACGAATTCATATCGAGCTTCAAAGAGCGGAGACGGGTTCTTGAAGTAAGATGCCGCAGCATGAGCATTATCTACTATGAGTTGCAGATTCAACGATTCACCAGAAGAAACGACCCTGTAAGGTTTAGCTCTTGATACTGTATTGGCATGTTTAGCACAGAGACATGAACCGAGTGAACGCTGGACTGCCAAGTGTAGTGGAAGAGGCGTGGTACTGACTCCAACTGAAGAGTTCGCGTATTTACTTCCTGGCAGTGGTTCCCAGATGATGAGCTTATCAGCTCGATCTTCATAGCAGTTTTGACAGGACACTGGCGTGTAAGGATGCTCCTGTAACAAATTCATAATGTTGAAACCAATCGAACTCAGTACTTTAATAATATGGATTTGTCGTGAATCTCTATTTGCACGTGTTAAAAACTATTATGATATTATTAAAATAGGATCTAAAGGTCCTAAGGTTTCATTATTTTTGCTTTTGTTAGAAGTTGTGTAAAAAGACTGTTGAAAAGTTATTCTATTCCGTCTATAAATTACCTTGAAATTAACGCTCAAAATTGTCACAATGACTCGTGCATAAATCCTCTTGTCCGTCACAAATCGATACAGGCAGTGGACGTCTTCTCCAGGAGGGGCTTGTTTGTACACCAGCGTGTTGAGAGGAGACCTAAGCCTTCCAGCTCTTTGCTTCCAAGAGGCTATAACTTCATCGCACGCGGTTCCTTGCACAGGCTCTCCAAAGCGGGTATTATTGAAGAAGTCGTAGTGGGCCCAGTAGTAAAGGGATGAGCTGGAAACATATTTTGATCAGTATCTAATAGAAACCATTTATTTTGATCAGAATCGAATAAAAACCATTATTGGAAGTACAATAAGATTTTTCTTTGCTAACTCGAAGACCATATCCAAGACATTTCGATGACGGGCATAATTCCAACAAAAATACATCTATATGGATATAAACCTCCACTAATGATTTTAAAATTGATGAACTTTTAACGGTAAATTTATTTGTATCCGGCCCTCGGCTACCTTCAACAATACGAAGGCCAAGCTATAAAGTCTTTAGTTCACCTAGACCTAATATCCTTGTATCTTGAAGTTTGCAGAAAAGAACATAATTAAGTACATAATATCTAAAGATAAGGGTTCTTTAAAACTTACCCACTATAACTGCCAGTCTTGCTCTCAAATCTGACAAACATAGCATTCCCAGTGGATACAAAGTCATGTTTCTCCATCGGTCTACTAAAGGTATCGCAGAAGGTCTTGATTATGCGAGCATCGTCAGGTCTTGGAGCATCGTAGAGAGTAAGAGATTCTCCGCAGTCACCAGTCCACGGTACGATTGGGGATTCTATTCGATTGATTCGGAAACTGTGGACAAGATAATGATATTATGAGGAAAAGTGGGAAGGTACCTTCAGTATCTATAAAGTGAGTTTAGCTGCAACTCACGCTTTTGCTAGTAGTTGTAGCAACATTTTGGACGATCCCACAAAAGCTGGTAGTTATATTTAAAGGGGTACTTCAGACCATCAAACTGAACAACTTTTGATGCGCTTGTTCCATACATTTCAGTCGAGTAGGTTGCTGCAGATGTGTATGAAAAAGTTTTTTTTATGTTTGTTCCGTTGTGAATGTTGTTCAGTTTCATGGTCTAAACTCTTAACAACCTCTTTAAATTAATATTACTACCATCTTTAACCCTATATATTGGGAAGGTTAGACTTATAATTGTCTAGCAATTTGTTTTGTTTGCTCTGATACTTCTGAGAAATACAGATATTATAATTAGGATAACAAAATAATATTTCATCAGTACAACTCTATTCGGCAGGCAACATTATATAGATTGCGACTGCCTTCATTATTTATACTAGTCCCGGAAACCTTATATCTTGGTAAAGGTTATATTTCACCTTCGCATCCTGTTTCCTGATTCTGTTATTTTATTCAAAAATATTAAACGATAAAATAAAACAAAAATAGGTAAGTACCACACTTTTTTCATAAGCATGATTTAAATAACTAATTTAAGAAATTATATAGTTACCCACCTATCTGTGTAAATATTAAACTAGAAAATAAGAGAGAATTGAGAATATCTCTGACTACCCCCTCGGGGAAGCGTATTTCCGTTCTATACAAGGCCAGTACCTACGCACCCATAGGAAACTGCTAGAGTATATTTCGTAATGCTGGTATGCCCATCTGCGATTCCGAAATATACACGAATTTTGCGAACTGGTCGTGTATGGTTTGAAATGGTCGAGGTGAGCGAATAGATTACAAACTCTACAATGCCAGTTACACCTGATGAATATTTATGAAGATTATGCATAAAATATTAAGATGGATTTGTTTTTTGTGTACGAATAGTTGTAAGAATGTGATAATCTAACTAAACAATTAAAAAATAAATAAAACGTGACTTTTCAATGATTGATTTTAATATCGAATCACATATTAAACGTTTTACGAAAATCAAGTGTTAAAAAGTGTCTCTAACTTTTCAACTATGGAGTGGAAAATTAAATAAAAAATTGTGTAGTACTTGAATCAAATAAAAAAGGGTTTTATTAATTACGAGCTTTTACCCGCGACTTCGTCCGCACAAATTATAAACTAGATTTTAATTCAAATTACAAGCTTACAAACAAAAAAGTTTCTTTAGAATCGGTTCAGTAGCTTTTGCGATATGCTCGAACAAACATACAAACAGACTGACAAAAAATCTAAAAAAAATTGGTTTGGAATCAGGGACACCTAAAAACCATTAATAGGTACTATTTTTTAAATATCTTTAATGCACAAACCCACTTTTGTTACAGTTTCATAATAGCAAAGACGAAAGAATACGGTAAAACAGAGCAAAAAAAAAATCAAAGATATTCCATACTAAATTGGTAAAATTCACACAAATGTGTAACAGTTTATTTTGTTTTTACGATTACAGATTTGATCCCATAATTATATTCGTAAACTTTCTATGCTACGTAATATATGAAGAAAACATCAAAATAAAATGTTGCATACGGTTCATAATCGAGTGTGCCTGCCGCATGTATTCCAATTCAAAAACGATTAGTGCGCACTGCGTACTAGCGCAGTATATTACGGAACCAGTCTTTGGCGTAGAACATTCCGAACTATACTTGATTATTGCGTACTACTGATGTATAGTTTGGGAGACATCCATGCGAAACTGGTATTCCAAACTATACTCGATTAGTTTCACACCCTTGAGTTCTGGCCTTGTATACAACGGAAATACGCCTCGGGGAATATAGTCGAGAGAATGCAGCTTATTTTTTATTTTATTCTTACATTGCTGATAATAATATTGTACATATTGGAATCCACACACTATCGATGCGAAGTAGCATAAACGTGTATATTCAATTGGTTACCTTACAACATTATTGTCATAAGGACTACCAAATTTTCAATTCAGCATCTGTATACTTGGAGAAATTCTCAAGGAAGGCTTACCTTGGAAAATACAGCCTCACAACCTGGCCAGGTAGACCCTGCATCAGATAAGTGCATGACGTGTGTGGAGGATACCAATGGGCCACCGAGAGGAATATGCCTTCAGTATCTCCAGACTTCTTGAGGGATTCGGCAGTGAGCAACCAATCGCAAGTGCCGACCCTGGACCCTGGAGCTTCGACGTGCCCTGGCCAGTTGCCGACGTTGAAGTGGAAGCCGGTGTTAAGGAGAGGACCTTTAAAAAGATTTAGGAGTTAGATGCTCATGTCTGTCATTGCAGAGATAATTTGGTCTCCACCAATCCTGAATTCCTGACACAACTATACACAGTGTAACTTTTGTTGTGCCACTGGCAAAATTTCTAAGCGTGGTTCAGACGATTCAACTAAACTTTTAAAACGGAGTTTCGAAATAATAAAAAAAACATCATTTTAATGGACCTAAATATATTATACGGAATCAATGATACGGTAATTTCCTCACTACATGCGTTATACTTTATACGAAACAGAATCTGTTATCCGAATAGAGTTTATCAAAAATTATATTATGAGTACACAAATATTATAACAAAATGCTACAAGATGAGATGAATTATAAAAAATAAGAAGAAGTAGGTATTAGGTAAATTTTAAATAATGATATAAGTACGGCAAATTTAATGTGCGTGCCGTTAGTGCGGGCTCACTCTCCGTCACACTGGACAGAGTTTCGGTACTACTAGTAAACATGGATGTTCTGAAGTTTCAGAATATCTCTGACTACCCCCTCGGGGAATATAGTTGTGAGCATATGCTTATGCTATGCCGTTATTGTTCATGGTTAACTTTAATATTATTCACTAAAGTAATCAGACAATAGATTATTTTGGGCTTCTACAGGGTGTAACAAAACACCCTAGTAATACTTAAGGGGATGCTTCAGACCATCAAACTGAACAATATTCGAGAAAAAATTAAAAAAATCAGTTGTCCCATACAAAACTACAGTACCAACTCGACTAAAATGTATGGGACAGCAGATTTTTTTTATTTTTTCTCGCTGTTGGCTCCATAGTGAAAGTTGTACAGATTGATGGTCTGAAGCACCCCTTTAAGTATTACTAGGGTGTTTTGTTACACCCTGTATACAGGGTGTACAATAAAATGGGACAGCTACTCAAAGGGGTGCTTCAGACCATCAAACTGAACAACTTTCTCTATGGGACCAATATCGAAATCGCGAAAAAAAAATCCGCTCTCCCATACAAAACTGCAAACATCACTCGACTGAAATGTATGGGACAGCAGATTTTTTTTGCGCGATTTCGATATTGGTCCCATAGAGAAAGTTGTTCAGTTTGATGGTCTGAAGCACCCCTTTAAGTAGCTGCCCCATTTTATTGTACACCCTGTATACTTTCCAAGAATATTAAAAAGAAAATTACCAAACAATAAAGGTAGGAATAAAAAACGTTAATCAATTTCCAATTCTAGCTCAAGGTAGTAAAGTAGGCGAAAGTTTACGGCATATTTATGAAGACAACTTACCTGCCGGCGAACTGACGAATTCCACAAATAGGTCTTGCGAAGTACCTATAATGGAATACGGAAATTTGCCCATGCCACAGAAAGTTCCAATCACAGACGCCGATTCGTCTTTTCCGTCGTATATTTTGATGTAATCGTAGGGACAATTTTCTGAACCTGTAAGGGAAATATAATATTAATATTCTACGACATTCATTTTGTTCGTTTTTCGTAGTTCCTGGAAAGAAACTACAGCACGGTGGCATCATCGCTTTCACGCGAATGAAGTTGCGAGCAACATCAAGATTTTTAAGTATAGCTTATGTCCTTGATTGAAATTAATGAAAATGTCGATTGGCACCTGTGCCCCAACTGTCAGCGCCTTAAGCGTAATGGAAATAAGGCCTAAAGGCTTTATAAGAACGCTTTCTGAAAGGTAAATAGGTTCTTAGGCGTCCCTTTATTAAACCTCTAATTTGTTTCCTCAAAAGAGTTTACTCAATTGACCTAAATACGAGTAGGTACTTTACTTTCAAATACGTAAGTAAAGGTGACCTAAATCTAGACTGATCGTAATAAATTGCAACTCCAGGGGCCCTAGACAAAATGAATTCTATTGGCATCGACGCTAATAGAAACCATAAAGATATTATACCTTACGGAATAGAGTAAGTGACATGAGTTGTCAAATGTAACCGTTTTTGGACATTTTTTGGAGTCCTCGGCAGGGTAAAAATTCGATTTCTGTGTATAATTCTCAATCTAACGTGAAATCGTGAATAATTTAATGAAACAGTGTTAGTATATTTCACAAAATTATCTACGTTTTCACTTTAGGTTCACGATTATTCACAGAAACCGAATTTTTACCAGGACTCCAAATCCCCAAAAACGGTTCTATTGCCTCGCGTCACGTATCTCTTTCTATTATACAGTGATGCCGCTATGTACATCTCGCTCTCTCAGCTGTCACTGTCTCTCTTACGAAACAGACAAAATGTATGGACTTTACGTATGGTGGCGAAAGCAAACGTCAAAATGTTTCGATCTCCAATGTCAAATATCAATGTTTCTACTAGCGTCGACGCCAATTTATCTAGGGCACAGCCATGACACTGCGTGTACGTGAAAGATCCCGCTCCGGTGACCTTGGGCCGGCGCGAGTATGCGATAGGGTCGATACCTTCTGACAACTTAAAATACATTTATGTATCTACCTACCTAGGTGATATTTTATTCACGTAAAGTAAATTATATGTATTATCATTGCAGTTAGTATTGTAGTTTCAATTTCACGTCATGCTCGATACCCATAATATAGGTAGGTAGGTAGCAAATGTAACAATCAATTACTATAATCCAAATCAGGTACCTAGGTCGTGTATTTTTAAAAATCGAGGTTGTAGGTGGTAGGTGGGTATTATCGGGAAAAAAGTACCTAGGGGGCGTGATCAATCATCAAAATTAAAATACCTACATTTTGAATTAACTGTTTTAAAGGACGTTAAGTATGAATAGGCAGGTAGGAAACACAACAATCAACTCGACGTGTTTCCGCACGTGACAATAAAGTCGCGTACGTAGTACGTACCTACTCGCGTCGTCCACTCAGTCGAGCGAGCGAGAACATCCTTGGGATTTGGCCGTCATTGACATGACGTCCCACCCGCTCGCAACCCGCGTTCCTACCCGCGCTCGCCCCCGACCCGCACACATAGCCGCGAGCGCTTTTACGAGCACACATGCATGAGTGTCGCTTCTTTTCGCGTAGTGTATATTTTCTTTGTCTAGGGCCCCATTTTTGTATGCGAAGGCGAACGCCACATGGGAATTTATTTCGCGAAAGTAATGATAACATTTTATGTATTTTACCAAATTCCATAATAACTTATCATAGTTTGACAATGAAATATCTTATCCATTACTATAAGTGAAATAGGAACAATTTCAATACATTTTGATGATAGTTATAAAATAATATATTTCCATCCACATTAACGTGGAAAGAAATAGATTATCTGCAAATATTTCTAGTAGGTATAAATACACACTGTAAACCTTGCATGTGTGTATACACTGAAAATATTTGCAAAGTAAATTAATTGGGGTGATGAATAGTGATGACAAAGGACAATGTGATGTTTTTTGGAATTTTGTCCGTAAATCAGATTGTAGTGCACACATTACAAGTAAATATTACTACCTACTTGACTTGGCATAACTTGTAGCAATTATTTCATTCGTAGGTACTTATTGTTTAATCGCAATCATCTCACTCAATAATGTTGTATTGTTGAGCGCTCGGTCAAGTGCGATTCTACTCGCGCAGCGAGGGTTCCGTACAGTAAAGAGCACATCAAGCTTTACACTTGCAGTTCGATTGTAACGCTTATGGCGCACTAAATAAGAACGGTACAAAGTCCAAAGTGTCAAGCTTGCTTGTCAAGTGACGTGCTCTTGACTGTACAACATCATCACACCACATTATTAACTTACAAAAAAGTTTTGCTTTCTCCGAGACCTTTAGCGCGAGACCGAATCACACTTGGCCGGTTTTCGATGTTATACAGCAGAATTTGCTCTATGTATAATCATAATCACACCAAGTTTAACGCTTGTAGGTAAACATTTATTACCGTTTTAACGATAGAGCGAGAAGAAAAAACGTTGATTATAAACTAGTTTCTTGTACGAAGCCCCTTAATTTTTTATTTTTTGGTCATTTCTTATTATTTGTTAGTAAAACCGCCATAATATCGCAAATTCTGTGAAAATTTCAACTGTATAGATGATGTAAAGCTAACACTCTTTAGAGCTTACTGTCAAAGTTATTACACGTGTGGTCTGTGGGCCAATTTCACACAAAAATCGTACAATGCCCTAAGAGTCCAATATAATAATATCCTCAGGGTCCTGTTGGGGCTCCCACGATTCTGCAGTGCATCTGGCATGTTTGCAGATGCACATATAGATGACTTTTATGCCATTATACGCAAAAAGACCGCGTCTGTTGTGCGTAGAATACGGGGGAGCCCGAACAGAATCTTGAAGATGATCGCTGATCGGATGGATACAGCTATCCTCGGTCGTTTCATCGATCTGCATGTGAGAGGTGTGGATCGGTGAATCGATCCAGTTAATAATTCTTTGTTTTATGTGATTATACTAATATTAGATGTAAGCTTGTGCTACTAACAAAATATGGGCAATTCTTAGTCTGAAATAAAACATTTTTATTATTATTATTTTTTTTATAGCTATTACGGTTCAAAAGTTACAGCAGTAAATAGGTAGGACAGACAAACAGACGGACAACGTCGGCTTATGAATAGGGTCCCGTTTTTACCCTTTGGGTACGAAACCCTAAAAATGTTCGCTACGTATTATGTGCGTGTACGAAGCGAGAGAAAACTGGTAAACAATAATTTCAAAAATACTCCCTAACAAAATATCTTTTCGAAACATTTTCCCGGACATATGGTTTCCAGCGTTCCCTTAACGAGGGTGAAGCAAGTTTTGACAGTTGCAAAGAATTTAATATCAGGATGGAAGAAAGCGTCTAGATTTAACGACCATTATTGGGTGTTCGTTATTTATGAGGGCCCATAAATTTTGGGCTCACCTTACTCAGAACTGCGATGTATAAAATTATAAGTTATAGCTTTTTTGAAAGGCTCTCTTGAGGTAATTTGAAGAAATTGATGTAGATTTTTCTTATTTTCAAGTAATATTCAACAAGAAATTCATTTCCCAACGTAATTGGTTATTAATATTTATTATAGCCATGTTGATATCACTACAATTCTAAAACTGTAACAGAAGTGTGCCTGTCTGTACGTTGATGATGATGATATTTAAATACAAGTTACGATAATGGTTTTAGGTGTCCCTGATTACAAATCACCATTTTAGTTTGTTTGTCTGCTCGCGCATCATGCAAAATCATGTAGACAGATCTCAATTAAACTACTTTTGTTTGAAAGCTTATGATTAGAACTAAAAGCTGACCCTCTAGCATGATTTCTCTACTTGCGCGCGACTCTGCTTTTGCCCATACTACAAGTCGCGGCAAGCGCGGCTTTCGCTCTCCGAAAAGCGCGGGAACAGGTTATTTTGTATGCAGCGAAGGCGCGTCGCGCGCGTGTAGAGAAATCATACTAGACCTACAGGTATATCATTTTTCTCGCTACGATAACGGAAACACGTGCGGACGAAGTCACGGGTAAATGCTTGTTTAAAATAAAACAATTTCTTTCATTTTTCAAAACGAATTACTTACAGAGAGAAAGCCCCAAGTGAATGCCATAGTCAATCACAAATTGAAGATTTCAAAACAACTTTTCAGAGTTAGCCTAACAGGTCGCCAAGGGAAATATAACACAGGGTAGAGGTAAACTTGAAACTGAAAGATCCATCACTTAACTATAATTGAGAAATTTCTCTTCCCCCTGTAACTGGAATCACCCGATTTGGGACCACTCGGTCGAATGATTGATAAATCTGTGAGAGTGATTTCGGATAGGTGGGCAGTCCTGCTTGATGGCTTCCCATCGTTCTTTTGGACGTTTTGGAGCTATACTTTTTTACGGTTCCGTACATAAAGGATGCCACCATATTTTGCTAACCCTACGCTGTCCGTTTGTCCGTTCGTCCGTCCAAGCTCTGGAGGGCTGTATCTTTCGAACCGTATTAGATAGCGAGTTGATATTTTCACAAAATATGTGTTAATTATTTTAGATTTGCTCACAAATAAATAAAAAATTTAAAGACCCCATACAAGAAACGTGTATTTTTTTCAAAGTTTTTTGTGTTCGCTCTGTCGTAAAAATGGCAATGCACACAAGCTTCAAACTTTGTGTAATTACAGAGCTTAGTCTAAAGTAAAACAACAAGTAATAAAAACGGGTGAAGTGTGTGTTGGGCTCGCTGTAAGGACCCCAGATAATTCTTTTTTAAATGTGGTGGAACGGAACCCTCGGTTTGCGAGTCCGACAGTGCTGCCAATGTAAATTTCTTGATTCCCCGCTTAAGTAGGCTCAATGCCCCGAATTTCCCCGATTTCCAATCATGCATTCCCCGAAAATTCCCCGACACTGTAACATGCAAGAAATAAAGCATTTTTCATGCAAAATGTAGTTAAATGTTTCAAAAATTAGCTTATTAACATCTCTGTCTTCTAATTTTAATCAAAAAATCTACTTAAATATTTAGAATACAATGAGTTTTATTTATTATTTATATTTCTCCCTCGCTTTCGGACTAAGGATAGTCCGATTCGATTCTAATTTTAGCAATTTCCTCTTCTGTGGACATCCTTTGTTCGACATTTATTACAAATAGGCGATTCCCCGAAATTCCCCGATTTGAATCATTCCCCGCGCTCTCCCCGCGCGCACCCCTCATTCCCAGAATCCCAGAAAATCGGGGAAATTCCCCGGAATCGGCAGCCCTGGAGTCCGATTCGCATTTGCGGCTGGTTTTACGTACTCGTATTTAGAGATTTGTAGTACCGATTGGTGAAAGATAGGCATTAGAAATATACAGAGCTGATTGCCAGACTGACTGACTCCAGTAATAGAAAGGAACCCGTAGAAGAATTGAAGTATTTAAAATCATAGTTTCGTTATAAGTAGCTTTAGTCTCGAAGTCACTTCGTTTGCGTGGAATCAATGACTGATGATGATAGATGTAATTTCGAGAACTAAGAAACGAAAAAGACAGTTTTGTAGGTGTGAATATAATATGTTGTTTGCTATGGAATCCGTATAAAAAATAGTTATCGTGCGTCGCGCAAACAAATTTTATTAATACAAATGAAATAATTTAATTAATTTTCTATTTCCATCTATATAAAAAATTAAGCCGTGGTAGGTCCGGTTTAAAAACGGACCATCCCATTTCTCTCCGTTGTTGTCGTACGAGGCGACTAAGGGATAAGGTCTCATCTTATGCAATGTTTTTATGGGCGAAAGCGTAACTGTACATAACACTACTTCATACGTCATTCTATATCGTGAAACTTTCAATTTACTAAAAGGAAGCCTTGCCACGGTATTAAGAAAGAGTATTGCTACAACTGCAACTGCACGTTTCAAAAGATGGTTGGTAGTTGTAGCAAGGTTTCTGGTCACCGCGCAAGAGATTACGGTCGTAATATCGTCCTCAAACGTTATGCTGAATATTTTTCCAGGAATATGCTCTATTTACAAACACAACTCTTTTCCAATTTTATTTTAAAAAAAAAAAAAAAAATAAAAAGTGTTTATTTCAGTAACTTAATCTACGATACAAATCAGGTTATGGAATCTCCTTTTTAGCAAAAAATTTTGCTTGTGTGGGGATATTCCGCTCTTCTATAACTATTACAAATGGTAGATCAAGTTAACAAATTATAAAAAGGAACAAAACAAAAAGTGAAATGATAATACCTAAAAATATATGGTTAGGTTTACATATTTAAAGGATAAAAAAAGATATGTATATAGATTTGAAAATAAATTTGAAAAGCGCTACAAGCAAGATAATGGTGAGTGTACATAGTATTATGGGTGTGAGTGAGTGAGTATGTGGGTGTGTATTTGTGTGTGAGTGTGTGTGTGTGTGGTATGGAGGGATTTGAGGTTGTACGTGTGCATATATTTTGGATGAGAGTGTGATTTTATTTATTTATATAATTATGATAGTGCATCATATTATTTAGTTACATGTATATTTAGTTATTTAGTTATATGTATTTATTATTTTTATTATATTTTACAGCATCGTTTGAACAATTGATTCAATTTCGTGGTAAGTTTTTGTCTTTAGCCAAGTAGTTAGTGTCTTTTTGCAGTCGAAATATGTTTGTGAGTAAATGCTTAATTCTTTATTTAGATGATTGTATAAATGGGCTGACTGTCTTTTATATTGTCTTTTGGCAAAGTGTGTTTTAAATGAAACCGAAGGTGCTACATCATTTTTTCGTCTCTTTTTAAGTATTTCTGGATTATAGGGGAGAGATTTGTGTTTTTTTAAAATAAGGTGTAGTACGTAAAGCTTTCTTACAGTAAGTAGATCACATTCTAAGAAGAGACTCTCCGTTGGGAATCTAAATGGTTTGAATAGCATCACTTTCAGGAGCGATCTTTGCGCCCTCTCTAATTCCAGAAATTTCGTTTTGGTTGCACCACCCCAGATTGGTAAGCAGTACGATAACACTGATTGCGTTAGTGAGACATAGATTTGGAGTAAGAGACTTTTGGTTGCTATGTATCTTAAAGCTTTGAATGTCCATATAAGTTTACGAACTCTAGACATGGTGTGTTCAGTGTGTATGTGCCAGGATAGTCGCTGGTCTACCATTATGCCCAGATACTTGACGTATTTTACTCTATTTATTTTAACGCAGGAGCAGCCAGGGTTAAGAAGATTGTCACATTGATGTATTTTAATTTCGAAGTCATCTGAAGGTTGAGTACGGTCATAAATTGTGAAGCAAGTATAGTTTGTTTTTAACGCATTTAATGTTAGCAGATTCGTATTTAGCCAGGAAGCCACATTCATCAAGCCACTCTCTGTTAAGCGCCTAACGCTGTCCCATGTTTTACCCGAGAAAACAATAGCGGTATCGTCCGCGTATGAGAAAATGTGTCCCCCTTGAATTTTCATATTGCAAAGTGTGTTAATATAAACAAGGAACAGCGTCGGGCCGAGGACACTCCCTTGAGGGACACCGTAAGCGATTGTAGCTTCCGAACTAACCACTTCCCCTATTTTGACCATTTGTTTTCGTTGGTGGAGATAGTCCCTGAAAAGCTCAAGAGGTACTCCTCTTATACCAATGTCTTCAAGCCTGTGCAGAAGTATGGGGACACAGACTGTGTCAAACGCCTTCTTAAGGTCAAGGAAGACGGCTAGACATTTGTTTCCGTTATCTACTTTATCTATGATAGTGGAAGAAAGGGCCAAAACCGCATCCTCCGTCGACATTCCCTGTCGGAATCCAAATTGTGAGGATGAAAGAAAATTAAATTTAGTTAAGTACTTAATTAGTCGAGAATTTATAATTTTTTCCAAGATTTTGGAGATTGCAGGGAGAACGGATATAGGCCTATAGTTCGAAGGATCAGTTCTGTCCCCAGACTTATGCACAGGCGTTATAACAGCCTGTTTTAGTCTTTCAGGGAATACACCATGTTTGAAGCACAGATTTACCAAATGAGTTATGATTGGAACGACCAGTTTATGTGCAGTTTTTAGAAAATTAGTTGGCACATTGTCCCAGCCAGGAGCGCTGTCAGTTTTTAGGCTCATTAATACGGCATGAACCTCTTCGGGGTCGGTATCATAGAGGACGAAAGACGAGACTGCTGAATTAGTCGCTTCTTCTGGAATAAGATTATGCAGATTCGCGCGTCCCGACAAAATATCATCAGCCAGAAGTTTACCGACGTTCGCAAAGTAATCATTCACTTTATCAACAGATTCTTTGGGTGTTGCCTCTGCTTGTAGTAGTTCTATGTTCTGTGATTTAGTTGGTTTGCGATTTGTAACGTTGTTTATTATATTCCATAATTTTTTTGGATTTTTATGAGCCTTAGACAATTGTTCCCGGTCATATTTTCGTTTTAATTTCTTGATGAGGGCGTTGCAGTGATTACGGTATCTTCTGTAGGTTATTTGTAGTATTTCGTTACTTGGGTCTATTTTTAGTTTTTTCTGCATGTTGTTGCGGTTGCGTATGCATCGCAAAACACCTAGGGTCATCCAGGGTTTGATAATTCTATTTTTATTAGGTATAACAGTTGTAGTAGTATTTGCTTTCAAACTTTGTTGTAGATTTGTTATCAGGCAATCAGTAAGTATATTTGGATTATTTATTGTTATTAAATCCGTAAAACTACTATTTATCAGGTGTTCAGTTGCTTTCTCGTGGTCAATAGTTACTTTACTTTTATAATTTTGATGAACATTAGAATAATTTGATATTTTCAGGAAAATCGTGAAATGGTCAGTTATAGTTGTACTAATAATAGCGATTGTAGCTTTTTTAATTTCAGACTTTAGTTTTACTATAAAGTGATCGAGACAGCTATTACCTCTCGTAGGTAGTGAGTGTCCTGGAAGCAGCCCGTGCATAGCCAACATGTTAAGGTAATTAAGTCTATTTGAGCGCTCATGTGATTTCTCGTCATGCTTATATATTAAATTTATATTTATGTCTCCAGTAATAATTATGTTTTTATAGGATTTTATGGTGTTTAGGTAATCATTAAGTGAACTTAGAAAGTCGTCGGCATGAGTATTAGAGGGTGAACGATAAATTCCCAGGATTATTAGGTCAGACACACATATTTGTAGACACGATGCGTGCGTAAGTACTACTTCCCTAACCCTAGCTTTCTGGTCATTTTTTATGTAGGCAACTACCCCATCAGCTTTATTGAGGTGATTCGTTGTTTGGTATGATGTATAATTATTTATTTGAGGTATGTTTTTGTCAGGATTCAGTCTGCATTCGCTAAGGATCATAAGGTCAGTATCAGATTGCAGTTGTAAAAGATTTAATTGTAAGTCGTGTAAATTTGAATAAATGCTTCGGATGTTCTGAGATATAATAGTGAAATCATTATGTTGAACTCTGAGTAATCTAGAAAATTCTTCAGGTTTGCAGTCAAAGACATATGCCATCTCTGTGTTGTCTATTTCATTTAATACTTTTAAAGAGCTATCCATAACTGTTAGGGTGGAAAGTCTTGTATGTTATTAAAATATATAGTGCTATGTTTTGAGTTTTTGTTAGTTTGTGGTTGACGTGTGCATGTGTCCGTTGCTGTATGTTTGGTGTTGTGCGAGTTTTTATATAAGAGTGGTTTGAAGTAATATAATATGTGTTTATATAATATGTGAGATATGGTGGGAGTGTACTTGTTTTGATCACATGTATGACAGTGCGCATTATAGGTATGATATGTAAATTATAGTAAATGCTTGTTACAAATAGCTTAGTTGCAAAAAACAAAAATAATAAAAAAAGATATAAAGAAAAATGACTGGAATCTTGGTAGGTAGCTACATAATATAGTCAGTCTAGATGCATCAGGTTGGTTACTTGAGACTCAGTTTTAATCATAATAATAGGAGAATTTTCATCTTTTCTTATATATACCCTTCCGTAGGCAGACCAGCAGAATTTATACGACTTCGATTTTGCCAGATCTCGTGCAAGAAAGTGTAGGCGGGCCCCTTTTGCAGTCAGCTGTTCAGAGATAAATATTGGAGTATATTCATTAGTTGTAAAGCCTAAATGCTTAGCACAAATTTTTTCCTTGTGTCTAATATTAAATGCTTTAGTCATTCTCAAAAATTCTGTTTTTTTAATAGTTGACGTCATCTCGACTACAATCGGGCCACTCCTTGTGTCGTCCCTTCTATTTTTTACTCTGTATATATCAGAAATGTCTGCTTTGTCGAATTTATAGTCTATTGCCTGTGCCAGGTTCACAACCATTTTTATGAGATCATCTTTGGATTCTATGTTGATTTTTGGAGCGTTTTTTATTTCTATATTAGCCTTGCGGCTTCCACGCTGTAGGTCCTCAACTTTATCCTCCAGTAGAGTAATATAGTCTTGATCTTTTTTGGCTTGTACTTCTAGCTGTTGTAGCTTCTTCTGTAGTTCTTCATTCTGCGTTGTTAGAAAAGCCACCGAGTTCTCAATGTTACTGTTAGTACTTTTAATTTCCATAAGTGTAGGATAAATTTTTTTTATTTCATCATGTTGCGCTGACATTAAACATGATATAAAAGCCTTCATTTCATCCTTAAAAGCGCGGAGATCCGACTCATACTCATATTCTCTGCCCCTTTTATTCCTCTTTAAAAAGTTAGGCGGTGTATGATCAGAAATATTAGAGTCAGAGAGTGATCTATCCATATCGAGTACCAGGAGAAAATAAACACGTAGAACTAGTTCCCGCGCACGCGCACCTCTATTCCGCCAACGCACACAGTGTAGTATGTATGTGTGGGTGCTGATTGTTCCGTCGCGCCAGTCAGTCTCAGTGGGCGGGGCTTCGCGCTCGACGGGGGAATGTCGTCTCTCTTACACGTGGTGCGTCTTTTTATAGGTAAGAACAGTGCGTTTACAGTACCTCGGTAGTGGCTCGATCTCTTGGAAGTACCAGGGTAGCAGTAGAAGCGTGGCGGTTGAAGTTAATTATTGCTCAGCACTCCTGTTGATTGATGCGCTCCTAATTTTTTATGTCGATTTATTTCAGCAGAATTCGAATTAATTTTGTTTAAAAACACAAACGTGGACAGTGTTAACGTTTACACCTTGCGGCGGTCCGAGGGGAAGAGGAGAGTATTTTAGTGTCTAAGTATAGATATTTACGAGTACCTACATCGCCTCCGTGGTCTAATGGTTTCTTAACCATTAGACCACGGACGCGATGTAGAGCTTCCGTATCGAGAGCCAATGCTCTTGCATTGGCTCTCGATACGGAGGTCGTGGGTTCGATTCCCACGGGGGACACCTAGTGATATGTCACTTTGTGCGTTTTTCCCCAGTTGGTTAGTGCAGGCTGAATCACCTGATTGTCTGAAAAGAAAATGTTTCCGTGCTTCGGATGGCACGTTAAGCCGTTGGTCCCGGCTACTAATGGTAGTAGTCGTTACATAAAAACCAGGTTAGAGGCCGAAAGGCGGTCTGAAAAATCTCTGACACCAGGGCTCTGCCCACACGATAAGAAAAAGTACCTACATTATATTGTTGTAGTAGTAAAGTTAGTAACAACCCCGAAAGGGATTAAAGTCTAGAGCTTATGTCTGTCTGTACTAAAGTAAACTTACCCGAAGTAATAGGCCTCATTGGGCACGTCATGATGTTTTCGCATCTTTGTCCATCTATGTTGAATTCTTCGTTCTCGATGTAGAGCTTTATGTATGGCAACCGGGTGTTTAGATGGTACCTGCGAATAAAGAAAAGGACATTCGATGAATTATTTTTACTATTATCTGCGAAACGAATTTCATGTACGGTTTATGGAATTTAGGTACCCACATAGAATAGGGTATTTGACAGGATTTTTTAAACTGTTCTACTGTGTGTGTTAATCACTGAAGACTCTATAGAAATTTTTTATTTTACGTTCCATATATTGCAAGAAAAAACGTCACCTGCTTGTGACACTAATGCTACGGTTCAAATTATGCCAATAGTGCAAACGGACCGAACGGTAAAGCCTATGCACACGCTTTACCGGTCGGTCCAAATTAGTAAGTACGAATACACTGCTAAACAATCTGTATAATTTGAACCAGCTGTCAATTTGACATGCATAATTATGCTGCACTACCTATTTTTGTGTGCGTGCTATCTCTACCGACAGCGCATATTTGCGCATTTTGAACCGTAGAATAACACTCTACACGCAACTGTTTACATGCAGTTGACGTCATCAACCATTCGGCCAATCACAGTCGTTTACGATCACGTGACTAAAGTAGACAAAAAAAAAATTTCTTTGACGATTTTCACTTAAAATAACCAGTATTTTTCTTAACTAACTAAATAGTTGGTTTTCAAAATTCATATGCAATACGGATGCCATCAATAGGTCCAATATATTTTTACATGCTGTCACATACCCTATACAACCTGCGGGAAAAAAATGAGAAAAAGAGAAAAGAAGCCATATCGAAAATCGAGGACGTCACTCTCACTACTCAGCTCCCGCCAAAATTAGAAGATGTCTTCGAGGTTGGAGGGTTGGAACCTGTTTTGTTATTTTGTGTACCAATAAAGTGAATTTTATTTTTTTACTTTAGTCTCCGCCTAACCCACTAGGAAAGAGGCGTGGCGCTATAGAAAGATTTTTTTATCACTAATGTTATCTGCAATCGGCCAACAATGGCCATAATCAGATAGTTTCTCTGTTTTTCTCGTGAGTTTCTTCTATGGGTGATTCTTCATCAAGCCTCATGCCCATTTTTTAACCGACTTCAAAAAAGGAGGAGGTTTCTCAGTTCGACCGTATATACATATTTTTTTGTTTTTTGTTTTCGCGGATAACTTCGTCGTTTATGAACCGATTTTGATGATTCTTTTTTTTTGTTGGAAAGGAGACGTCCCGAGGGTGGTACCATGATAAGGAAACCAGGATCTGATGATGGCATCCCAGAGAAATCGAGGGGAACCTTCGAAAATCGAACTGCCGACTAGTGCGTTTTTTAATTTAAAGCACTCCTATTAAATCGAACTAATGAATTCACCACTGAAAATTGTGAAATAAACAAAATTTTAACAAAAAATTAAAACCGCCTTCAAAAAAACTAAAAAGTTAAAAATAGTACATTACGATACGTGTGACCTAAGTAGTCCATTATTCCTCGCTGCGCTCGGACGATAATTTCACGCCGTGCAATAATGGACTTACTTAGGTCACGAGTATCGTATACTATTTTATAGCTCGTGTGACCTAAACCCGCCAACTTTTTAATGTAATGAAATTCTCTCTAATGGTGAACTTTTTAACCGACTTCAAAAAAGGAGGTTTTTAATTTTATGAATACGTATACCAAATAAAAGAGGAGAAAGGGGGCCCGGGGGGCGAAGCCCCCGGCGGGGTGGAGGGGCGGAGCCCCCCCGGGGGCACGGGGGGCGGAGCCCCCCGAAGGACACAACCACGACTTCAAAAGCTTCGTTAATACTTTGCAATCACAATCAATAGTTAATACTCACCTCTGATCACCCCCTACGCACTACCCTAGTACCCTAGTACCAACACACTAATAAGGTGTTAGTAGGGGGTGCACCCCCTAATCGCCCCCCACAAGCTAAGGGGTGCACCCCCTAATAGCCCCACGAGCTAGGGGGTACACCCCCAAATCACCCCCACGAACTAGGGGGTACACCCCTAATCACCCCCACGAGCTAGGGGGTGCACCCCCTAATTACCCTACATCCTAGGGGGTGCACCCCCTAATTACCCCAATCTCCCCTACGCACTTGGGGGCGCACCCCCTAATTTCCCCCTTCGCACCCGTTACCCCCTATGCACCCCCTACTACCAACATATTAATAAGTTGTAAGTAGGGGTAAGTAGCCCAGAGTACGTAGGGGTAAGGGGGGGTAGGCACAGTAAAATAATATATCATTAATGTAGGGGGTAAGTAGAAGTCAATTGGGGATTTCGCCATTTCAATGTTGGTCACATTGATTGAAAGCACATTTTAAAAGTACCTTCTTTTGTTTATTATGCATCTGTGCAATAAAGTAGATTCATTTTTGAACGTAATCCGTGTAATAATGGACTACTTAGTAACGAAAAACCGTGACCTAAGTGCTGGTTTAGGTCACGGAGTGCTTTAAAAGTACCTATTTTTTACTGTGTAATAAAGTAAATTCATTTTCGAACGGTGTAATCCATGTAATAATGGACTACTTAGGTAACGAAAAACCGTGACCTTAGTGCGGGTTTAGGTCACGGAGTGCTATAAATAATATTGCAGCCTATGACTTTTTCGTTCGCATCATAAGAACATTAATTTGTTTTATAGAAGTCGGTGTCAAGCCAAGCCAAAAAATGCAAGCCATGTCGCGAATCGTACTACCAGCTTGACAGCGACTTCAATAAAACAAATTAATGTTCTTATGATGCGAACGAAAAAGTCATAGGCTGCAATATTATTTTTTAACTTTTTAGTTTTTTTGAAGGCGGTTTTAATTTTTTTAACTATCTCGATTCGAGATCTAGACTATGCCACCACCTGACTACCTATGTGTCTTCTGATTATGATTGCACAGACTTCTGGCTAATCTATTAGTGTGTCCCTTGAGCCTTTTCTTGTATCTTATACATAATTTTTTGACCTCCTTGATAGTTGGTATTTCCAGGTATTCGATGTATTTCATTATTCCTTGTGAACCAGGCTATAGAAAGATAGCAAAATATACTCTAGATTCTTACCGGCAATGCAGATTCCTCGGGTACACCCCAGGGTACGCAGCCGACTGAACGTAGCAAGTCTGAAGACGGCAATCACGAAACACCCTTTCGCAATACGACCTAGAAAAAGAAAGTTAAAATTTATTACCGTAAAAGCTATGGTAATTAAAATCTCTTTACTTAATTAAAGATGGCTGGGAATGATAATGAATTTATAGCAGACTCCAGCTGGAAATTATTTGCAATGAGATTTTTATTTCAAATGAGCGAAATGGAGGAAAATTGTGATGTTTTAAATTTTACGATAAAGAAAATTAAAAGTGAAAATTGAAGGAAAAATGTTTTGTCGTAGTATCTAGACGGCCCAGTAGCACATTCGGTAGTGAACCTGCTTGCTGTGCCGAGGGTCACGGGTTCGAATCCCGTAAAGGACATATATTTGTATGATGAATATGAATATTTGTACCCGAGTCATGGATGTTTGTATCTAATTATGTAATGTACATCGTTGTCTAGTCATCATAATACAAGTCCAGGCTAGATTCTGGTACTTTATGAGCGAGTACATACTGGGCGCTCGGCGTTGCGTTGAGCGCGCGACGGTCGCGTACACACACCGCGCTTAGCACGGCGTTCAACGAGCGTTAGTAGGGCGAACATACTTTTGGCTCAGTTTGAAAATGGACGTCGAAGAGATTGCTTGTGTGTGGCTCCTCTACCGTCGCTATAAAAAAAGACGACAAAGACAAAGAGAATATTGGGTGCACCCAATACTACGAGATAGACTGACGCATGGAATGTTTGTAACATTGTATCCCAAATTGAGAGAACATGAACCTAAGTTTTTTAATTATTTTAGAATGTCCATAAAATCATTTGATGACTTACTCGACGTTATAAAAGTGGATATTACTGGTGAATCAACAATTTTAAGGGAATCAATTTCCCCAGAAGAAAAACTCGTGATAACGTTAAGGTAAGGTTATTTATTCAAATAAATTTAAGTGGTCTGAATCTTGGCTCGAGCCTGTAGGTGAAGGTGACCACGATGACGGCGGCGGTGGGGGCGTCGTAGACCACTGCTGTGGTGGTGGTGGTCTCGCAGTGGTGTATCCAGAATATGCTGGTGTAGAATACATGTATTGGTGTTGATTAGTATGTGGTGGTAAAGGCTGATGATAATTCTGCGCTTCTTTGAGAACATTAAGCAATTCAATTTTTGTTGTTAGACGTTGATTCTCGGGTACTTTTTTCAATTCACTGTACAATGACATACAGAAAAGTTTATCATCGTCTTCTTTAATTAGTCGCTCCGTTTCATTTTGTTGCTTTGTGTTTACACTTTTCTGCAAAATATCAATTATCTGCTTATCTACAGCATTCATTTTTTGTTTTTTTCTTGTGCTTTCAATGTGATCTTTAGGAGGTGGCATCAAGTCTGTATTGTCTGTATTATCTACACTTGAGCCGGTTATATTGCTTTCTGTGTCGTTATTTGCTGTAGAATTCGCAAGAAATTGTAGTTTTCTGTAATACACATATGGCATATGTTTACTTGATCCAGATCCAGATGGAAGCTTTTTTTGCTTCTTAGCCTCCCTCATATAATTATCCCTAATGCTCTTCCATTTTTTCATAAGTGAAGAACCTAAAAATAAACAGTAATCATTTTTATTTTGACAGATACTTGGCCACAGGCTGCTCCTTCGCTGATTTGCATTATGGATACCGTCTCGGAAAATCAACAATTATAAAGATAGTGGAACAAGTTTGTATAGTACTATGGAGCAAATTGAAAGGCACATACATGCCGGAAATGACAACAGAGAAGTGGAAAGAAGTAGAAGAAGGTTTTAGAAAATACGCCAACTTCCCAAATTGTATTGGCGCAATTGACGGGAAACATATTGAGCTAATACAGCCAGAACATACAGGGTCGCTATTTTTCAATTATAAAAACTACTTCTCATCAGTCTTACTAGCAGTTTGTGATGCAAATTATTGTTTTGTATACGTTAATATTGGATCCTACGGCAAAAGCAGTGATTCTGCTATTTTTCAAAATTCTGATTTTTTTAAACGGATGATGGATAATAAGTTAAATATTCCTAACCCGAAGCCCATATCAAATGTCGACAGAACACCACTGCCTCACGTTTTCGTCGGTGATGAAGCATTTGGAATTATGTCGAATATGATGCGCCCGTACGGAGGAACACAGCTAACACACACAAAAAAAGTTTTCAATTACAGATTATCAAGAGCAAGGCGCTATATCGAATGCTCGTTCGGAATAATGAGTAATAAATGGCGAATATTTCATAGACCTATAGATGTAAACATAAATTTCGCGGAGAATATCATCAAAGCTTGCACAGTACTACACAATTACGTTCGAATACGTGATGGTTATAGATATGAAGACACACTTTATCTTTCACCGTTACAATCTATTAATTCAGGCAATGTACCGCGAGGCAGCTTGTGTGCTAGAACTGCAAGAGAGAAATTCGCCATTTACTTTGTAAACGAGGGAAAATTACAATGGCAAGACGACATGATTTAAGTTATTACAAATATGACAAAATTATAGGAAATGTAATAAAAAATTATACTCACCCAACAGTTTTTTCTTTTCTAAATTGTCTTCACAATCACTGAAAATTTCAACCATCTCCTCCCAATTCCTTTTTTTTAATATTTTATTTTTATAGTCAGGACTTTCCATGTCCCATATGGCAGGACGCTTTTGGATTTCGTCTATAAATAAATCTGTATCGAAGTGCTCGGTCTCCATTTTTGGTGAAATATGCGTCCACTCTACACAAAAGCGCGCGTTCAAATGTACAACAAAATGGCGGCTCATGTATCTCGAAGCGCGCGGCTGACGCCCTGCCAACGCGCGTTTGAACGAAAATATCAAAGCGCGCGTTCGACGAGCGCTTGATCCGAAACGCGCGCTTGCATGTGTACACCTAGTAAGAAATACTGGATCTCAAAGCGCGCGTTACCAAAGCGCGCGCTTCAAAGCGCCTAATGTGTACTCGCTCTAATGTGGCTGGATAATTTGTGTGACATTGTCCAAGATATTTATTTAGATATTTATTATTTATAAGTTTTGTATAGTTTTAATTCATTATATTAGGTTGGAACTGCTGAAGAATTGACACTATTAATTTTTAGGGCCCCGTACCGAAGGGGTGCCAACGGGCATATGAATAGTACCTTACTTCGGACCCAATTACTAAGCCTACGCTGTCTGTCCGTCCGTCCTAATTCAGGCCTGTATCTTTTGAACCGTAATAAAATTCTGGTAGCGAGTTGACATTTTCAGAGAATGTGTTGTTATATTTTATTTACTTAAATAAATAAACGTATTATTTAGATAATACATTAATACATTAATACATTATTAGTAATGTAAAAAATCTTATGTAAAGAAATAAATAAAAAACAAAGTAAAAAAATTTAAGAGAGTAAGTTATTGTTAGCAAAAAGAACATGGATAAATTACTAAAAATATCGAATAGGTACCTATTATTAGTTTCACGAAACAATAGCAAAATTAGCGAATATGATAGACAGTGTTTCAACCCTTTAATTTCAAATTAATTAATATTTAATTAATGGTATTTCTCCAATCTACTCGACGGAAACTATTTCGTCTGCCTTTCACCTTGAAAATAACTAGCTTTTGTACTTTGGTCCTCTTTTGTTCGATAAAAAAAGAGTGTCGTAATTTAGGTCATAGGTAGGTACTTTAGTTTATTTGATCAGATTTACAGTCAGTTGCAGAAACGCTCATTAAAGTCAATCCTCCATTAAATCTCTTGCTCTCACTTTTTGTCTTGTTGACGTAGTAAAAGCTAGCAAGAGATATAATGGAGGATTAACTCTAATAAGCGTTTCTGCAACTGATACTTACAGTGACAAAAATATCATTGAGAATTATAGATTTTAAAGATAAAGTAATGTTTATTTAAAACCAAATTACATAAATAATGTTCTAGTTTAGGTGATGTTTTATGAGTACATAAATTTTTAAGTTTTGTGTAGATTGCGATTTGGACTAGAAAATATGTGTGTGGATAGAAGAAAGAGTCATCATCATCAGCCTATATCCTACTGCAGGGCCTACCCATACACCCTGTATGTAAGTTAGTCCACCACGCGTGCCCAATGTGGATTGGTTAAAACATTCTACTTTTAGATAATTTCGAATAAAAAAAAGCGGCCGTTGTTTATCTTTTTTCAAAATTTGTATGTTTTGACCAAAGATTTTATTTGGTCGTTTGGTTTAGACCTTTAAAAAACCTATAAAAGTATTCTATGAAAATAGCTTGAAGGCTTTTGTAGTTTATCTAATGGGCACTTTTTTAATTTAGGCTTTATTTATTGAGAAATCTTTATTATTGTGACGAGGGCGCCACTGAGCTCGAATAGCCCTCTTAACATACGCATCGAAAGTACCTATGTTGTTTCCTTTTTGATTCATATATTTTTTTCTTTACCGTTTGAGAGCAGTTGGTATTACATACATAAGTCAGAAAAACTCATTGGTTCATAGCATGTCGTCAGTGCGGATTCGAACCTCAAGATTTAGTTTCCATACGTCTCCGCAACGCTCTCGAAGAGAGAGTGGTGAAAAATAATTATCATAAAGCGAATGTTAGAAAACGTGGATACAAGGCTATGCATGTTATATAAATTATGAACGACCTAATTAGAACCAAAGAATAGAAAAATAATGTATTTAGTTAGGCTAGAAAGCCAAAACAGATCTATTTGACAGTTGAAATATCAATGATATCGGTAAACCAACTAAAGATGGAACATCCTATAACACAGCACCATTGATATTGAGTTTCAAATGAAAAAAAAAATAGATTTAAAATTGCAAGTTGCAACAAACCTGTAGAATAAGTTAGTTTTCTTGTCGACCGTTCGTAGGTAGGTATTGAAAGCAAATCTTTGAGTTCTTAAACAAACAATTAATAAAGAACCCTTTTCAACCCTAAAAAAACAATAGTTGCAAAACGCCACATCCCAAACTCAGCAGAACCCCGCTCAATTTAATTCCACCACTTGATTACACAGCATAAATCAGATTCTGTAATAATAGAGGGCAAGCTGGCGATTCACTACGATTTATTTGCCATTTCGGTCACGTACCAAGTAAAGTGGTGGCCATTTGGAGGCTGAAATCATTCGAAGACTATTCTGCGACATCGGGATAAGCCGCTTAAGTAATTGGCAAGTTCGGACTTGATATATTTGGGTGTTTTAGATGATTTAGCCTGGGATCGATTGTTTATTGAGTGGGTAAGGTGGTTATGGCGTTATAATGTCTTCTTCTTTGTCGGCTGGTTAGTTAATCAATGAAAGAGAAAGACTTTGAGCTAAGTAATTGATTGCATGAGTGTTCGTCTTCATAGTCTTCATTTAGGTAGGTATCATCTTATATTTTTTACTTTTTTTACGACTTTTTTATCTTTTACTTTACATTTACATTACTTTATACATATGGTAGGCACCTACACTGAAAAAAATGCAAGCCTACTAAGACTCTTAATTAGCACCAAAATAACTGAAATGACGTTATTATTCTTTACTAAAAACAAAAGATGGTTAGTTGTAACAACAAGCCGAATTCGTTTAACAAAGTTCTCTTAGTCGGAGAAGTCATGATGTTGACACGCTCATATGGATTCATGATGTTGGTTGAAGTAAACGATTTTTTTTTTCAGTGTACTCTCTTTTTAAAGGATCATTAGCAATTTATTAAAAAAGTAATAAAAAAAGTAAAAAAATATAAGAATATTTACTTTTTTTAATTCCTTTTTTAACTTTTACTTTACATTTACTTTACTTTATACATATAGTAGGTACCTACGCTCTTTTTAAAGGATCATTAGTCAATCCCCTCTTCTCTCTGCAAGTGCCTCCATTTCCTGATACAACACAACTCCGATCTTTTTGTTAATTTCTGTACTAAATTAACTTATTTTTTGTTATTTTTCTTTATTAACATTTCAGTTTACATTGCTTTATATTAACTTTAATATTATGATGATACAAAAAACCCTTTGTTTTGGCACCTTTTACATTTAACGAAATTGTGGGTAAGTGTATAATATACACAAATAATGTTGATCATGTTTAAATTAGTTTTATTTATATTTAATTATGTCTCCATTTAATAAACCTTTACAAAATGTTGGTAAATACAGGTCTTATTTCTATTGAGTTAATATAAATTTTATTTAGAAGAACAGAAAGTAAGTAAAACTGGAGCCAGAGAAATAAGTTACAAATTGCATTATAACGGTGATACATCAACTAATTATTATTCCCATGGCATTACCCCATGGGGATAATTACCCATGGAGGTGATATATTACAAGTAAACAATGATCTCACGGGCACGGAATATAATAAGAGTCACAGCGGGGTTTGTTAAATTTTACTATCGCGGGTCGGCGTACTAGCCCCGCAGGTTTTATCCTGTACAACTACGGCAACGTGTTAATGAATAAACGCAAAACTAAACATTAGATGTCTAAAGACTGATGTCTATCATCGTCCACTGCTGAACATAGGCCTCTCCCAAGGCGCGCCACAAGACTCTGTCCTCGGCCTTCCTCATCCAGTCGCTCCCCGCTACTTTTTTTAGGTTGTCTGTCCAGTGGGCAGCAGGGCGTCCCACACTACGCCTACCAGACCCTCTAGCATGCCATCCTAGAGATAACTATGATGATAAATCGAGATGTGCCTCCATCTTTATTATTTTACGTATGCTAGAAAGAGCGCGCATGACGTTTTTCTCGTTTAAACGCTTTGTCGTGGGTGGCATGCTAGCCGTGCAGTTCGCGGTCTCCACTCTAGAACTCTGACACCCCACCGGTTGTTCTTCAGCAGATATGACCAGCCCATTGCCACTTCAGCTTGCAAATTTTCTGAGCTATGTCACAACCACTTTAGTTCTCTGACGTGCCTATCACGTAAAGTTTTAATGTTTTTAATAAAGCTAAATAAATCCCAAAACAGTACAAAGAATGCACTGATATCGTCGACATTCTTTCTCGGCATAACGTTCCAAATACCCTTAAAGTAATTTCAGACAATAGTAAATAGAATTTCCCAGCGATTGGTTTCAAATGTTTCAGATCGTCTCAAATGTTTCAAATCGTTCAAATGTTCATCACGTAGTCCCTTTGAAGTCAGCGTCGCAATTTGTAGATAATTTGAATAAAGTGGCCCAGGAACTCTTGTGAAATGTACAGTGGAGGTATGAAAAGGTCTGTCAGTATTTAAATTCATTCCTTTAACAAATCGCTGGCATATTAATGCTGCACAGAAAACTTCAATCCATAATACAACGATCAGACGACGATCAGTTTTGACGTAACGTATGAATGGAATCCATTAATAATTACGTCAGTCATTCATAATTTACGTCAAAATTAATAGCTGAATTATGGATTTGAGCATAGTATATTTGTCTGCGTTGACTTTAAAAAAGTAGGTATCCTATGTATTATTCTTATCTGTGTGTTTCATCAAAATCCTTATGATGGAATGGATGCATGATGAATGAATTTGATCTTTGATAGAGTCTTTTATGATTTGACAATTTCAACATAAAACTTTTTGATTACTCTAACTTTGAATAACCTATTTCCAGCACTGAATAAACAAATATTACGAATCTATTTCAACTTATCCCAGTATTGCCAATACGAATACGAACAAGCAAATATAGACTGTCTTAAAGGTGGCGAACCATTTTCCGCCGCACTGTACCTAGGTACCTACTCGTGATGTTGAATTGAATCCGGTATACTTTGATCTCGTCGTATGTTAGACAGATATTGGATGAACCTTGATATTGAGTCACGATTGCTTTAGGCTTCGTTTGAATGTGACTATAAAGGAACAGTATAAGAGATAAGTGTACTTTTTGCAACCATCACCAGCAAGGCTGATTCAGTGTTTATTGGGTGTAGAGCATCTCTGTGATGTGGGTTGGACCAGGTCTGCCTGCATAACTCCAGTCGGTTTAGGAGTTACTGATGATTAAAGGTCTGTAAAAAATTGACGATCAGCTGCACGGCTGATCGTGTGATATTGTTGTAGTATGCACTGTAGCTATGTGAACAGTACAAAAACTGTCAAGTTCTGTCAGTCGGTTTAGCAGATACAGCCAGTCAAAGTTCCGACCTTTGAAAGGCTGTATCTCCTAAACCGACTGATGAACCACGTCAGTTTTTGTACTGTCCACATAGCTACAGTGCATACTACAACAATAACATACGATCAGCCTTGCAGCTGATCGTTAATTTTTTACAGACCTTTAATCATCATCAGTAACTCCTAAACCGACTGGAGTTATGCAGGCAGACCTGGTCCATCTCCATCACAGATACGCTTTACACCCCATAAACACTGAATCAGCCTTGCTGCTGATGGTTGCAAAAAGTACACTTATCTCTCGGAATAGAACACACTTTGTATTTCTCTATGTTTTAGAGCCAAAGTAAAGTATATTGGTGACGGTCAAAACCTATTCATCATCATCATCCATTAACATGTCCTTTTAGGTGTGACCTAAGGGGGATTTCTAGGGGGAATTATTAGAATAATCTATTAATAAATTAATAAATAATAAATCACGCTCACAGGCACATACATTGTAATGATCCCAAGTAAGCACAATAGACTTTTTGTTATGGAAACCATACAATACAACCCGGGTAAAAAAGATTTCTTGAAATAAGAATTTTACGTTTTCTTCGATATATATATGAGAGCGCCATATTCTTGGTTCAATGCAATTTGCTTTTGCTTCTTCAGTGTATTCAGGTTTCCTCACGATGTTTTCCTTCACCGTTTGAGAGCAGTCGGTATTACGTACATAAGTTAGAAAAACTCATTGGTACATGGCATGTGCATTGTCCGTGCGGATTCGAACCCGGACCCCCATAATTGGGTGTTCACCTCTCCGCAACGCACCACCGACGCTCACAAAAATCCATTGAAAATCCATACGAAATCGTAATCCTGATTCGGAATTATGGATCGGAATTCCGTATGTGTGTGGCAGGTCTAAAGCTGTGTTAGTGTAACTACTTACCCAGCAACAACTTCCCCCCTCCGATTCGGATATAGTTCTGGATGTTGGCCGTACCGGAGATAAACTTCGAACTGCTGTTCTGCCCTGTAATAGAGTTCACTTTTAGTGCATATTTCATGGGTTGTTTGCAGGCGTAGAAAGTATTAGTTTGTTTTTATTTTTTACAAGGTAGTTACCTTATATACAGGGTGTTAACTTATAAGCGTTATACACCGTGGTATCGGAGTAATTTTGAAGCTGAAACAAGGTGCTTCAGACTACCAAATTGAACAACTTTTACTTTGGGACCGATATTGGAATCGCAATAAAAAAAGGTGGTCCAAAGAAAATGGCTGCTCGAAAAAATGTATGGAGCAGCAGATTTTGTTGCGACACGCGCCATAACCGCTCATGCGTCTTACCTATACAGTATGACTTTTGATCTCGCCACTAAAACGTCTCTTCAAGTGCCAGGTGAGAGCCTGTCCAGATGAGGCGTTTTACGCGCGTAACCACTCGCGCGTCTGCATTTTGTATTGCGTCCAGATGACGCGTTTCAGGCGCGCTTCACGTTCGAGTTTTTTTGGGACGGATTCAGAAGATTAAGAATTTTCAACAATTGCTTATCCAAAGCACGACTCTACGTGAAATATTGGTTCGGCATTTTTGTGAACAAATGGAGAATATTTCACAGACTACTAAATGTAGATCTTATAAATTTTGCGGAAAATATAATCAAACCTTGCTATATTCTTCATAACTTCTTCATATAAAGAGACGGTTATAAGTATAACCATACTCTGTACAATACCTCACTAAATATTTTGAACACTGAGACAGTAAGACCCAAGTGCACCGTCCCGAAAATGCCCGAAATATAAGAAACAGATTCACACATTATTTTGTTAATGAGTTTTCCATCCTTAGCACAACAAAATTATATAATATATACAAATGCCTTTATAAACAAACATATTGCCGCCCTCGGAAGTTATCACGCTCCATTTTTTTAAATATTCTAAATACGTCCACTCGCTCCAATACGCGCGTGTACTGGACGCAACTATGGGGTCCCTAGTATCTCGACTCGCGCGTAGAACGCAGGTCACTCGCGCGACTCGAGGTACCTGCGCGTTGCACGCGATTTACGCGCGAGCACCAAAACGCGCGACTGCATTTGGACGCAATGTATGAGCCTCTAGTATCTCGCCTACGCGCGTATGCCTACGCGCGTATGCCTACGCGCGAGTCGATACGCGCGTAAAACGCCTCATCTGGACAGGCGGTAAGTGTGTAAGCATTTGAAGATGGTAAGGGACAGGGATGGGCCATTCTGTACTTTGTACTTTTAGTATAGTCTGTGTCAGTGTGAATGATAGAGAATGATAAGTATGGTGCCTTTTACGTCTATAGGTACCTAAGAGGAAGGGTCTCGGGAAGGATCTTTTTATTCTTAAGCATAGAGGGAGCCATACCATTGCAAGAATGTCTTTTTTTGACGTTTGTGTTTGAGTGTGTGGTGTCAAGTAGTATGGACAAAGGAGACCAAAGAAGACCAAAGTGACATTATTTGCCCTTTGCCCAAATGTTTATGGGCCGATGGGGCTGACATAACCTCAGGGTTAAAAGCTCCAATTAAAATAAAATAAAAAACAGAATAAAAAAAAATGTTTATGGGCACTTGTCACACACACTAGCACGAAAAAAAGTGGACAGCCGCATAAACAAATATCTATAGTTCCGTCTCCTTCTAGTTAAAGACGAAAGAAACAAACTACAATCGTAAATTGAATAAAGAGATCCTTCCTCTTTATGTCTATAGGTACTGTATACTTAAATTACCATATTTAGTTCAATAAGACAGGTGATTAATTGTCAGGCCTTCGTACCAACTGGGTAGAGCACCACTCATTACCGCATTATTAAGGCGAGGTATGAAGGAAATAATCAAATAGGTGCTGTGTTTCTTTGGAAAGTTTTTCTGGCAAACTAAATAAAATATCGCTAACGTTATATGTATACAACGTGTTAATGAATTAGCGCAAAACCTCATACACCCCACTGATTTATAACAAAATAATTAGATTGCAACAATAATTTCATTATTTTGATACTTAAAATGTAAAGTTATTCGCATTTTAAGTTTTGAGGCAAAAATGATTTGTTATCATTTCAGCACTGAAAGAAAGCGCTAACGTACTCATGGATACATTTTTATAATCTTGTTTTGGTAGTAAGTAGGGTGAGTGTGACCGTGCGGCGGGTTGACATCGGGTTCAGAAATTAAAAAAAAAAAAAAATTAATAAATGTTTTGAAAAAAATTACCTATGTTGAAACCATGATAATTCGACTCTGCTCTCGATTCTAAACAAACTACTTTCTAGTTTTGCGTTAATTCATTAACACGTTGTAGTAGATATGGCACATAATATGTTAACTCTATAGTAAATTGTCACTGACACAGATGATTAAAATAAATAAATTTATTTTTTTTATTTTTTTTATACAAGGTGTTACAAAAGTACAAATAAACTTTTAAAACTTTTAAGGGGGTTGTGTGGACCATCAAACTGAACTACTTTCTCATTGCGACCAAAATCGAATTAAGCATTTGTACGAACCGAGAAATTATACTGTGGGTATTATTGACAGATTGTACAAATTGCTAAATCTTATCATCAAAATTGTAACGAACTGTGTATTTGTACAAACTGAGAAATTGTACCAACTGCTTGTAATTCAAAAATAGAAAAAAAGTAGCTGCAGGTTTGCAGTTTTGTATGAAACCGCTTTTTTCGTGATTTCTATGTTGGTTGGTGCCATAGAGAAAGTTGTTCAGTTTGATGGTCTGATCATCTCCTTAAAATAGTTACAGCTAATTTTGTTAGACTTTATATACAATAATTTTTTTTATTTCATTTCTGATTTAAAACATTGTAGGTACACACGGCGACAGATCAACATACCCATATTTCGACCTGATGTCCATGAACATAGAGTTCAACTATGGGTAGGTTGATCTGTCGCCGTGTGTACACTAATTAATTTGTTTAAATGGTTACCTGGAGTCGAAGCTGAAGTAAGTCTGATCGGTGAAATTATCAGCATGGAAGACAATCTTCACGAAGTTGGTCTCCGATATGAAAGTCTGAGGCTGCTCGATCTCACCACAGAACAGTCCTGGCTCTTTTCTGTTTGACACGTCTGTCTTTGCGTTGCCATCCACTATCTATAGGACAAATAACAACAATATCAATTTTTAATACTTCCAATTTTGTTAAAATTAATAAGTTGTTGTTAGATTTCATGATCTTCCTTAAATTTAAGACGCAACGTTTATTAGAGAGATTTGATCCCTATGATTTGCATTGTAGTCGGTTCGGTGACCGGTTGAGGCAAAAGATTTAAAAAAATCTATGAATTCAGTTTTACTACTTCAAAAAAAAAATTAAGAAATGTTTCCTTTGAGTAAAATTTGCTATCTTTAATATTTAGGGTCGGGCTCCCATTGGGTCGCGATCGTTGCAGGTTGGACATGTCCGGTCCAGTCCCACTTCAGTTTGGCGGCCTTAAGACCTGCATCGGTTATGCGGGTCTTGGAGCGCAGAGTGGTGTTTCTGGACTGGTCGATCCTTCTGAAACCTAACATGTGGCATGCTGCGCTTCATTGCTCTTTGGCAAACCTGGAGCTTAGATATCCGAGATTTCGTAAATGACTACGTTTGAGCACCCATCCTAAGGATGGGCAGGATACATAGTCATGTCTATGAGTTTACGTTTGAGTGACACTATATCTATAGGTAGAGTAATGTGTTTGTTTTGCGTAGCTTGATGTGTCGCCGAGTGTACCTACGTAGCCAAGCCACCTATCACCACACGTTATTCCACATTTACATCTTATAGGCAATATAGGTAAAAAATATGCCAACGCAAAGTATCTTCTCTGAACACTCCAAACACAGTACCTACTGAGTATAATTATGTAAGCTTTATAAATACGAGTAAAATAAAACTGGCTCAAAGATCACTTGCTAATCATCCACCATATTATTTGAAGTAGCTAAATATTTAATGACAAAATTAATATTGAAACGATGTCGGCTGTCCCAAACTTATTTAATCCTATAAGCAGGCAAATGATCCCATAATTACCCGTCCAAAATGGCTTTCACTTTCCAAGTGGATAGGGTTGACAACGAATAATTTTTATTAACAGTAAAAATAATTAATTAATTAATAGATACAATTCGATGTTTCATCAATAGATATACAATTCGAAGTATCAACACATTTTCTAAAAAAAAAAAAAAACTTTATTTTTTAAGTTTTTAAATAGAGGCTACCTGGGTATTATAATAAATCGCCACCTTATAAGATCATGTGGACTTAGTTGGCTACAATCAATTTTCTCTCCAGTAGTCATCACATACGTAACATTCTTTCTAAGGGTTCCATACTCAAACAAGGAAGCCTTATATTTTCGTCCATTCTATCTGTCTGTCACGCTATCATTTCATTTCAAGCCGTCTTGAAGTAGGCTACTGAGTCCGCATCAGCCACTAATTATACAAAGACTACGGAACCCTATAATTTTGTGAGTATTTTTGGTCTGATGCTCGAAAAAACAATATAATTTTAAGGCTGCTTTGATTCCAAAAACTGATATTTAAACTACTTTTTCTCAAACATGCTTGGAAATGTGAGCATTATTTTGACAACCTTCTTCGAGATAAATCGAAATTGCTGTACTGGCCAAATACATGCGCGCAGCGGCCGGCAATGTTTGTATGAAAATCCATATCTGTCGTGTTTAGCGGCCAAATAAATTACATAGTAAACTCATATCTGTCGTGTAATTTAAAAATGGAACGATCTTTTTCTCCGAAACATGGCGACAAAGGAGGTAACTCATCAAAGGTTTTATTTAAATTTCGTACTGGCTTGCAAATAGAAAGCTGTTTAGTGAAAAAAAAAACAAATTGTTGTTCGTTGTTCGTCATTGATTTTGAAAAGAGTTTTAATTTTTGCTAATTATTTGAGAAAATTTACTGTTTTAATTCCCGCGCATTGTTTGAGAAAAGTACTATACAAGCCTTGGCCACAACTAGGCATTGATGGACTTACGTATGTGTGCCTCGGCTTCGCCTCGGCCCACATTTACACGTTCGTCCATCAATGCCTCTGTTGCTGGCCGCTGCAGTAATGTACTATATCTCAACTATTCTCAGAATGGCTTAATCTCAAAGATTATTTAGAGTATATTTTCCTGGAAAATAAATAGTAATTGCTATTGAGAATTCCCAGAGTGATGTACTGAGCTCGGGGGATTCGTCCGGTGCGCCACTCTGGCTAATCAGCAACCCTTTAACGGTGATTGGCAAATCTTTTCACAATGGCGAGTCAAATTCAATAAAATGCTAGCGATTCGATAAAAGAAGGAGAATTTGATTGGTCAGAAAGCTATCTAGGAGTTTAAAAAGTTTATAGTCTTATATGGAACGAAGTAAACTTATTCGACGACGACCCGGTTGGTGTAATGGTTTCCACGCCGGACTGCCAAACCAGGGTCCTGGGTTCGAATCCCGGTTCGGTCATGGATGTTAGATGCCGTTGTTGTATGATTCCCATAACAAAAAGCCTGAGGCTTACTTGGGATCATTACAATGTATGTGCCTGTGAGCGTTATTTATTTATTTATTTATGTTTGTTAAAATCAAGTCATCATCATCATCACAAGCCTATCATTGCCTGCTAAACATAGGCCTCTCCCAAGGTGCGACAGAAAACTCTTTCCTCAGCCTTCCTCATCCAGTCACTCCCCGCTACCTTTTTTATCGATGTCGATTGGGCTGCAGGGTATCCCACACTACGCCTGAAAGTTCGTAGTCTCCACTCTGATTTCCCATCGGTTTTCAGTTCTTCGACAGATACAATGACATTTTACAGGGTGTAACATAACACCCTAGTAATACTTAAGGGGGTGCTTCAGACCATCAATCTGAACAACTTTCACTATAGAGCCAACGTCGAGAAAAAATAAAAAAAATCTGCTGTCCCATACATTTGAGTGGAGACGGTACTGCAGTTTTGTATGAAAGAGCGGATTTTTTTCTCGATTTCAATGTTGGCTCCATAGTGAAAGTTGTTCAGTTTGATGGTCTGTAAATGGTCTGGTCTGCTTAAGTATTACTAGGGTGTATACACAAGAATTTCGCATCTGCGACGGAAAAGGAGTGCTTGATTGTTTTACATAAATGTCATCGGTCGCTACTGATGGTATGTCAGTGGCAATGTATGGCAGCAGAGCACAACTGAAGCATACTAAGGTGACATGACTTTAGAGATTTGTGCCATTTTAAGGGTTTTGATATTGTATGAAGTAGTGAGTCCATGTGTATAGAATGTAATTGGGCAGATATGACCCGTCCATTGTCACTTTAACTTTCTAAAGTCAACCACTTCAGTTCTCGTTTAAATCAAGTAAGTATTAGGCTGCCTGTCCATTGACGCGAGCTAGCTGTGCGAGCTGTGTAGCTGTGTAAATATTAACCAATCAGGAGCTCGGCCGATCTCGGTCGGATCTCTGATTGGTTAATATTTACACAGCTACGCAGCTCGCACAGCCAGCTCGCGTCAATGGACAGGCAGCCTTAAGTACCAAAGTACAGCTTATACAGGGTCCTTCTTAATATGCTGACGGTTTTTAGGGTTCCGTACCCAAAGGGTGAAAACGGGACCCTATTACTAAGCCTACGTTGTCCGTCCGTCCGTCCGTCCATCCGTCCGTCCGTCTGTCCGTCTGTCCGTCTGTCCGTCTGTCCGTCTGTCCGTCTGTCCGTCTGTCCGTCTGTCCGTCTGTCCGTCCGTCCGTCCGTCTGTCCTTCCGTCCGTCCGTCTATCCTACCTATTTAGGGCTGTAACTTTTGAACCGTAATATCTAGATAGTTGAATTTTCTCAGATTATGCGTTATTGCGGCGGATTTGTTAACAAATAATAAAAATGGCAGAAAGTTAAAAATTAAGGGGGGTTTTCAACAAGAAACTAGTTTTTATCAACGTTTTTTCTTCACGCTCTATAGTAAAAACGGTAATACATACAAGCGTCAAACTTAGTGTGATTACAGAGCAAACTCTACAGAATAACAAAAAATACTAAAAACCGGCCAAGTGTGAGTCGGTCTCGTGCTAAAGGTCCCGGACAAAAAAAGTTTTTTTTCTAAGTTAATAATGTTGTGTTCTGTGGTGGTATGGTACGTAACCCTCGGTGCGCGAGTAGCCCGACTCGCACTTGACCGGTTTTATTTAAGAGTATTATCAAACCATCAATCTGAACAAGTTTCACTATGGGACCAACATCGAAGTCCCATACATTTTGGTCTAGTAAAATTGCAGTCTTGAATGGAACAGCAGTTTTCTTTCGCAATTTTGACATTATATTAGTCCCATGGAAAAAGTGATTCAGTTTTGATGGTCTGATTATCCCATGCAAAAATCGTCAGTATATTAAAAAGGGTGCTTAAATTATTATACAGGGTGTTAGGGTAAACAGTTGCATTACTTTAAGGGGTGATTTTACCCACAATACTGAAAAACTTCCCCTAAGAAACCTATGGGAAGGCCAACAATTTTTTTAACAAATTTCCTACAGGTGTTTTGTTCAGTATCATGGGTACAATCACCCCTTAAAGTAATGCAACTGTTTACCCTAATACCCTGTATAGGTACATACGCACAAAACTGAATCAACGAATAGTAGGAAAAAAATAATATTAAGAGGGAGGCTACACGCTCAGTATTTCGTCATTTTGGTCCATCTGTCTGGTCATGTTTATTTGATTTGAAGGAAAACTGATATACTGAAGCACCAAGTTAGTCAAGTCAGTCTCGAGTCAGTTTCCCTTCAAATCAAATATACATGACCAGACTGATGAACCAGAATGACGAAATATTGAGCATGTAACCTCCCTCTAAGATCGTCTAATGATCTAATCGATCAGACCAAGACAAGTGTACCAACCGAATCCCACTACGAGTATGTGGCAACCCTACGCGAAACGAGTCCCGGAGTTCTTTTGGCCGTCAAACTTCAAAAATTAATTACTCGAATTGCAATAGCGTGAGGAAACTCAATTACTACTCCGAACCCCCGACGATTTTCACGAGTTTTCCAAACTTTTTGTTTTTGTTTCCGTTCAATATTTCTTGTTCTTCCTTCCCTTCTTGTCAGGGGAATAACGACCTTATGATTTATGAACGTGTTGGCTTTATGGAGAGATATCATTATTATTTTGTTAAATGCCGAGTCACGGTTTGGAGACTTGACATTTACGAAACGGAATCATTTGTAAGGCTGAGGTTAGCTATATTTGGAGCCTCATTTCTTTTTGTATTGTTTGTTTCAAATGTTGCAACAGCTTTTAGGTAAGTATGTTTTACAACGTGTTAATGAATTAACGCAAAACTAGAAAGAAGTTTGTGTAGAATCGAGAGCAGAATCGAATTACATGGTTTCAACATAGGTAATTTTTTTTCAGAATATTAATAAGTTTGTTTGTAAAATTTTAAATTTTCTGAACCAGATGTCAACCCACCGCACGGGCACACTCACCCTACTTACTACCAAAACAAGATTATTAAAATGTATCCATGAGTACATTAGCGCTTTTATTCATTGCTGAAATGATAACCAATCATTTTTGCATCAAAACTTAAAATGCGAATAACTTAAAATTTTAACTATCAAAATAATAAAATTATTGCTTCAATCTAATTATTTTGTTATAAATCAGTGGGGGTGTATGAGGTTTTGCGTTAATTTATTAACACGTTGTATATGCGGTTCATACTCGTAGTTACGGTAGTAATTACAGGGTGTAATATAAAATGGGACAGTCACTTAAAGGGGTGCTTCAGATCATCAAACTCAACAACTTTCTCTATGGGACCAATATTGAAATCGCGAAAAAAAAATCGGGTGTCCCATACATTTCAGTCGAGTTATGTTTGCAGTTTTGTATGGAAGAGCCGATTTTTTTTCGCGATTTCAGTATTGGTCCCATAGAGAAAGTTGATCAGTTTGATGGTCTGAAGCACCCCTTTAAGTAACTGCCCCATTTTATATTACACCCTGTATACTTGTATAGTACCTACTCTGTGCTCGTAGGCTGTACCCCCTTTGATTTGGTCCGTGGGGTGGATCTCATTGTACGGTGTAATGAACATTATCTTGTCGCCTCAGTACTAATGCCTCATTCAATAACATTCTTTATTAATAAATCAGTTCATAAATTAATATCACTTATCGCATGCATTATCATTAGCAATATTAACATCATCAGTTGTAATTCCTATCAATAAATCATCATAACTATCAAATCTTTTATCATTTTAAAGTTTGCACGGAAGCACCGTAGACTATTAGTTACCTCGGTAACACATGAACAAAAGGTGTGGTTTATTGTAACATTTTTTCTTACCTGCATGTAACCTTTGTGACAAGTCGTGCCATTGATCAAGGTCCCAACCTTGAACTTCTTGAATCTGATCCTTAAAATCCAGTCTTTTGGCGACCCTCTGAATGCTCTAAACCTGCAACAAAGTTGAATATTAAGAATCGTCATGAAGAGTCACGTGTTGCAAGTTCTGACACGAGCACTTGTTTTCGGCGTGGTGTTTGCGCGGTTCCAACGCGGTTCGCGTTTTTGCTTGCCACGAGGCTACACAATCCGCAATCTCTTCTTGTTCATGATCTAAAACAAATCCCTGAGATTGGGATAGATACTCGACATAAACTACTTGACACTGGCGAAAATGTAGTGCTAACGCACAAGCAAGAGTTCATTAATTATAAATAAAATGAAAAAAAGAATCATCATTTATTATAGACCAACAATCCAATGAGTTATCTATCTTCCAGATGAAAATTCCGAAGCCATTAAAAGAAATATACAACGTGTTAATGAATTAACGCAAAACTAGAAAGTAGTTTCTTTAGAATCGAGAGCAGAATCGAATTATCATGGTTTCAACATAGGTAATTTTTTTCAAAATATTAAAGTAATTGTTTGCAAAATTTTAAAATTTACTGAACCCGATGTCAACCCACCGCACGGGCATAACTCACCCTACTTAATATCAAAACAAGATTATAAAAATGTATCCATGAGCACGTTAGCGCTTTCTTTCAGTATTGAAATGATAACAAATCATTTTTGCCTCAAAACTTAAAATGCGAATATCTTTAAATTTTAACAATCAAAATAATGAAATTATTATTTCAATCTAATTATCTTGTTATAAATCAGTTGGGGTGTATGAGATTTTGCGCTAATTTATTAACACGTTGCATATACAACGTGTTAATGAATTAGCGCAAAACCTTCATTATTTTTATAGTTACAATTTAAAGTTATTCGCATTTTAAGTCTTGAGGCAAAAATGATTTGTTATCATTTCAGCAATGAATGAAAGCGCTAACGTACTCATGGATACATTTTAAGAATCTTGTTTTGGTAGTAAGTAGGGTGAGTGTACCCGTGCGGTGGGTTGACATCGGGTTCAGTAAATTATAAATTTTACAAAAAAATTAATTATTATTTTGAAAAAAATTACCTATGTTCAAACCATGATAATTCGATTCTGCTCTCGATTCTAAGCAAACTACTTTCTAGTTTTGCGTTAATTCATTAACACGTTGTATATAGTTCGAAAAGGCTCGATAGATGGCGTTGATGCGAGAAGCAGAAAAACAAGAAAAGACACTCCGTCAACGGATGCGTGTGAACCGCAGGAATATCAAATTATTTTAACCTTTTTGCCATAGCTTATCATCTTTCTGGTCATGATAGTAATTATAATAATCATCTATGGAGTACGTTTAAACTAACTGTCAGAAAAAGCCCTACTCTCTAAAAATATTTGATTAATCCACTCTATTTAAGGTTTATCAAAATTAGCTAAAACTATTTTAAGGGAATGATCGGACCATCAAACTGAACAACTTTTTCTATGGGACCAATATCGAAATCGCGAAAAAAAGAAATTAGCTATCCCATACATTTCAGTAGAGTTACGTTTGCAGTTTTGTATGGGACAGCTGATTTTTTTTTCTCATTGGTCCGATAGAGAAAGTTGTTCAGTTTGATGGTCTGATCATCCCCTTAAAATAGTTTCAGCTAATTTTGTTAGACCATTTATACAGGGTGTAATAAAACACCCTAGTAATACTTAAGGGGGTGCTTTAGACCATCAATCTGAACAACTTTCACTATGGAGCCAACATCGAAATCGCGAAAAAAAATAAGCTCTTTCATACAAAACTGCAGTACCGTCTCGACTCAAATGTATGGGACGGCACATTTTTTTTTTCTCGACGTTGGCTCCATAGTGAAAGTTGTTCAGATTGAAGGTCTGAAGCACCCCCTTAAGTATTACTAGGGTGTTTTGTTAAACCCTGTATAAGGCCCTATTTAATAAACGTTACAATGTAATTTACAATGACAATTCAGGGTACATTGCTGATAATATTAGTGACACATTACCTACAACATGTTTAGCGTCAATAGTAACCAGCAATGTACCCCGAATTGTAATTGTTAATTACAATTGTAAGGTTTATTAAATAGGGGCCCAGAATCAACAGCGGCGACCATTCAGAATTCATAATCATGACACATGACATTGAAGTCGCGAGCCCAGTAAAGATATGTTGGTATATTTACCTATATGTACAAGTGAGGGGTCTCCCAAAGTTTTCAGGGGTGACTGGGGGGGATGAGACGTCTTCGTAGATCTCCACAGTCTTGTTGCAGTGGTCACGTTTTGAATCTGTTGACAACAATTTGAACTGTTAATATTTAAGACTTAAAAACCGATTATCAATGAGTATTGATTGAGCATACAGTCACTGGCCCCGATTCGGACTGTGCCACGACTTAACTTAACTAAATGTATTCCTGTCACTTTCTAAAATAAGATTAAGAAAAGAGACAGAAAACCAACAGCTGACTTTAGTGCTGTCAAAGTGACGTTACAAGCCCAAAAACGCCTTAAATAAGATGTCGTACATTATGATGGCATCTTATTTTGGGCGTGTAACGTCACTTTGACAGCACTAAAGTCAGCTGTTGGTTTTCTGTCTCTTTTCTTAATCTTATTTTAGAAGTGACAGGAATAAATTTAGTTAAGTTAAGTCGTGGCACAGTCCGAAACTTTCTAAAATAAGATTAAGAAAAGAGACAGAAAACCAACAGCTGACTTTAGTGCTGTCAAAGTGACGTTACACGCCCAAAAACGTCTTAAATAAGATGGCGTACATTATGATGGCATCTTATTTTGGGCGTGTAACGTCACTTTGACAGCACTAAAGTCAGCTGTTGGTTTTCTGTCTCTTTTCTTAATCTTATTTTAGAAGTAACAGGAATAAATTTAGTTAAGTTAAGTCGTGGCACAGTTCAAATCGACACCATTGTCTCATTTCTAAAACATTAGCCTGTAAATTTCCCACTGCAGGGCACACAGGCCTACCCTTGAGGAGGGTGTATGGGCATTAGTCCACCACGCGTGCCCATTGCGGATTGGTAGACTTCACATACACATCAGAATTTCTTCTTCAGCGTCTGCAGGTTTACTCATGATGGTTTCCATCATCGTTTGTGAGCAATCAGTAATATGTACATAAATTAGAAAAGCTCATTGGTACATGGCATGTGGTCCGTGCGGATTCGAACCCGGATCCTCATGACGCAACCCAATAAAATTTTCTAACTTATATACAGGGTGAAATTGATATCATTGGTATCCTTTTAAACTAAGAGTCTACCCATCAAACTGAACAACTTTTACTATGGGAGCAAACAGATCGGAGTAAAAAAAAAATCAACTGTTGCATACATTTGAGTCGAGTAGGGCATTGCAGTTTAGTATGGGACAGCAGATTTTTTAGTTGCTCTGATCGGTTTGCTCCCATAGTAAAAGTGGTTCAGTTTGATGGGTAGACTCTTAGTTTAAAAGGATGGTAATGAAATCAATTTCACCCTGTATAGTTAATACCGACTGCTCTCAACATTCCTAAGGAAAATAACAAAGTGGTAAAAGTACCTACCTAAATAAATAAAAATACCAGACGATAAAATCATAATAATGTATCGAAAGACGTTATTATTGGTCATAAAATAATCACCTAACCCTAACATTAAGGGAGCACCGAGCCTCCGGTGCTGCGCTCAATCATATTTTTTTATTTCGTAACAGTTATACAACATTTCCAAAAAAATAAGAATGTCACATTGTAGTCATTATTGTTTTTAAATTCATCAAAACATTATAGATGACTATGTTTCACGTTTGTAGTTACTATAGTAACAACCCGGACACATAGCTGTAACGAAAAAAAGGACGTAAGCATGTGCGGAACTGAAGAAGTGCGAGCGAGACAGGAAAATTCCATTGCCTATCAGAGGGGGTGAGGTTACAATTGGTAGGAAGCCGGAAGTGTCCATACTGTATGTAGTACTAGATACTCTTTCTATGGCTGCTTGTTCATTGATACTCGGAGATAGGCGGCGGAGCGGAGAAACGGAGAAATATTAACCAATAAGATTGCATAAAATGATGGAACGGAGATAGACGGCGGAGCGGAGAAACGGAGAAACGGACAAATGCATAAAATCTCTGCTCCAAGATTTTATGCAAACTTATTGGTTAATATTTCTCCGTTTCTCCGCTCCGCCGCCTATCTCCGCGACAATGGACAGTCACCCTTATACTGAAATTGAGGACAGCACTATTGGCTCGGTATCCTCTTAAGCCTTCCGTGACAAACTTCTATGAGACGGCGATGAAGTGTCCTGGAGTGTCGCGGAGCAGTTGAAATTATTACATTGCACTGCATGAGTTATAAGTGGACGGTCCTAAGTTATTTTTATAGGTGTAGCGACATTGTTTAGTATTGTCATCACCTTAAGTTATGTTTCTAGTGCGAAATATTGTGTGGGTCTTTACTCTTTGAAGAGAGACGAATGGCAAATAAAACTTGTGAAAATTGTGCTTTGGAGAAGTTTTACAGAACAAGTTTTTTACCATTGAAACTTTACTTTAGTTTCAATGTTTGTTACTAATCTCACTATCTCACTAATATTATAAATGTGAAAGTTTGTGAGGTTGTAAGGTTGTATGTTTGTGGCGCAATCACGCATAAACGGCTGAACGGATTTGGATGAAATTTGGCACACAGATAGAATGTGTTCTGGATTAACATATAGGATACTTTTTATCCCAGTAGTGGGTTCCTGTGGGAATAGTGGGGATAATTTACAATGATTTACTACGCTGACTTGTGCTGACAGATGTATTTAGGTAGATTGTAGTGGTAAATAGTAGTCCCTTTTTTCATCGCTTTTCATAGAAGCCGTGTAGCGCATTCGGTAAATTGATAGATTTTCACGCATGAGGTGAAGGTTCGATTCTTTGGTCGAGATGAAATTTGTTTTTTTTTTTACTTTTTTTACAATAGGTAGTCAAACAACACTAATATCTCATCTCACTAATCTCACATCTCACTATAATATTATCAATGTGAAAGTTTGTGACGATGTTTGTGGTTCAATCACGCCTAAACGGATCAACGGATTTGGATGAAATTAGGCATGCAGATAGAATATGTCTTGACGCTGACAGAAGTATTTGGGTAGATTCCAGTAGTAATAGTGGTTGCAATTTTCAACACTTCTCACAACAGCTGTGTAGCGTAGTTGGGAAATGGTCAGATTTTCACGCAAGAGGTGGAAGTTCGATTATTGATTGAGGTTTTTTTTTATAACAACTTTATTCATTTTTCAGCTAATTTGACAGAAGCAGTTTGCTGACCTTATCCTGAGATACGATCAGATCCAATATTAGGGCAGTACGTTTTCTTTGGCTTTTTTCTAATTTTAACTTGATTTTTTATTCTGGAAACAACACTACAACGGCAAAAACATAATAACGACCATGACTGAACCGGGATTCAAACCCAGGACCCTGGTTTGGCAATCCGGCGTGGTAACCATTACACCAAACGGGTCGTCAAATATTAAAAATATTATTTCTTTTAACCTTTTCTTAAGTTATTGTAGTATCGTTTTCATCTTAATAGATGGCGTGAGGCGTATTTTTAAAGCAAGTGTGCAACAATTATTAATTCCAAAACCTAGCTAGCAGGAGCTTAATAGTTGATTAACTTCCTTATCTCAAAGTTCATTCATTTTCGATCATACTTGGACTTAACACACGCTCATGACGTCTCAGAAATTCGGTGTTACAGATTTGACTGTAAAGTTACTTAACGGGTGAATGAAAAATAATTAAATACTAAATAACGCTCACAGGCACATACATTGTAATGATCCGAAGCAAGCACTATATGTTTTTTATTATAGAAACCATACAACAACGGTACAAACATCTAACATCCATAACCGAACCGGGATTCGAACCCAGGACCCTGGTTTGGCATACCGGCGTGGTAACCATGACACCAACAACCGGGTCGTTAAATACTAAAAATCATGTTTCTTTTAACCTTGTTAGTGTTCAAATTTAATTTAATTGTAGTATTGTTTTCATCTTAATAGATGTCATTAGGCGTATTTTTAAAGCAAGTGTGCAACCACAGAGTACTATTATAATCGTGCAACAATTATTAATTCTAAAGCCTAGCTAGCAGGAGCACGAACAGAAGAACAATTTTATTCAAGTGATGGATCAGTGAATGACTTTTTTCTGATACCTACTACTTACTTATGTAGGTGTGTGTATATGTGTAAACTAATTTTAGTTAATAAATTATTTTGTATTTTTTTTTTTTTTGTAGGTACTTTCTGATTTTGATTCGGCTTAAGTTCATGACCTATTCTTATTCTATTATGGGGGCTGGCGAGCCAGCAACACTTCGACCCAATGGCATATTTTGTGTTGACCCCTACATAATATTTATTTTCTTCACCATGGAAAAACGTGGAAAATGAGGGAGGCAATAGCGTTCAGGGGAAGAAACCTGTAATCTCCCGGTTTTGAATAACCATCTCTCAGGAGACATACGTTTAGCCACCAAGACAGCGCAGTCACACAGTATAAATGTTCCATGGTTTCCTCTTCCTCTCCACACGCTCGGTAACTGGGATCTAGAGTGAGCTTTATCGTACCTGTGAGGCGTAGTACCCGATGAGGGCTCCGACGACAGCACGAGCTCTGCTCCTGCTGTTGTTCAGTATGAACTGTGGGATTCGTGGTCTTATATTGTTGATGAATTTCCTGCAATGCTGCAGACCCGAGAGGCCAGAGCATTCTTACCTTTGTATTTATCAGCCCATTCCTTAATGGTCATTTAAATGTTACATGCTAGGATTCCTAGACTTGGTTCTGACTATGTTATGACCCTTAGACGAAACATGAGACAAAATCACATGTCCACGCAGACGAAGGCGCGGGCAACAGCTAGTCTTTAATAATAATAAAAAATAATAATCTAAACTATTATAAAACTGTAACAGAAATGTGTCTGTACATTGAAGATATTTACAAAAAAAAATTACGACATGGTTTTTAACTGTCCCTGATTCCAAATCAACAATTTTTGGATTTTTTGTCTGTCTGTTTGTTTGTTTGTTTGTTTGTTTGTTTGTATGTTTGTTTGTTTGTTTGTTTGTTTGGGTGTTTGTTTGTTCGAGTATCACGCAAAAACTACTGAACCGATTTTGATGAAACTTTTTTTGTTTGATAGCTTATTATCTGACTTAAAATCTGGTATATAATTTATGCGGACGAAGTCGCGGGTAAAAGCTCGTATTACATATTAGTACTGATTTGCTATCGCTTCCGATGATAGGGGATGATGTTAGTCAGTACTTATACAGGGTGTTACAATAATAAAAAAAACATTTGAGGGGGTGCTAAGACCATCAAACTGAACAACTTTCACTATTTTTTTTTATTTTTTTTATTTTTTATTATGGGACCAATATCGAAATCGCGAAAAAAATATCATCATCATCATCATACCAGCCGATAGACGTCCGCTGCTGGACATTGACCTCCCCCAAAATGAGGAGATTTGCCATAATCGACATGATACGATGCGTTTGCGATGTTCCTTACTAAACTACAGCTCTACTTGAGCGAAATGTATGGGACAAAAGATTTTTTTTTCGCGATTTCGATGTTGGTCCCATAGTGAAAGTTGTTCAGTTTGATTGTCTAAACCACCCCTTATAAGTTTTAAATTTTTATTTTAACTTCTGTAGAAAATTTTCTGACCCGGAAAGGTAATTCATTCGTTTATGAAGTTGTTTCATAGATGTTGTATCTCATCGTATAAACCACGGAAGAGTCTTCCGTGCAGTGAGCACATTAATTTATTTATCACATTGTGAGTGACATTAATTTATCATTGCCTCCGTGTATGTAAATCCAAGAGTGCGATTTTTAAGTCACTCAATCAAATCAGCAGTAGAAAATGTCAAAATTGTTATGGAGATTATGCGCCATTCGATCATAATTTTGAACGCATGACTTTAAAAAAATCGCATTTATAGTAGCTATCCGTGTAAGTAGCCTATCTGTCTTCACTATTTCTGCTTCTCTGCTGACTTCTTCCTTCTTTTTCTTCTTAACCATGTAACGAATTTTGATACGGTTTTCAATGTCATTTACTGAATTTCTTCCGAACGGTTTAAGTGTATAATATACAGGGTGTACAATAAAATGGGACAGCTACTCAAAGGGGTGCTTCAGGCCATCAAACTGAACAACTTTCTCTATGGGACCAATATCGAAATCGCGAAAAAAAAATCTGCTGTCCCATACATTTCAGTCGAGTTATGTTTGCAGTTTTCTATGGGAGAGCGGATTGTTTTTTCGCGATTTCGATATTGGTCCCATAGAGAAAGTTGTTCAGTTTGATGGTCTGAAGCACCCCTTTAAGTAGCTGTCCCATTTTATTGTACACCCTGTATTTACTTATATCCCACCCGGGCGAAGGCCCTTTTTTAAAGTTAAATTGTTTTCATATTTTTGATACAGCGTTACTCTAGTAAACTTATATACTCAAGTTACAGTGATTAAAATCGAAGCTCAAAATCCATTATTAAAATAACTATTGCAATTAAAACTTCCACAACGGTTTAAACAAAGCCCGCTCATAAAAATTGAATTGCACAACGAAATGAAAATATTTCCCGGTTCATTAAAGCATTGGATCGAAAAGCCTTTATTGCGATGCAATAAGAGTAAAAAGAGTCATCGACTTGGAGTACCTACATATTGCCAACTGTATGCTGCCGGTGTGCTAAGCTCTCCAGTTTTGAGCTGTGTTTATATCTGGATGGACACACGGTCTCGAAGATTAACGATCAGAATATAATTATGAAAAACAATATTTAAAAAGTATAGGTAAACTCGTATACCTAGGTACTAGATTTAGGAATGAATGTACCCATGATACGGAACAACTTTTCCCCAGAAATTTTGGGCTTTCCATACAGGTACTAAATACAATCAGCTAATAATCGAACGATTATATGAAAAGAAATGTTTTTTTATGACTTTCTCTACTCTACAATCACTCATTAAAGTAAGCCCTAAGAGCAAGAATCTCATTTATTCTAAAAAACCGGTCAAGTGCGAGTCGGGCTACTCGCGCACCGAGGGTTCCGTACCACACCACCACAGAACAAAACATTATAAACTTAGAAAAAAAAAAATTTTTTTTGTACGGGACCTTTTGCGCAAGACCAACTCACATTTGGCCGGTTTTTAGTATTTGTTGTTATTCTGTAGAGTTTGTTCTATAATCACACTAAGTTTGACGCTTGTATGTATTACCATTTTTACGATAGAGCGTGAAGAAAAAACGTTGATAAAAACTAGTTTCTTGTTGAGAACCCCCTTAATTTTTAACTTTTTGACATTTTTATTATTTGTTAATAAATCCGCCGTAATAACGCATAATCTGAGGAAATTTCAACTATCTAGCTATTACGGTTCAAAAGTTACAGCCCTAAATAGGTAGGACAGACGGACAGACGGACAGACGGACGGACGGACGGACGGACGGACGGACAACGTAGGCTTAGTAATAGGGTCCCGTTTTCACCCTTTGGGTACGGAACCCTAAAAAGGAGGCCCTTGCTCTTAGTGCTAGGTTACACGTTCAGTATTTCATCAGTCTGGTCCATAATTCTGAATGACGCCAGAATGACGCCAGAATGATGCCAGAATGATGAGTGGGTTACACGATCAGTTTCCCATCAGTATTTCATCATTCTGGTCCATCAGTCTGGTCAAACGTTGAATGACGCCAGAATGATGGAAGACTGCAGGGTTGCCAGACGTACGAGGTACTGAAATCCCGGGATTTATTTCTCTTTGAAATTAAAAAAGATTAACTTTTAAATTAAATAATTTTGAAAAGTTGATTTTTGCTATGCATGCGTTTACTATGCATCCGATTAGTTATGCATTCCCGCATTTTCATGGCATCCCAACAAATATTTAAAAAGAATAATTTTAAGAAGCCGCCATAATTTTATTGCTAAAAATTAAGTTTAGCTAACTATGCATCCGAATATCCGATCTCTTATTATTAGGCCCTAATTTTGTAACATAAATCATAATGCGGTGTTAAAATTATTTATTTACAGCCCCCATATTCCCCACCTTGATAATTTTTTCCCCATAAACCCCAACGATTTCACTTCTCCAAATTTTCCCCAAAGGACAAATTTTTCCCAAAAATCCCGTGAAAAACCCCCAATCTGGCAACCCCGACGGTGACTGACACCGACCATCAGTTTACCATCAGTATACCATCATTCACAACGGAATGACAGTCTGGATGGATGGTTTACCATCATTCCATCAGTCCATCATTCTCCCATCATTCTGGCATCATTCTCCCGTCATTCAGACCAGACTGATGGACCAGACTGATGAAATACTGACCGTGTAACCTGGCTCTTAGAGTAGGTAAGCCATAACACCCTATAGGGTGGAAAGTTAAGATGGGGCACAAAGGGCAGCTACCAGACGCATTACAGCTACAAGAAACCGCGTTCTTAGAAGACTAACCCTAACTTTTCGAGTATTTTGCTTCTGCATTCACTGATTTTGAAAAAAATGTACAGTCTTCGAGAAAAACTGCTATTTTCACAAAACTTTTTTCCCTCCCAATCGATTTTCTTACTGATAGATAAAGAACATAATATGTCTCTATAGGGTTATCCGACGTCGAGGTATTAGAACTCCCAGAAAACGCAAAATTAAATTCCCATTCATTTTAGTGGTGAAATAACAAAATCACCTAACGTGATGATTTTGTAAATCCCAAATGGGCCCGCCATCGGTCGACGTCGGTAAATGTGTCTTAACCCTTAAGAGGGCTATCGGAGTCCAGTGGCGCTCTCATCACATTAATAAAGATTTCTCAATAAAGAAATCCTAAATTAAAAAAGTGCTCAATTGACAAACTACAAAAGCCTTCAAGCTATTTTCCGAATACTTTTATAGGTTTAAATAGAATACTTTTATAGGTATTTTAAAGGTCGAAACATACACATTTTGAAAAAAGAAAAAAAACGGCCGCTTTTGTTTTTATTCGAAACTGTCTAAAAGTGGAATGTTTAGAACTTATAAAAGTATTGTATAACAATGGCTTGAAGGCTTTTGTAGTTTGTCAATTGAGCACTTTTTAAATTTAGGCTTTCTTTATTGAGAAATCTTTATTAATGTGGTGAGGGCGCCACTGGACTCCGATAGCCCTCTTAACCGTCATTCTTCCATCTCTCTAAGTCTTTATTTCAAAGCTCATCTAAAGGCTAGTTTTCTGTTCTACCGAATTTGGTGTGTACCACACCGACGGCAATCCTATACCGGACTTTTAGACCAGCAATTAATAGCAGGCTTAAACAAGCAATTAATAGCAGGCTTACAATCAAGGCCAAATCGCATAAGTGGGTGGAGGGGAGCATCGCGCGCTCCTTATTGGCTGAGAGCAAGTTTGCGTTCATGCGATCTGCCTTTACACTTGCTATTTGGCTCACGGACGATTTGGCCTTGGTAAAAAGTCTACGATCAATTGCACGAAAGCCTGCTGTAGAAACACCATTAGCGCAGCACTAAATACGTTCCTTTGTGTTCATAGCTGACGATCGATAAACATTTTAATGCACTATTATAAAGCTCCTGTATATTTATAACAGATCTATAAAACTGTATGCCTTTTCTTATAAACCAGATGAAAATGTTCGGCCACATTAATTTGGGCATTCAAACGCTCTGAATATTCACCCCGGTTGAACATTTAAACCAGCTGAAGTGTGAAAAAGGCAATAGTTTTAGCCATTAAATTCTTTGATGGGACGGCTAAAACAAATGCATAAAATTAGGATGTGTTCATTGTATCAAAATGTTGTCGCTAAAAGATCTATTACTTACTACCTATATCCTCTAAGATTACTTATTACTTTAGGTTTGTAAACGTCCCAAAAAATGGGGCTAAAATATAAACAAATGAAAATGATACAAATCAATTTGCTATTTCACTGTTAACAATTATTTTATATTCAAAAATATCAGCTGGCCAAATAGATTTCAAACCGCAAAATGCTGGAAACCACAGTTAAAGAAATAGTACCTCTAACCGTGGCAAGTATACCTAGTGTTGCTGTGGGATGAAGCTGATGATGATGATAAAGAATATAAAGCGATCCTATTTCTGGTTTTATTTCTTACTCACATCTTTGCTTAGCTCTCGCGGAATAGCTGCCTTTGCAATAGCGAACGAGAATAATTCATTTTTATGATCCATGGAAATTACCTTTAGCACTTTAGTACTTTAGTGCCGAAGCTATTTGTCATTTAGTGTCCCTAAAAGCTATAAACCTAAATAGCGTAGAGTCATCTACTTCAGTCATTATACAACGTGTTAATGAATTAACGCAAAACTAGAAAGTACTTTGTTTAGAATCGAGAGCAGAGTCGAATTATCATGGTTTCAACATAGGTAATTTTTTTCAAAATATTAAATAATTTGTTTGCAAAATTTTAAATTTTCTGAACCCGATGGCAATCCACCGCACGGGCACACTCACCCTACTTACTACCAAAACAAGATTATAAAAATGTATCCATGAGTACGTTAGCGCTTTCTTTCAGTGCTGAAATGATAACAAATCATTTTTGCCTCAAAACTTAAAATGTGAATAACTTTAAATTTTAATTATCAAAATAATTAAATTATTGTTTCAATCTAATTATTTTGTTATAAATGAGTTGGGGTGTATGAGGTTTTGCGCTAATTCATTAACACGTTTTATACTCTACTAAATCTAAAGACAAAATAGATATGTATGAAAAACAACCATCTTCATGGTTGTTGATAATATTCGTTGAATAGAAATAAATATGATCATATTAAGCCGTGGTGGTCCAGTGGCGAGTAACCTTGCCTACCATGCAGGAGGCGATGGTTCGATCCCCGTCCAGACCGACTCGTACCAATGAGTTTTTCGGAATTGATGTACGATTTGTAACACCACTGGCTTTTCGGTGAAGGAAAACATCGTGAGGAAACCTGCATGCTCCAATTTCGAGGCATGTATTGTACCTACTGTCCATTACAAGTGGCGACGGGTTCACTCCCCGTCACACTGGGCAGAGTTTCAGTACTACTAGTGAAATGTGGATGTTCTGAGGTTTCAGAATATCTCTGACTACCCCCTCGGGGAATATAGTCGTAAGCATATGCTTATGCTATGCTATAACAACATTTTGTTCAATAATTGGACCAATATCGAAATCACGAAAAAAGTTAGGTGACCCATACATTTTCTTGGAGTAAGATTTTATACGGAACAGCTTATCGCGATTTCGAACTTGGTCCCCGAGAGAAAACTATTCAGTATGATCAGATCATCCCCTTAAAATGCACGATACGTATCAGAATTTCTTCATCAGTGTATACAGGTTAAGGGGGCTATTCGAGCTCAGTGGCGCCCTCGTCACAATAATAAAGATTTCTCAATAAAGAAAGCCTAAATTAAAAAAGTGCCCAACAGATAAACTACAAAATTTTAACAAAAAATTAGAACCGTCTTCAAAAAAACTAAAAAGTTAAAAAATAATATTGCAGCCGATGACTTTTTCGTTCGCATCATAAGAACATTAATTTGTTTTATCGAAGTCGCTGTCAAGCCGATTCGCGACAGTTCTTGCATTAGTTTTTTGGCTTGTATTGACACCGACTTCTATAAAACAAATTAATGTTCTTATGATGCGAACGAAAAAGTCATCGGCTGCAATATTATTTTTTAACTTTTTAGTTTTTTTGAAGACGGTTCTAATTTTTTGTTAAAATTTTGTTTATTTCACAATTTTCAGTGGTGAATTCATTAGATCGATTTAACAGTAGTGCTTCAAATTAACAAACGCACTAGTCGGCACTACGATTTTCGAAGGTTCCCCTCGATTTCTCTGGGATCCATCATCAGATCCTGGTTTCCTTATCATGGGACCACCCTTGGGATATCTCCTTTCCAACAAAAAAAGAATAATCAAAATCGGTTCATAAACGACGAAGTTATCCGCGAACACACATTAAAAAAAAAAAAAATATACGGTCGAACTGAGAACCTACTCATTTTTTTGAAGTCGGTTAAAAAGCCTTCAAGCCATTGTTATACAATACTTTTATAGGTTCTAAACATTCCACTTTTAGATAATTTCGAATAAAAACAAAAGCGGCCGTTTTTTTTTCATCAAAATTTTTATGTTTAGACCTTTAAAAACCTATAAAAGTATTGTATGAAAATAGCTTGAAGTCTTTTGTAGTTTATCTGTCGGGCACTTTTTTAATTTATGCTTTCTTTATTGAGAAATCTTTATTATTGTGACGAGGGCGCCACTGAGCTCGAATAGCCCTCTTAACTCATGAGTAAAATGGCATAAAATCCGTGCAGTTTCGAACCTGGACCTTCGTGACTCAGTGTCCTAGTATCTTCGCAATACGACTGAAGCTCACACCCGTGTGTCGCAAATAAAAGGGCAACAAAAACCTCTCCAGTTTTTTGTTTGCGTCGAGTAGTTTCGGACCGGGGGATTTTTGCGGGAACAACTTTGGGCCCCCTGGGTGGTAAGCTATACATCAAATACAAACTCGAACTTCATATAGGTACATAGATTGTTATGTTTGATTTAGTTTCAAAACTTTTCGGTGTGAAAATGCTTTTTCCGTTATGAAAATGTCACAGAATTTCGATGGATGAGTTTGTTTTTGTTTTGTTTGTATTTTTTTTTGAGTGATGTTTCGTCGAATCGAGTTCTTAATTAAAATACATTGGAATATGTATTGAATACTGTATTTTTGTTGTTCATGTTTTTCTCCTTTAGGTCGAAGGTATATTAGTAAGAATATATTCGATTTTAGGAGGAATTAAAAGGCTGAAAAAATATAACAGGACCCCGGAAACTGACACTGGAGTGCAATTCTCTACATCGCTGTCAAAAACATCGACGACCTCAAAAAGAAGGATGTCCACTTTTACCTGTCAAATGATTTAACAACTATTAACGTGTATAACTTTTATTCCTTATTATCAAATTAAAATAAATTACCCGATGTAAATGGAATCAATCTATAGTTTTCCTATATCAATATTAACTGTATACTTCAACCTTTGAGTATTATACGACTTCAACTAAATAAAAAATAGTGTGATAGGTAAACGAATGTATGGGAAGTGTTTGTTCTTCTTTAACATCCTTCTTGCATCCTTCAGAAGTTTTTATATTAGTTGGACTCATGATAACCTTTGCGAATACCGAATTGACAGCTCGTCCATGTATCAACGACGAATTTAAGGTTGTGACGATGTTTGCGCTTAGAGAATTGCATTGTGAAGACGAATGACAGTGTGCAACAAAACCTTGTGAACAGCCCGGACACGCACTGCATTTTACTATAGGATAACAGATTAAACGAACATTAGCTCAACTATATATCATCCATCATACTGGCTTTACGACGACCTACTGTTTCGGGCTGGTTGCAACATCTTTTCTCTCACCCTGACTGCGAAATCCCTAAACTCAACGAACGTCTCTATCGAGTAGTTGTAGCGCTGGCTATTGCTGTTGTCTTTGCATCCTGACTGCAGCAATACTGACTGGTCTTCTTCTTATCGAGTGGGCAGAGCCCTGGTGTCAGAGTTTTTTCAGATCGCCCCTTACGGCCTTACTGACTGGTGAGTCAACGGATAAAACGAAACTAGTGGGAGTTATTAAACAATTTTAATAAAACGATAATTTCAAATATTATTTATTGATTATAAACATTTTACAGCCATGTTGTGATATTTCAAATCAAATTAAATATTGAAAAGTCAAGTCTCGGGCGGGACTTGAACCCGCGCCGCATTCTTCCAAACCGGAACCGATCTCTTCCGCAATAGACTGAAAATGTCATTCTCTGGGTTCTGGGCTCGGTGTGCGAAATTGGAAAACGCAAATTTCAAACGCCGGGTTGGAAGAGTGCGGGTTCAAGTCCCGCCCAAGACTTAATTTTTCAATCTTTAATTTGAAAACAATAATTGTATAATTCAATGAAGTCAGTTTACTAGCCTTACCATCTTATTGTACTTTTATTTGGTCTTAAGAAAAATCAAATCCATTATCACCACGAAAGAGAAAAATAAAACTTTCTCGAACGACTCGAAGTAATAAGAAACAAAGAGAAACTTTTCTAAAATTCCAAATGTTGCCCACCTCGAAACTAGAGTAAACAAACATATCGCCCCACCTAAAAACATTGTAACAAAACTTCTTCCTAGCAAGGACCTCTTTATTTTTATCTAACCCACAAGTTCTGTCCCAGGATACCAATAAAACTACATATAAGGATGCCGCAAGTACACTATAATATTTCCTGGCGACTTTTAGCATGGAAGCTCTTGGGAAGTTTGAAAAAATTGGACACTATTGTGATAAAAGGTGATGCTAGAAGTTATGTTGTTAGAAATAGTCTTAGTTGTACGGTAAATATACACAGAGAGAAATTGTAGACATTTTGACCAACTTTTAGGGATTGTTCTACTCGTTCTACTGCTGTTGTAGATAGTAACTGTTTTACTTTCTATACAAAATGATAATGGTAGGACACTTGATATGAGACGAAAATTTCTTAACTATATCGAAAGAGGGGAAGAGAGGTAGAGAAAGACCTGGCTAGACAGAGTAGTGAAATACCAAGATATTTTATGGTCTGACTATATTCCCCGAGGAGGTATATACAGGGTGTAACAAAACACCCTAGTAATACTTAAGGAGGTGCTTCAGACCATCAAACTGAACAACTTTCACTATGGAGCCAACATCGAGAAAAAAAATAAAAAATTAGCTGTCCCATACATTTGAGTCGAGCCGGTATTGCAGTTTTCTATGAAACAGGTGATTTTTATTTCGCGATTTCGAAGTTGGCTCCATAGTGAAAGTTGTTCAGTTTGATGGTCTGAAGCACCCCCTTAAGTATTACTAGGGTGTTTTGTTACACCCTGTATATTATCTGCACTATAAGCAGTACCTAAACCTACCTAAACTCTCTTCAGTGTGTCAGCCCAATGCCACTTGTAATGGACAGTGGGCACAATATAATCGAAACATAATCAAAAGAACTGAAAAGAAATTGAAAAGGGAAGTACTTCCGCCAGGATAGGTGTGATGCCTGGTTACCGGCCGTGGTCCAACAGTTCTTAGTTGGACCTTCTATATATATATCGAATCTCTGTGATTATTTCTCTTGCGCGATTTATTGTCTCGCATTCGATTGCGAACCTTATGTGTAGTAGGTTACGAGTTACGTATTTACAATCAACGTTGTCTTTGTATGGAGCATATTTCCGTGAGCGACGGTATCGCCTTCTGTTGGCATCATTGCTATAACTTGTGGGTGCTGACATCTGTAGCAAGTCCCCACATACTGTTCACATAGCTACAGTGCATACTACAACAGTATTTTTACAGACCTTAAAACATCAGTAACTCCTAAACCGACTGGAGTTATGCAGGCAGACCTGGTCCATCCCCATCACAGATATGCTCTATACCCCATAAACACTGAATCAGCCTTGCTGCTGATGGTTGCAAAAGGTACACTAATCTCTTATACTAAATCCTCATACTAGAAAAAAGCTCTTACTGTAAAGAAAACCATCGGCTTTCTAAAAAAGAACTTGTACACATTCCAAACTCACAGTTAGGTACAAACACAATCGCAATCCAATGCATCATTCCGTTAGTTCCACATCTTTGCAAGCGTATAATCGGAAAAAAAGAAAACTTTTGGAACTCGCCGCGTTTGCCCCGGAACCGGGAACATCCGGGAACAGCCAAGTTCCCGTGAAGCAGCATTCGAGTTTTTACTTAGTTTTTACGTTCCTTCCTTTGGGCTGTGAACTAGAGATAAGTTTTTATGAAGTTTCCAAACAAAAGGTCATTTTAGCTAAAACGTGACCTTTTTAGACTTTCTGTAATGTTCGCTCCGCGTTTAGATGTTTTCGGTTGTTTTGCTGAATTTTCAAGTTGTATAGAGCTAATTTAAAATGGTTTGTTTAAATCTAATGAAGAATTTTTAAAACTAGACGGTAGAATTTGGTTCAACATAGGTTATGTAGATAAAACGAAATGTTATTCCGTTGCGTGATGGTCTAGTGGCGGGTAGCCATGTCGCCATGCAGGCGGCGGTGGTTCCATCCCCGTCCAGGAGTGTAATTTTTGAAAGTCACAAGTTCAAATCAGCAGTAGAAAATGTTAAAATTAATATGGAAATTATGCTTCTTTTTTTTTGCTGATTTGAACGAATTAACGAACGAAGAATTTTTCCGAACTGGCACTTCCTGAACACACCGATGAAACCTGCGTGCTTCAATTTCGAAAGATGTTTTGTACCTACTGACCATAATAAGTAGCGACACGGGCTCACTACCCGTTACACTCTTAGATCAAAGTAAAATTAATGGATAGGCCCAAAGAGTTGAAGCACGCAACGACTAGCGCACTTACAAACTAGGCCACTTTGGTCTCTCATCTCGGTACATATTCGAAGTAAAACTGTCAATTGTTTTGCCTCATTTTTCTGGTTTGAAATGTTCGCGTAAGGCCTATCCATGTTACACTGGACAGAGTTTCAGTACTACTTGTGGACTGTGGATGTCGTGAGTTTCCAAAATATCTCTCACTACCACCTCGGGGAACACAGTCGTGAGCATATGCATTAAATATGTATTTTATCTCTAATCCGTTTTTCCCCGTGTATGATTTCGTTTTCGTAGTACCTAGACAGAGTAGCGCGAAGTTAAAAAAAATCCTTTTTTTATTCATCTGAAACATCTGAATAAAGAACGGTTTTTCTCTTCGAAAGCCTGATATTGATAAATACTTTCAACTAACGAATGCAGAGTGAATTGAACTCGTTCAGAGAATGCCGTCTTTGCTGCGGGTCAAGGCAGAAGCGATCAGCGTTAAAAGTACATTCTATGTCACATTAGAATTACTCTATGGATGTCAGCAACATTTATAATTTGCTGATGGAACACGTCGCATGAATTACACTATCTAATGTAATTTTTCTGAGTCCAACTTATTGTGCTTTCTGAAGAAGAGATTACCTTGATATATTATAATATACTAAAACAGTCTCCTGGATGAGTTTAACTTGCGTTGTTTCTGATACTCAAGCTGCACCTCTAAATTTTTACATTGCATCAACATCTAAAAGTCCCATCAATGCACCATTAATAGGTACTCGTACTCGTATACCAAATATCTCATCACTTAGTAGAAATTACACTTATAGTGCGTTCATCCTTTGTTTTTTAGTTTGTAAACATTCTTGTACTATTATGAGTTTTTTTTAATCTCACTGTGACATAGTGGTACATTAAATAGACGTTAGTGGGCGCACGGACGTTGAGTGGGATGACAAGGGCACAGTATAAGAAAGAGTATCTATTACTACCAGGGTGAGACGCTAGCTGCCAGTCGCTAGGAGCTTGTGACTATTAAATCTATATTTTACTTGATGGTCGGGTTACACGGGTTTGTGTAGGCCACACAAACGTTTTAAACTGTTTCCTTCCTGGCTGGCTTGATGACACTAGAGCAAATACTTTTTACCATTCAATCTGTATCACATCTGCTATGTCTCTATATTATGTTTTTTCCATAAATTTATAACTATAAGAACGAATAGACTTCGAAAATAACGAAATATTTCTGAATTTTACTAGATACTCTTTCTTATACTGTGATTTTACCTCTGTTTTTAGACATGAAGCAATAAAATTTGACGAATATAAACAATAAAAACATAGTCACAAGAGTGACTTTCTAGTCACTCTAGTAGAAAGAGAGAAAGAAAAAGAGAAAGAGAAAGAGAGAGAGAGACAGAAAGAAACAAGAGAGATAAGAAAGAGAAAGAGAGAGAAATATATCAAGTAAAAAGTAAAAGGTCTAAAGTATAATTGAATTGAATTGAATTGATCTCATCTTATTCTTGAAAGAATTATGAAAATCGTTTTAGTTTGGGAGGAGGAAACGAAACGTAACGAAACGAAGTCGTGATTTCGTCCGTTTTATGTCAGTAAAATCAGTCCGAGCTGCAGTTGTCACTTTTGCACTGGTAGCTCGGTTGCTTGGGAACAGCGCGACAGCAATAAATTTGATAAAAACCAATTCTTCATATTTCTTGCATACCGCCTTTCTTATGAACTGTACAGGGTGTAACAATACACCCTAGTAATACTTAAGGGGGTGCTTCAGGCCATCAAACTGAACAACTTTCACTATGGAGCCAACATCGAGAAAAAATAAAAAAATCTGCTGTCCCATACAAAACTGCACTACCGACTCGACTAAAATGTATGGGACAGCTGATTTTTTTATTTTATCTCGATGTTGGCTCCATAGTGAAAGTTGTTCAGTTTGATGGTCTGAAGCACCCTCTTAAGTATTACTAGGGTGTATTGTTACATCCTGTATAAAGACTGTATATGTGTACCTACTTACTACATACTGTGACTAAATAAACGGACGCCACACTTACCAAAGGCAACCAAAAACTTTCAAAGATCATAACTTGCGACGAAAGTCTGATGTCGAGATTTATCTAATTATAGCGGACTTCATCGGGGCTATGAAAGAGACTGCACTGCGGTTCAGACTTCAGATTCAAATGAGATAAAGGAATACTGTAGACTCGCTGAGTTTCTGAGCTAAGGTTAAAAGTTGCTGAATGGTTTCAATTTGAATTTTAATGAACGAAGTAAATAGGTGCTTGTTTGCTGGTTTAATGTTTATAGCTTGTGCTATCTTTGCCCTCGTTAACTTAATATCTTTTTCCATTTCAGAAACGGTTTTGAGTTTTCCAGGAAAATAGGTTTTTGGTTATCGACGATGATATCTGGGCTGGTATAATGGTTACCATGATAGGTTCTTAAACGAAGGTATTGCGTATGAATTCTGATAATTTCACGAATATATCCATATCAAAATTAATTTCATAAAAAAAGTGTAGTCTTTATTCTTTCTTTTATAATTGTTTCGTTCATATGCCACACATGGATGTGAGACACCGTCATTGGTTGTAGGTACATCATCTCGTAAAATATAATATCTCGAATACCACTTCAACCCGAATTCTACGACCAATTTTGACGTTAGGTATAGGTGATGTAACGAGGTCGCATATTCATCAAAACTTCTAAAGCTAATAATGTACTGAGACATATCACTAGGTGTCCCCCGTGGGAATCGAACCCACGACCTCCGTGTCGAGAGCCGATGCTCTTAACCATTAGATCACGGAGGCAGTTATTTTTTCTGTTATTATTTTCTGAATAGAAAAACATCAATGCTAATTCAATCCAAATAAAAAAAACACTGTTTTTGCTATTTTATGGTTGGCCTTATACAGTCACCAGCAGATATATCGTAGCAAACAAGGTGGTCAAATATTTTTAAGCAGTTTCTAATTTTCAATAATTTCTTTACTCATAACCAATCAAAAATATAGGAACGCCTAGAACATCAAATACATCGACGCAGTCAGGGTGGTCATAAACATCTGAACAGTTTCGGAAAAAACCTTACTTTACATTTTAATTTTAAATAACACTGTAAAGAAATTATTGAAAATTCGCTGTTCAGATATTTATGACAAAATACACGTTTAGATATAATTGGTAACATTTACTGTAAAGAATTTAATGAAAATTATCACTGCTCTGAAATATTTGGACACCTTGTATGCTACGATATATCTGATGGCGACTGTACATGGCGTAACAAAAAAACCTTAATAATATTTAATGGGATGGTTTAGAGTTTAGAACATCGTACTGAACAACTTTCACTATGGAAAACTAGACATAAAATTAAAAAAATCTACTGTATCATACAACTATAATTCCCACTGAACTCCAATCTGTGGAACAGCTGTGTTTATTTTTATTTCGAAGTGGATCCATGGAAAAATTTGTTCAGTCTGATGGTCTAAATAAACCACCCCTATAAATATTACTAGGGTCTTTTGTTACACCCTGTAGTGAAAATTGTTCAATTTGATGGTCTAATCCACCTTCCAAATTTTGAACTCATCAGCATAACGACTGTCATTTTCTGTAACAAAAAGCTATTAGTTCTATAGCATGGCTATAAAATGGAGTATCCATTACCAGTGTGAATAGTTGAGAAGCCAGCTCGGTCACAGGCGCCATCTTGTGAACTTGCGAACTTTATGTCACTTCTCACCTTTCACGTTGAGTTTACATACGGGGGTTGGATTTATGAGCTTTGACGCATCAAGTTTTATTGAGGAACAGTAAGTTTTGATTTTGAAAGCCTTGACAGAATGGTGGCCGAGATTAGGTATAAGAGGAGTGGATCGTCCGGCAGCCAGGTTGGTTGACGACATCTGGAAAAGTCTAGGCAAGACCTGGATGCGACTGGCACTGAACCGAGAAGAATGGCAAAATAGGGAGGAGACTTATGCACTGCAGTGGGTCCACCCACTGCAGTGCATAAGTCTCCATCATCATCTTTTTCTGCCCATATCCATATGGGCAGAAAAAGATGATGATGAAGTTTTGAAACACAACAAGTTTTGAAGTTTTTATAAAAGATTCAGGTTCGTTGACGTGCATTTTTGAGGATGTGAAAATAAAGTTGGAACTCTCGTTTGCACGAATTAAAAATTGTATGACACGACTAAATTCCTTCTTTTGATTAGGTATATTTTGTAGAAAAGTTTAGGAATTTCGGGATGGTCAGACATTACTGCAAATATTTTGCTTTCGTAAGTCAGTAACCGTACGTAGGAACACAAATTGAACTATAGGATTCTTCTTAATATATTACGATATTTTTTCTCGACTTTGATATCAACCCCAAAGGGAAAGTTATTCAGTTTCGTGGTCTGATTATCCTCTAAAAAACCATCAGCAGAATTATTAAGTTGAACCCTGTATATTTTACGGTGAAACTTAGCAATAAAACAAAATTGTTAGCTCGTTTAATTAAATAATGGAGCTCTCACCATCTCAGCCGATACATGACCACTGCTGGATATAGGCCTCTCCCAAGAATCGCTACAACAACGACCCGTCCCGGCACCTCACCAATTCAAGAGCTCAACATTTTTATAATATCAATAAACGTAACGAATCAATGAAACGATTACTCTCTGTTGGCCTTCTTATTTGTTCATTGTTGTTGTTTCTTTTGTCAGTAAAAGGAAAAATAGAAGCGGGCACGTGAGTTTTATCTTCCCGTATGTTTTCGCGACTCGTTGCAGTCGTCGAGTAAAAGTTGTAGGTTTGCTTTATCGGTTTGTCACTTGTTACTCGTCGGTGAAAAGTTTCAGTTTGTTCTTTCAATGCTTTATTTTTGAAGGTAGTGACATCAATGATACTAGTCACTCTCCAAATTTATACAACGTGTTAATGAATTAGCGGAAAACCTCATACACCCCAACTAATTTATAACGAAATACACGATTTATAACGATTGAAACAATAATTTAATTATTTTGATAGTTAAAATTTAAAGTTATTCGCATTTTAAGTTTTGAGGCAAAAATGATTTGTTATCATTTCAGCACTGAAAGAATGCGCTAACGTACTCATGGATACATTTTTATAATCTTGTTTTGTTAGTAAGTAGGGTGAGTGTGCCCGTGCGATGGGTTGACATAGGGTTCAGAAAATTTTAAATTTTGCAAACAAATTATTTAATATTTTGAAAAATATTACCTATGTTGAAACCATGATAATTCGACTCTGCTCTCGATTCTAAACAAACTACTTTCTAGTTTTGCGTTAATTCATTAACACGTTGTATAATAAGACCTATGTGCTAGGGTAATAGTTATGTATTATAGTTTCCTTGCTTAGAAAATACTTTTAAATATGTAAGCTATTCGAGTTGAGAATGTCCCTTAGGTTTTTTGAAGAAAGTGGTTCAGTATCATGAGCACAATAAACCTTTGAAGTAATGAAACCATTATTGAAACTGGCTCTAAGGGAAGTTCTCAAATTAAAATATGTAACAAGTATTGAGAGAATAATTTTTTTAGTACGCTTTCATTAGGTACATACATGCTCATACACATCGGTAACCGGAACGTATGAAAACGCACTATCTCTGGCTACCCCCTCTGGGAATTATAGTCGTCAGCGTATGATTATGTAAACTTTTATAAATTAAACATCAAAAAACCCGTTTTACCAAATTAATGTACCGAGTACTTATGTCTTAACGAGCAATAAATTGTACGAAACACTTTTAATGCGAAATTCCCTCTTGGAGGGAAAGTAAGCCTGGTAAATGGGCTTTTAACGTACTTTGTAAAAAGCATTTTTTTATTGAAACGCTTTTATCTTATATACCTAACCTTACTTTACGAATAAATGTGTATAGAAGAGTGATTGTTAATGGAATTGAGTAATGGTATGGTACAACGCGGGCGAATTAACTTGACACCTGGCTCGAACGACGTTGGTGTAAACAGTAACGAATAACAGCAAAAGAATAACTCGAAAATTCTAAAGCGAGGCCAGTAGCGATAGCAACTCAGTTACCGTTGCACGTGTCCCTACGCTTTGGAATTTTCGAGTTATTCTTTTGCTGTTATTCGTTATTGTTTACACCAACGTCGTTCGAGCCAGGGTTCTCTTTATACAGGGTGTAACAAAACACCCTAGTAATACTTAAGGGGGTGCTTCAGACCATAAATCTGAACAACTTTCACTATGGAGCCAACATCGAGAAAAAATAAAAAAACCTGCCGTCCCATACATTTGACTCGAGACGGTACTGCAATTTTGTATGAAAGAGCGGATTTTTTTTTCGCGATTTCGATCTTGGCTCCATAGTGAAAGTTGTTCAGATTGATGGTCTGAAGCACCCCCTTAAGTATTACTAGGGTGTTTTGTTACCCCCTGTATGTTTTGGTTCGGACACTTTTGAGCGCGGACCCTACGTCTAGTAGTTGGTAAGTCAATGTTGTCAGTAGATAAACTACAAATTACCAATAAATATGGCATGACATCGAAAACGTTATTGCGTTGTACATAATAGAAGAAAAACTGCACCAAAAAAGTAGATTAATTCAAATTATCATACGTCTTCCACATTGTCACCATCAAAATCGAATCAATTCATTAAAAAATAAAAACGGAATATAGGGAATAGAGAAAAAAAATCTAAACACTTTCGACCTGATATACAGGGTGTAACAAAACATCACACCTGTCCCATATATTTTAGTCGAATCGGTAGGTACTGCAGTTTTGTATGGGAAAGGTGATTTTTTTATTTTTTTTTATGTTGGCTCCATAGTGAAAGTTGTTCAGTTTGATGGTCTGAAGCACCCCCTTAAGTATTACTACGATGTATTGTTACACCCTGTATTGCAAAATTTTTGTAACGCGATGGGGGTGTGGGGAACTACTACAGATGGTCAGCACCCACAAGTTATAGCAAAGATGCCAACAGATGGCGATACCGTCGCTCGCGGAAATATGCTCCATACAAAGACAACGTTCATCCTAAATACGTAACTCGTAACCTACTACAAATAAGGTTTACAATCGAATGCAAGACATAAATCGCGCAAGAGAAATAATCACAGAGATTCGATATATATACAAGGTCCAACTAAGAACTGTTGGACCACGGCCGGTCCCCAGGCATCACACCTAGCCTGGCGGAAGTACTTCCCTTTTCAATGGAGGAACATTCCCAAGTAGCACCCCCATAGGGGTTCCAATCCAGTGTCACAAATTTTTGTACTTTAGGGTGTATTCAGATAATGAAACTAAACAAAATTCACTAAAAATGAAAGAAATAATAGGACCATTAAAATTGCGGATCAGCCGATCGATTTTCTATGGGGGGTCCAAACATTTTTTTCGTGTTTCGACCCATATTCCTTAGGGACAGTTGTTTAGTTTCATTGTCTGAATACAACCTTAATTTTTTTTTGTAACTTATAACTAAGTCGTGTCGTAAGTAAGTCGTCGTAAGTCTAATAAACATATTTTTTTAGATTGAAAATAATTTTATTTTCAATCTAAAAAATATGTTTATTTGACTACAATATGAATGCAATAGTAAAACCACTAGAATAGGCAAAACTTACCCTAAAGCTAAACCAAAAAATAAAATTATTAAAGACTGTTCTATTTATAAAATTTTCATTTTGAATGTTATTAATTAAGACCAAAATTAAAAACGAAAGAGTTAAACTAATTTGAATTAGAAAATTACGATTTCTTAAACTGGAACAACGCGTTTAAAATAGGACTTTAAATTAAGCGTGGAAAAGTACTAATTCAACATTCATTACTAGCTTTTATCTAATTTTATACCCTGGAGTATCCTCACATACGCTAAGTTTAGTATTCTCAGTGGAATTCAGACTTTAATGTAAGGCTGTAGAGCTGATAGTCGTAAACTGAAGGCAGTTTAATCAGCTGATTGCTGGAAGGAACTTTTATTCCGTTGTAAAGAACACAATTTGTGCAGTTCGGAAGCTGGGATGTTTGAAACATTTCGAATTTAGGAGAAGGCATTTTTATATCTTGGACATTGTCACACAAATTATCTCGTCACATTTAAAGTACCAGAATCTAGCCTAGACTTATATTATGATGACTAGACAACAATATACAATACATATATAGATACAAACATCCATGACTCGGGTACAAATAATCATATTCATCATACAAATATTTGTCCCTTACGGGATTCGAACCCGCGACCCTCGGCACAGCAGGCAGGTTCACTACCGACTGTGCTACCGGGCCGTCAAATTTCAATTAAACAAAAAATATGTAGATTTTAATAATGGTTTTGCAGTTTGTATCTATTATTAATTTATTATAAATACTCAGGTATTAGGTACTATTAATTAGGGATACTATAGGATATATATTAATTCATACGGGAGAGTTTTTAAAGTTTAATTGACTATGTTTGCAATAAATGGATGCAATTTTGCAATTGAAGCTTTTGGTTGAAATTTTTAAGAGCTTCATCTAAGCTCTATTATACTGGATTTTTCTGTACAACGAGTTTGTGGGAAAAATATCAACCAACTGTTTTAAAAATAGTTTCACAAATAACTTCTGTAAACTAGGATCAACAGCGGTGACCACAAATCATACTGTATAATGAATTCATTGTTGACTTAAGTCCGAAGGATGACTCTCATTCGAAACCCTCAAAGGATACTATGTAGGCACCTAGTTTAACAATGTAAATAAAGTTTAAAATGCTGCGCATCTGAAACTATGCTGCCGGCCGCTGCCACTTTGATATGAATTGAGCCTAAATTAGAGTAGCTTCACAATTTTAATATAATTTGCACGTTTCCACAGATAGACCGAATACGAAGACTATACAATATTAAAGAAAAATGCAAAAAATGTTATCTATATCTTACACAGCTTTTAAAACATTCGTCCGAAGATTTTTATGATGAAAGACTAAGAAGATGTACTTCGGTAAGATCGCGTCGCGAATGCGTCGATATTTTGTATTATGTATTAGCCACCTAGTGCGGAACGTTATTTGCCTGCTTTCTCTATACAACGTGTTAATGAATTAGCGCAAAACCTCATACACCCCGACTGATTTATATCAAAATAATTCGATTGAAACAATAGTTTCGTTATTTTGATCGTTAAAATTTAAAGTTATTCGCATTTTAAGTTTTGAGGCAAAAATGATTTGTTATCATTTCAGCACTGAAAGAAAGCGCTAACGTTCTCATGGATACATTTTTATAATCTTATTTTGGTAGTAAGTAGGGTGAGTGTGCCCGTGCGGTGGGTTGAAATCGAGTTCAGAAAATTTAAAAATTTTGCAAACAAATTATTTAATATTTTGAAAAAATTACCTATGTTGAAACCATGATAATTCGATTCTGCTCTTGATTCTTAACAAACTACTTTCTAGTTTTGCGTTAATTCATTAACACGTTGTATACCGTAGCTTTTGCTACGATGTGTTTGTAAGTAATAACACAGTTGCCATATCAAAAACTCTGCATTATTCGTAGCGTCGCGTCAAATTGAACGCCTGCCATTGGTCGAAACCATCGCCTGCAGACTTCACAATTACATTCGGTAACAAGTTAAGTTTTTCGTTAACTAGTTGAAATGGCGGAAAATGTTTTTCTTTTCGCAGTCATTAGTGAAAAACGTTTTCGAAATTGTGGTGTCGAATAATCAATTAAATGGGATGGAAAAAGTTATACATACAGGGCCCTCACCCGGGGTTTCGATCACCGATTCGACGGTTCGCCTCGACAGTCGTTCGACTTGTGCGAAGATCGGTACTCTAGCGCAAAGTTCGAAGCTACAAGGATTCATCGAACACGCGATCACCATAGACAAATATCGAACAAATATAGACTTTTTAGGTCTTTTTTAGTGCACGGTTTTATTATTCCCGGATTTTGAAGAAAAGTTGATTATAATTATTTGGATCTCTTTTTGCAAAAACGATTAACATTTTGATACTTTAGGGACACTTAGCGACTTCTATACTAACATGGAATTAAGGAATCCTTTGATTTGTAGGAAAAATATGTCATTTACACATTACAAATTGGCTGTATGGGCTAATTTCCCCTTTGCCTTACTAAACCGGAAAAAAAAAACGAGTGTGTATTGTGGTGTCATGAAGTCAAAAGAAAATTCAAAAAGTAAACAGCTTTAATAAATCGAGAAACATTGAATTGAATTAAAAACAAACAGTGTGAGTACAATTTTATACCTATATAATATAATATAACCGCCCCTAAGATGACATTCTGACCAAATATATTAGTAAATCTAATCTAAGCTGTCGAAATCAACACGTTTTATTTGAAAATGTTACAGAATAATTATGAGCCATAGTCAAGCCAGCTTGACAGATACCTTGCCAGTGGTTGATCATCTACGACGAGGTGCTGATGGAAGGGAGAAGTCCAAAAGCCTTTGGGAGAAAGCAGTTAAAATTTTACTCCGTTGCGTTGGGGCACAACCAATCCGTAGCGGGAAGAAGGTACACCATTTATTTACCTTCGTAACTTTATTTTTCAATTATTAACATGAACTGATAAACTTACAACTCGGGCGAATTAACTTGACACCTGTCTCGCACGTGGATCGGAATAAAAAACTAGGAAAACTGAAAGAATAACTCGAAAATGCTAAAGTGCAGGGATACGTGCAACGGTAACTGAGATGCTATGCTACTGGCCTCGCACAGCGACGGCGGGGTCCCGCGGGGGGTAGCAGGAGGGGTGTCGAATTCCCAGCCACGTGCGAGCCAGGTGCTAAGTTAATTCGCCCGGGTAGTATGTTCCTTATGTGTTCAGACCGAAAACATCAAACCAAAAAGATGGCTAGGCCAATAAAATAGTGAGGGACTGCGATTAAGGATATATGGGCCTTCTGGGAGCTGAGATAAATTGATATTATGGGAGGTGGTTTTGGGAAGCTCCGAACAACTGCTTGTGTGCCAACGTTCTTATCGTTCTGGCTTAAAATGGGCCACCCCATTTTTTCCTGTGGTTGTTATACATAGAAGGTGATTAAGTTATAGTTTTCTTACGTAGTGTTACTGCGGTCGAAAAGATACCCACCATAAACCACTTGACACAAATGTGTGCATGTAGGTCCCCAGCGGGACGAGTGTTTAAAAAACAGATTCTATAAATATCTTTTCTTTTTTACAGGATATCAAGAGGGATCTGATGTCATACCAGCACGTTCTACCCAGCACTCCCAGCCCTGTCAGTCAGTTGATGTCATGTCAAACGCAATCATCTCAAACCTCGTCCCGAGCCCCATTAATTGCTCAAGTATCAAACCAACCAGTGTTGCTCTAATCTAACTTTACTTTTACTTTGTATTTGTCAGCATAGTTGTGGTAACGTGGTTATTGTTTCATCATCATATCAGCCGATAGATGTCCACTGCTGGGCATAGGCCTCCCCACATGATCACCACATTGACCGCTGCGCTGCACTCTGGTTATTATTTTATTCAACTAAAATTAAACATTTTAACGGGTTCTTAGTTTTTAAATTTACGCTCACGACTATATTCCCCGAGGGGGTAGTCAGAGATATTCTGAAAACTCAGAACATACTTACACAGTTTCTGTTTTAGTTTCAAATCCAGTTTAAATATGACATCATCAGCCTATTATACATCCCACCGGGGAGTAGGGCACAGGGGAGGGTTATACAGGGTGAAATTGAAATTATTGGCATCCTTTTAAACTAAGAGTCTTCCCATCAAACTGAACAACTTTACCATGGGAGCAAACTGATCGTAGCAAAAATGAAATCTGCTATTTCATACCTTTGAGTCAAGTAGGCATTACAGTTTAGCTCCCATACTAAAAGTTGTTCAGTTTGATGAGTAGACTCATAGTTTAAAAGGATGCCAATGATTTCAATTTTACCCTGTATTCATGGCGAATATAAGGGGTTCATATTCGGAAATGGGAACGCAAATAATAATAAAAAATTTAAGAACCCGTTATTATTGGTTTGTAATTTTCGTTATTGGTTTTTGATTATTGTTAGTTTGTGAGTGGCTTTATTGTTATCAGTGTTATGAAATAATAATAATTAATTTAATTTACTTTCTGAAAAATTTGTCATTCAATTATGATTTTAGTAGTTGGCTTAATGTGATGTTAGCATTTGTCAGCATATACAGGGTCCTTCTTAGTGCTGACACTTTTTTAAGGGGATGATCAGACCATCAAACTGAACAACTTTCTTTATGGGACCTACATCGAAATCGCGGAAAAAAATTCTGCTGTCCCATACATTTGGCTAGAGTAGGTTTGCAGTTTTGTATGAACGAGCTTTCATAGAGAAAGTTGTTCAGTTCGACAGTCTAATCATCCCCTTAAAAAGTGTCAGCATTTAGGAAGGACCCCATATATTTTTCATTTTAAATAATCTATTTGCCTTTTGGTCAAAAGCTTTTTTGTTATTATTGTTAATAATAGTTAACCTACGAATGTGAACATACCTACCTATTTATTATAATTAATTTTATAGGTACTGGGAGATTTTTTAAACATTTCCCTGATTTTCAGGGGTGGTTCAGAGTTCAGACCAACAAAAATAAAAAAACAATCAGCAAAGAAGTGTTTATAAAATCACCTAGTTATAGGTCATGTAATATGTAATGTGTAAACATAATTTTAATGTATGTAACTCTTTAGCAATTAAGGCTATTCTAATCTAATCTTCTAATATTATAGGTTATACAGGGGTGTGGTCATATCTAAAATATCCCCTAAGATACAGGGTTAATTTTATATCACTGCGGATAATTTCAGCATGTGTTCTACTAATCAAACTGAACAACTTTCCTAAAATTTACACTGTATAACCACACCTTTCTGTAAAAACCTGTAAGTATCAAGATTATTTGTAGAATTATAATTTCATCTCAGGATCATCAGTCAGCGTTGTCTCTGCCTACCCCAATGGGAGACAGCCGTGTGAATATGTATGATTATAATATAATACGACAAATAAAACGGTATCCTTTCCTATTTTGTGTTGTGATGTTTTCAAGTAAATAAATACATCAAAATATTTTCATTGTAACTGGCTTTTATTTATACTTTAATTTAACTAGATAATAATTAATTTCTCATATCCAGGGACTAAAGTAGGTAGTTTTTACTTAAGTACCAAGATAAGGTGACGTAAACAATATATAATGCTGGTACATGGATTATATGCTTTTTTGCCTTGATTTATAAAAAAATAGTTTTTGGCTGTTTTTCTCTTCTTAATCTGAAACTGTAAATATTGTTTAAAACTAGCATTATGTTTCTACTTAGAATATGTAGGTAACCTATTCCAACTCTATAGGTACATCCATTATATCCTCAGGTATTTTGAAAATGTTAGTACCTAGTTCTTTCACGGCCGTGCCATGAATTTTTCTGCAGGCTGCATTGGTCCATCATGAGATTCATGAGTCATATACCTATATAGTGTAACATAACACTAGTAATATTTGAAGCGGTGGTTTAGTTAGACCATTCAACTGAACTGAACCACTTTCACCATGGAGACGAAGTTTGAAAAAAGAAGAATCAGATGTCCTATGCATTTCAGTCGAGTAAATGATAGATTCAAAACCATGCCTTCAAATATTACTTCGGTGTTTTCTTACAACCAGGAGTGCGATTTTTGAATCTCATTTGGTGAGTTCAGCAGTTGAAAATGTCAAAATTACTATGGAGATACGCATCTTTCTACGGCTGATTTGACTTTCAAAAATCGCACTCCTGAAGTATGATTTTTGAAAGTCAAATCAGCAGTAGAAAGATGCATATCTCCAGAGTAATTTTGACATTTCCAACTGCTGAACTCAGCGAATGAGACTCAAAAATCGCACTCCTGTATTTTAACCGGATTGAAGCCTAAAAGCCTTATATAGTATGTTTTCAGTGAGATGTAGCTACTAGGAGAAAAGGGGCCCGCTCTCAGATATTTCTTATAGAGCGTTTACTGTCACCTGGTTTTGATACTTGTTTGTGATGTGAGTTCAAGAAGTGTAGAGAAGTGTGAGTGGCTCCAATTTGAAATCGCGATCAAGCACGACTTCAACATTAACAATATAGGTAACTAGGTATTGGTACTTGGTTCTATTTAATCCACTTTATGACTTTTGATACCCATAACTACTCCTCGTAACTAGGTAGGTACCTTACCCATCATCTTCAGTCGCCTATCTAGATTTAGACCAACTTTTAAATATTGTGTACCTACTTATCTGGAGAATCTGGACTCTGGTTTACTTCACCAACCAAGAACTACTTTTGATTCAGTAGCCTTGATTAGAAATACCTTTTATGTACATGTCATCTCAGCCAGATTGCAGATCTTACAATTCTCATACAGAAACATAACTGAAAACCACTGAAAACATTTAATTCATTCACGAAAATTAGTTACGATAATCAAAAAGATACCTCTTGACTTGTCGTTGACTTTATCGAAGTTATAGCAGTTTGACAGCTGTCAAATTCAATTCATCGAGCACTGACAGCGTGCACTAGAGTACCGTTCGATCGACCGAGGTGTCAAACTAATGTCGGGCGTTCGATAGTTCGGTGCAATCTCGATTAGAGTACCAAATACAACGAAAATGTGTTCGTAATTACGAAGTTCGAGTCCCGGAGTAGACCCCCAGGGGTCCTTCTTAATATGCTGACACTTTTTAAGGGGATGATCAGACCATCAAACTGAACAACTTTCTCTATGGGACCAATATCGAAATCGCGAAAAAAAAATCTGCTGTCCCATACATTCGAGTAGGTTTGCAGTGTTGTATGATAGAGCAGATTTTTTTTCGCGATTTCGATGTTGGTGCCTTAGAGAAAATTGTACAGTGTGACGGTCTGATCATCCCCTTAAAAAAGTGTCATTTCATATTAAGAAGGATCCTGTATAACTACTTACAGCCCGACCAGAAAGAGTAGAAATTAAATGAGGGCGCTACTGTCGCTTTACACGGCAACACTACACTACGACCTAAACTATTTTGATACAGGGTGTCCGGTGGCAGAATTAGGATTTAAAATATAAATAACAAAAAAACTACGTGAAATATACATTTATATTTTTAATCATTATAAAGAAGACAAATGCGGGTTTTATTTCTTAAAAATTATGTCGTCTAAATGTTGACCGTCACGTCGGATACATTCATGGAATCTGGCTTCAGTATTTCTTGCCACTCGCTGGAGAAGTGCCGCCGAGATGCCATGAACTTCGCGAACGATATTTTCTTTTAATGATGAGATAGTCGCCGGGTTTGTTTCGTAGACTTTATTTTTGAGATATCCCCACAGAAAAAAGTCCATGGGTGTAAGATCCGGTGACCTGGGTGGCCAGGGGATGTCACCGAAACGACTTATCAGTTGGTTGGGGAAGAAATCACGCAGTAGCGCCATGGTCTCCCTAGCAGTGTGCGGGGTGGCGCCATCTTGCTGAAACCATGTCCGTGAAGTGTAGGAAGGATGGTCTCTCAATGTTGGAAAAAAAAAATCATTGAGCATTCGCCGATAAGCAACACCAGTCACAGAAATTGCGTGCCCTTGACCATTTTCAAAAAAATAGGGTCCAATTATTCCCCTGCTTGATAATGCACACCAAACCGTCACTTTGGGACTGTGAAGTGGCTTTTGGTGTTTTAAGTGGGGGTTTTGTCCTTTAGGAGACCAATAACGACAATTCTGCTTGTTTACACTGCCATTTAAGTGAAAGTGGGCTTCATCACTCCAAAAAATAGTGTTCACCGTGCTTTAAAATACGCTTCGATTGCGAACGCACGTTGTTCACCCGTCCACTGCGACATTGCGACTAAAAAACCCGCACGAATGACGAAGCCAACGCGGCCCCCTCCCCGCTCCTCCGTGCAACGGTTACGGAGAAATTCGAAATTTAAATCCTAAATCTGCCACCGGACACCCTGTACTTGCTGTATTTACTCCGAAAGTTTATGCAAAACGTTATCTATGTTTAGCTAAATTTGGCTCTGGCAGCAGCTTAATTTTACACCCAATATACATTTTAAATTTCGGCAACTACATGGCTAGCATGGCAGCGTGATATAGCGCTATCACACCTTCGCTCTCTTTCTATTTGCGCGTGTCAGATTCTAGGAGAAATAGAGCATATAATATTCATGGCATATTGTCAGGATTAGGTCCATAAACTATTCAACTAATTAACTATAGAATTTAATAATAATTAAAGCATATCAAAGCCATGATGCTGATAGTGAAAGCTATATTCTGATAGTGTTCCTACATCGTATCAAACCTATCATGTATTATGTTATTATGTTATTATGCTGATCAGGCTGATCATCATCAGCTTATTATGTGTATGTGTGTGTTGTGTATGTTGGACCAGATGCCCAGTAAGAAAAGAAAAGGTTATCATGATACCATCATCATGGTTATCATCATCATCATCATCATCATCATCATCATCATCATATGTCCCAAGTACAGGGACATAGGCCTACAAACCCATGATCATAGTGAAGTGGATATAAGGACAATAATGATATTAAAATGAAACGGGAGAATATTTAAGTTCACTAATTATATTTTATTTCTCTGACTCAATATTTACTCAATTATCTTTTATTTCACTGACTCGACATTTAATCTGCTTCGCTAGTTGTGTCCCTATATGCCATAGGGCAAGCATAGGGCCTATATGGAGAAGAAGCAGGAAGAAACTCCATAGAACAACCAAAATACAACATAATCATAATATGATCACATGTTCCACAACACTTAGTAAATTCCTATATTTAAATTAATAATAATCAGGGTAACACTTACACTTGGGCAGCGTGACGGTCTCAATCACCAAAGGTCCCGCTTTTCGACAAACCACATCTTTTATAACATTTGCCACCGAACTTCACGATGGTTCGAAATGGCGGCAAATGTATCCAGGAAATGGAGTTTGTTTACAATATTAGGGAACGTACTAAATCCTTTTTAAATTACAATTATTGTTTTACAAATTATACTATGATTTTAGGATGAATAATATATCGGTAAACACAACCTATCAATCAAATAAGTACTTTTTAGTTGATCAAGTAATTCTCACGTTTGCTTCTTGGCGCGGAACAATCAGCGACAAGACGATAGTGTCGTTTGTATATTATTTTTAGAAACACACAATAATATCAATTGGATTCACTATACTTAATCATTAATTATTGTATCACAGAATTAGAGTAATTATCACTGTATAATTAATATCACAATTCCAACAACATTCATCAAAATAAGTTACTAAACACTGTCAACAAAGGTTTGCTTTTTAATAGATATTGCCAAGTCTAAAAATGAAATGTAAGTAGATTAAATAATTTAGATTCAAACTCATGAGTCTCATGACTCGACTCGCAACTCATTCAGTTTAAAGAGAACTTCTATTTCTAAGTTTCCTGAACAATGTTAATTTACATACAGTTTTCGATTACATAAAGTCAAATATTCTAACACGCGCGAACGAACGAAATAAAAGGCATGATATAGCCATATCACGTGTAACATGCTACGTACGCCTCCTGTATTCTAGTTCTAAATAATGAAAACGCATATTACTTTATATTGTACTTTCAAATTATTTGTTTTTGAATACGATGTTTACTATTTTCGTATTTTCGTAGATCTGATATTTACATTCCTTCTATTTAAGATTTCTATTTCTAGGCATGACAGTTTTTTTATCGATGCATTCCGGACAGAAAAATTTTGCGATATAAATGTTTTCCTGAAAACGATTAAAAAAAAGTAGGTAATCGATAAAATATTAACTAGTCGCAGTGGACATAAACTAAACATGCAGGAATTACATGCAAGGATCAAAATTATGCGGTCCACGCATACAATAACGTCAGTTTTATCAACAAACGATCATAACCCCAAACGAACCAAACTCGAAAGAAAATGCCCTAAATGATTATTTTTCAGATGATAACTGACGATATTGATATAATTACGCTGAAAACTATTGTTAAAGAGCAACATGAGAGTAAATAAATACCTACCATATCAGCAAATCGCTTGTAAACAACATCCAATCTATTCCAATTTTCCCCGCTTGATATACCTCCAAACATAACAGAAAATAACGTAGTAAATTACTAAACTTGCACCACTTTTTGTTACTTTATCCATTAGTAATAATAATTAGGACAAATTCAAATATTTTACGGTAAATTTTTATTTGAAATGCATAAAACTGCATTTGAATTTTGGTGATTGACAGTTTGACGTTTTCCATAATGTTGTCATGATAATGAAAAAGTTTAGTTCCGATTTATTTAATTTCTAGACTTTCAAGTCGTACCTAATTACCGATGCGTTTCAACTAATTGCCAATAATTATTGTGGTAATTAGGATGTACAAGCATAATAAAGATTAGTTTATAAATAGTTTCTTAAAAATTTCATTATTGAAAATATTGCCAGCCAGACCTCGTTTTTATGGAGCACGCTCTGAATTATATCCTCTTCATCATGTTATAACGAACCTTATACAGGGTGTAGCAGAACACCCTACCCAGATAACATTTACGGTCGGCGACTTAAAAATGACGTCATTTTAAGGTACTTATACAGTCAGTCCAAATAGTCCGATGTTGGTCGTAGAAGTACGTACTAGTTGGTACTAGGAACGTCATTTTACCGTCAGCCAGTATACGTCCTGTGTTGGACGCAAGTTGGACGTTATACTGACGGACGTTCTCAGTCAATTTGACAATGAAATTGACATTCATTTTGCTTCCTTTTTTCTCAGCTCAGTCGCGCCATTTTTCTATGCGCATCGGACGTGTCGCGGAGTCCTTTTTGTTGTTGAGTTAGTGTTATTCAAAGAAATTGACCCTAAAGTGTGTTAGTATTGGACGAGGACCGCCCAGCCAAGTGCGCAGTGACCCAGTATATTGTTTGCGGTGGCGGTGCTATTTCTGTTGTGGATTCAGAGTGGCTGAAGCCACGATGGTGTGAAGTGTATTGGCCGGTCATAAAAAGGCCCAAAGCTTTTGAGCTGATCCTCAATCTCAACACTCGCTGGGGGACCCCAGTGAAAATTGGAAACTTTATGGTGTGCAGCAAGTGTTTTACGAAACTGGTAGGTACGTATTTTATCCCTTTACTGCGTGGGTAGCATGCCACCGTGATACAGCACTATCACACATTCGCTCTTTTTCTATTTGCGCACGAACGAACGTGATAAAAGACGTGATACAGCCGTATCACGTGTAGCATGCTACCATAGTGTAAATAAAATAATAGTGATGAAGCTCAGCGGTCGTGGCGGGTCTATGTCCGCGCGGCATGCGGGGGACGGGCGTACCCTAACTCAATTCGCTGTTAAGATACGCGCGCAGGCAACGTGGGTCGGGAGGCACTCCTCCCGGTCCCCGCACGCCCCGCACGATTGGCCTGCCGCGACCGCTGAGCTTCACCACTATTAGTTCTTTACACTATGATGCTACGGCTTCTGGGCTAGTACGCCAACCGGCGATAGCGACATTTAACACATTCATCAGCCAAATTTAGTCTTTATCTCTTTCGTTCGCGTCCCAATAGAAAGATAGCGGAAGCGTGATAGAGCTATATGACGCTATCGTAGGTTGGCGTACTAGCCCCGCTAGTCAGTTTTCAGTTTCGGGGAATCTAGCTTCTCGGGATGCTTGTATGAATTAACTACGACGACGCTTCTATTTAATAACGCAGAGAATTATTAAAGGATTGTATTTAGAATTGTATAGCAGGAGGGGAGGGGTGCGGGCGATTGGGTAGGGGCCGCTGACGGGTCCATTGTCTAAGAAAATAATTTTGGTTTGATTTACAAGTACCTAACTAACTTATTTCTTTTTACAGGTGTCAGGTCGAGATGTTTCCAGTAAAGTGCCACGTACAATGAAGTTTTTTGCACTCTACGCCTCAGAGACTGCATTGTAGGTGAGTACATAAGTACCTACCGAAATTCTCCAATACTGTCTCAATATTGTTTGCGTCAATCCCCCATTCAATATCTTTGTACTATTTGGAATTCAAATAATTAGTTTTAATGAATTATTATTAGGGTTCCGTACACATAGGTTGTCAATGGGACCCTATTACAAAGCCTATGCTGTCCATCCGTTTTTCAGTATATCACAGCGGTATAATCTCAACAACTGTAAACAACTCCACAACAGCACGGCTAGCATGCCATCAACGACAAAGCGTTTAAACGAGAAAAACGTCATGCGCGCTCTTTCTGGTATACGTAAATTAATAAGGATGGTGGCACATCTCGATTTTTATCGTTTTCTCGGAGGTGGCATGCAAGGCTGACTGAGGTAGCCTCATAACATATTCAGTTTGTTGTTGTGGCATCTATCTTGGCAAATAATAAAAAGATACGGAGCCCTGTGTGCGTGCACCCACGCACACAGGGCTCCGTATCTTTTTATTATCTCCTATCTTCTATCTCTTTCTATAGACTCCCACGACCATTTTTTTACAATTATTAAATTGTATCTTTCTTGTTTCTTTATAGAAGGCGTTGTTAGCACAACTGCAACTGCAACGGCAGAGGGCGTCGAAGTTAGCATCAAAACCTGGCTACAGCATGCTCCAGATAGGATAAATAGTTAGAGGCTTTGGTTTTCCCATACGGTAAACAACAGCTTCAAACTATCGCCTCTCCGAATTTAAATTGATTTCTTTATAATTATGTAGATGCAATTAAAAATGTACGAAAATGCTCGGATCTTAAAATGTTTAAACTATTTTTAGAACATCTTTTACTAAAAGTAAAATCTTTAAATAAAATTTTACATTTCGGTGTTCATTAATTTATTTATTTACAACCCTAGTTTACTCCACCGTAGTCTAGGAACGTCATTCTACGGCTGACATTCAGAAACGAAATTTGAGTATTAGTTTCTATTTTGATGTGTAAAAATCAATAAAATTTTGACATATCGAAGTAGGATCTTATACTCAAATCTTGTCTCTGAATCTCAGTCTAAGGCTGCCTGTCCATTGCCGCGAGCTGGCTGGCGGAGCGGTGTAGCGAGGAAAATATTAACCAATCAAGAGCTCGGCCGAATCTCGGCCGAGATTTTATGCAATCCTGATTGGTTAATAAAACTCCGCTTCCCCGATCCGCCAGCCAGCTCGCGTCAATGGACAGGCAACCTAAGGGTGCGTCCACATCTGGCGAACGCGCCGCAAATGCGCAACTCACGAGCCGCTCGCGAGCTGCACATTCGCGGCGCGTTCGTCAGCTGTGGTCGCACCCTAAGGTCCCTGGATCGGTCTTGATATGACGTCCTAAGTACGTCTAGTCTCGTACCTCGGTGACGTACATTTTCGACGTCTGTAGGACCGATAAAGGACGTACATTTGTCACAACCTAATGACGTCTTGATACGACGGCCTACGGACGTCTTAATACGACGGCCTACGTACGTCTTGATACAACGGCCTACAGACGTCTTGATCCGATGTCATTAGGTTGTGACAAATGTACGTCCTTTATCGGACCTACAGACGTCGAAAATGTACGTCACCTAGGTCGAGCAAGACTGTAAAAAGACGTCATTAGGACGGCTAAATGTTATCTGGGTAGTAATACTTAAGGGGCTATGTGAAAAAAATTGGATTCTTCAAAGCTTCATATATCATGAAGTACTAACAGGTAGGAGTATGATTTTCGGATCTGTGTAAATTGAACATATAATTGAAGTTTTGATTAGAGCCAATACACGATTAAGACAAATTTTCTCGATAGAAAAACAAGCCAAAGTAGCCTCCATTTTTATCTATAAACGCCTGGAACTGCTAAACGGTGAATAATAGAAACACAAGACTTGATTTAAAAAAACAGAGATTGATATTTTCTAAATTTTGATTAGAGCAGAATTGAACTTACATAAATAGTAAAATCACAATTAAATAAAGTTTGATTTGGCGCTCGATTCGATTCAGGCGCGCGCGCCGCCCCATCTCTTTCTCTCGCATCAGGCCGTAATATAAGCTATCCCACGCCTGTTTCGCTTAAATTATTTTTCGACATAGGCCCTTAAGGGGGTGCTTCAGCCCATGAAACTGAACAACTTTCAGTATGGAGCCAATATCGAAATCGCGATATGTATGGGACATGTATGGGACAGCAGATTTTTTTCGCGATTTCGAAGTTGGCTGCATAGTGAAAGTTGTTCAGTTTCATGGGCTGAAGCACCCCCTTAAGTATTACTAGGGTGTTCTGTTACACTCTGTATGATAGTAGATACGTATACGACGCTATCATTATCCCTCTGTGCAGAGTCCTAACCTAAAGACAAAAGAATGAGACAGTACAAATGCCGACACAAAGCTTTCAGCAAAGAAACGTGCACGGATGGGATGTTAATTGAAAACTGTGGTGAACTGGATCCCAGTCGTTTTGGTGTTGCGGTGGAAAGTTGTCTGCCAATTTCGCTAGCAAAAGCTAACCGCTGACCTGTTTAAAAAAACAGGTCAGCTGATTTGTGATGGAAGAACACAGATATCTGTAATAAAACCGGTCAAGTGCGAGTCTGACTCGCGCACGGAGAGTTCCCTATTTTTGACTTTGAGCGCAGATATCTCTAGACAGAAGCATTATATCGATTTATATTCTATGGGAGTTTTGTCCCATTGAACAAGACCTATCCAACGACACCTAACAATATATAATTTTTTTTTATTTCCAACCCCAAAATCTGTTGTTGGGTTACTGTTATCTGTTTTCATGCCAAATTTCGATTCAATAGGTGCAATAACACTCCTTCTGGCGGGTCAAAATAAGCCAGTTATTTAGGCGGGACATACATACAGACAAACAGACCGAATGGAAAAAAGTATAAGGGACTACTAAGTTGTTTGACTACGGAACCCTAAAAATGATGTTGTTTTCTCCGGGAACCTTAGAGCTTACTATAAATAGAGCTTGCACTATAATCACACAAAGTTTGACCCTTGAATGTAGGTTATTAGGTACCGTTTTTTACGAAAAAGCAAAAACAAAAAACGTTAAAAAAAAAATCAGTTTCTCGTATTCAGCCACTCGTAATTTTACTTTTCTTTTAAATTATATTTGTTAGCATATCACAAATGTGTACCAATCAGTTTACAGTGTTATATTTCCAATTTGGCGCCTCTATGTTTTTTTTTTGGCTGTCGCTTCGCCCCCATGTTTAGAATTTCGTTAATCTATTGGTAGCCCAAAGGACACGTAAGCTACATAACAGCTGCATCCTTTATGCAGCTACTGTGCTGCTGCTATATAGCTTACGTGTTCCTTGGGAGGTTTAGACGATGACAATTTTGCGGCGCCAATTCTGCGGCGCCTTAAAAAAAGCACCGTAGGTATAAACATTTTTGGCACGGAAAAAAGCAAGGAAAAAAGCACGCGTCCCTCGCATCCCCCTTGCAAATTTTTAGACTCGTGTAAACGGGTCGTGCTAATCATTAGCATGGTTTTCTCTAGCAAACCCATTGGCATGCCAACAAATTGGCGCTAGAAATTAGCAGCGTGTAAACGAAAGCGTGCCGTGCTTTTTTTTCGTGCTAAAAAATAGGCGCCGCGAAATTGTCATCGTCTAAACCTACGATACTGCTTGTCAGCAGGCTCTGAGCCATTATTTATGTCCCCGAAGGCCAATGTCACAAAAATAATGTAAAATTCTTTCTTTAGAGCTGTAATTTAATCTCCCTTCTCAATAAACACGTCTCTACCGAAGCTGGGATCAAAATAAATTTGAAAAAAATTGTCCCATAAATTCACACTTTTACCAAAAAAACAGGATAACTGCCATAAAATTCAAACTATTCTCAAAATGTATAATGCCTAACATTAATATCGCCCCATAAGAGACTCTCACCGCTTGAAAAGGGAAATTTATTTTCATGTTTTATTAAAGCAATTTTGGGGGCCGTTCGTTAGGGTTGTCGCATTTTTTGGATCTCTGGGATACTTGGCACCATGTTACCAGAGAGTTAATGTTAGGTGAACACATTTAATTAATACTAGCTGTTGCCCGCGACTTCGTCTGCGTTACCCGGATATAAAGTACCCTATGCGTTAATTCAGGCTATGGTCTATCTGTATACCAAATTGCATCAAAATCCGTTCAGCAGTTTTTGCGTGAAAGCGGAACACATCCATTCATACTTACAAACATTCGCGTTTATAATGTTAGTAGGATTAACTCTTAAAGTCAGTCTGCGCTTGACCGCGGTACCGAGCGTGCGTGAGGTTTACCGCCTCAGGTTACGAAAATGTCACCTTCGAAATTATTGAAGTGTTCCAGCTGTAATATTGTTATTTGTGAGGTTTTAGCGTTTATCCAGAATAAATTAGACGTGATGGACGAGGAAAGTCTTGTCCGTATATGTGAAAGTGCGTTTAGTGAGATCGAGATTCAAACAGCAAAGTCGTTGCTTTTTGAATCGGTAAATAAACGAGTGACTGTGCGAAAACGTCAAGGGAAATGTCAACGAAATCTGAACGACATTATCCACCTTTTTAAGGAGACCGACCCTGAACATGTTCCAGTGTTTGTGGCCCGGGACCTGGAGAAACTGCCCCCCGTAACATTCGATCATGTTGATGTTACAACGCTGCTTAAAAAGATCGTTCTATTGCAGCAATCGGTCGAAATCATTCAGCAAAATTACGTCACTAGCCAAGATCTAGAAGTTCGTTTATCTGAACGAAGGGATTTCTCGACCTGGAACGAACAAAGGAATGTTAATACGAGGCGTGGAGGTACATATATGTTCGATAGCGGACCGGAGGCATTGTCTTGCAATTTATCGAACACCGAAAAGGAGGTAGATGTTAGCAACAATAGTAGCCAGTGTCTGTCCCCCTCACTCACGAAGACTATTGATTCTGAGCATGCGCTGATTCACTCGCAAGGTACGAATCGAGGTAGTGCATCTTCGGTTACGCCGCGGATGAAGAAAACAAGCGGGGGGGAGACAGGTGCGAGTGAGATAGTGGGGTTAAATGATGAGAATCCTCGCTCGGTACTTTCGCCGATACGACCGGCCGTGATTGAATCAGCTGATCACCCACTGAGTCATGCCGAAGTTTTGAACGGTGCATGCAATAATGATCCGAAAAAATTATTATATTCCGATATTTTAAATTCAGAGAAGGAATGGAAAGAGAAGAAGGAAGATGAGGAATGGATTTTGGTGCAGAGAAAGCGTTTAAGAGATAGATTTATTAGCAAAAAGGGTAATGCGATTAGTGAGCCCCACGAATGCATTAATTTTAAGGCTGCAGACACAAAAGTGCCGCTGTTTATCTCGAACGTGCATAAGGATGTTTCTGAGAAAGATATTCTAGATTATGTCTTAAATAAGACAGGTGAACAGATTTCTTTAGTAAAGATAAAAATGAGAACACTAAAGGATTACAACGCATATAAAGTTTTTGTAAGAAAATCCAAAATAGATATATTTTTGGATGACAACCTTTGGCCGTCTGGGGTTTCTTTCAGACGCTTTGTTAATCTAAAACAAAGACAAACTGGAGGCTTTAGTAAAAATAATCAACCATAAATGGATAACTGTAACACACTAGTAAGTTTCAACTGTAAATCCATTAAGAGATCAATGGAGGGAGTGAGAGAGTTATGCCAGGTAGCGGATGTCATAGCCCTGCAGGAAACGTGGTTGCTGCCGCACGAGCTGCCGCTGCTCAGCTCCGTGGACGCCAGCTTCGGCGCGACAGGTACCTCAGCTGTAGACACGTCGGCGGGCCTGCTCGTCGGTAGACCGTACGGTGGCGTAGCGTTGTTATGGCGGAAGTGTGCGTTCGAATCTGTGTCGGTCATTGCGTGTGACAACGTTCGGGTGACGGCGATAAAACTAACCGTGAGTAATAGATCTGTAGTGATTTTCAGTGTTTATATGCCTACAAAAGCGGTAGAACATCTTCCTGTATTTACAGAATGCCTTTGTACTGTAAATTCCATTATAGAAGTGGAGGAAAATAACGGGGTCGAGGCCTTTTATATATTAGGGGACTTCAATGCCCACCCGTCGGAACTATTTTATAATGAAATGATGAGTTTTTGTGGCGAACAAAAGTGGTACTGTGTGGACATAGACTTGTTGGGCATACAGTCGCAAACCTATACCTATCAAAGTGATGCACATGTAGGGTGTAAGAGGTGGTTGGATCACTGCATTGCTACGGAATCGGCACGCAATACTATAACAGATGCATGGGTTCAGTACGATGTGCTGTGGTCCGATCACTTTCCACTCATAATAGAATGCTGTTTGTATGAATTAAAGCCAAAAATTGAGATGTCTAAAGATCCGTCTAGAAATCGTGTTATCTGGGGTGAAAGACAAAATGTACAAATAAAGAAATACCATGAAATTTGTCATTCGTTATTGAGAGATGTTGACTTCCCCCCAGAATTAGTGAAATGTAATGGATGGTGCGGTGATACTACCCATCATTTAATTATTGAGAACATGTATAAACGCTTTATTCAAATATTGTCTGATGCAGCCGTACAAACCTGCAGTTTTAAGAAGTGTCGTAGAAAGGGAGGCTACATCGTGGGCTGGAACGAACACGTCGCGGACGCTCACGGGAGGGCAAGGATTGCATTTAAAACATGGATAGTGGCCGGTAGACCTACTGCTGGTAAATATTACGACGATATGAAACTATCTAAAAATAAATTTAAATCAAAATTAAAATGGTGTCAAGATCGGCAGGAACAATTTAGAATGGACAAACTAGCCTCGGATCATTCAGCTAATGACTTTAAAAATTTCTGGAAAAACACAAATAAATTAAATACCAGACCAAGCCTTCCCGTGAGCGTGGGCGGGGTTCAAGGAGCAGATTCGATTGCGAACCTGTTTAAAAATAATTTCACTGTGCGGTCGCCTCTGGGTCCCTCGTCTTACTCTAGGACATATGGTGAGGCCACTGTGGCCGGGCGACAGATAACTTTAATAACAGCTAGCAAAGTACGTAAAGTAATACACAAAATGCAGAGGGGAAAGTCGCCTGGTCATGATGGCCTCAGCATCGAACATCTTAAGTACGCCGGGGTACACCTACCACGGGTGCTTGCCTTGTTCTTTAATTTGTGTATCTGTCACTCCTACTTACCAGAGGCTTTCATGAGAACAATTGTTGTGCCCATAATAAAGAATAAGACAGGTGATGCTTCTGACGAGACTAATTATCGGCCTATCTCATTGGCTACTGTTGCTGCCAAGGTACTAGACAGTATACTCAATAGCCTCCTTACTGAACAAGTGGACCTGCATGATGCCCAGTTTGGGTTTAAATCAGGATTATCCACAGAGAGTGCTATTTTGAGCTTAAAACATACTGTCAAGTACTATACGGCGCGGAGGACGCCGATATACGCGTGCTTTCTGGACTTGTCCAAAGCGTTTGATCTCGTGGTGTACGATCTGCTCTGGGACAAGCTGGAGGGCGCGGGTGTGCCGGCGGAATGCATCTCCCTCCTTCAATTCTGGTACAAAAACCAAAAAAACCAAGTGAGATGGGCTGGTGGTCTGTCGGATGAGTATGTGTTGGAGTGCGGGGTGAGACAGGGTGGGCTGAGCTCGCCTCTCCTGTTCAACCTGTACGTCAACCAGCTCATCGAGCAACTCAGCAGCACACATCTCGGATGTCATATTGACGACACATGTCTCAATAATATCAGCTACGCTGACGACATGGTCCTGCTGAGTCCCTCGATTAGCGCACTGAGAAAGCTACTGTCTACCTGTGAGGCGTACGCGGGGGTACACGGTTTAAAATATAACTCTAATAAGAGTGAATTGTTAATATTTAAAGCGGGCACGCATCTTCCCGATCGTGTGCCTCCGGTACGCCTCGCCGGTGTGGCGCTAGAGCTGGTTGACAAGTTTAAATACTTGGGCCACCTAGTGACGAGTGACCTCAGGGACGACCAAGATATAGAGCGGGAGCGCAGGGCATTGGCGGTAAGAAGCAATATGCTCGCCCGCAGATTCACTCGATGTACGACGCCAGTAAAGGTGACGCTCTTTAGGGCTTTTTGTCAATCCTTTTACTCGAGTGGTCTGTGGGTGTCATATACGCGACGAGCCTACAATGTGCTGCGCGTCCAGTATAACAATGCTTTCAGGATGCTGCTGGGACTGCCGAGGCGCTGCAGTGCGTCCGGCATGTTCGCGGAGGCGCGAACGGACGGGTTCCACGCGATCATTCGCAAAAAAGTGGCCTCGCTACTGCAGCGCCTGCGTACCAGTAACAACAGCATCCTGAAATGCATTGCTGCCAGATTTGACTGTCCCATACAAAAGCACTGGGTGGAGCTGGTGATTGGGACAGTCAAATAAAAGACATAATGCCTATCTACCCTGTCTATATTTAATTAACATACACTAACATAATTTTAAGTAAACATTGTTACTAATCATCCTACTAACAAAATTATGGATTGTCTTTTTTGGTCCGAAATAAATGAGTATTTAATTTAATTTAATTTAATTTAAAGCATAATGTGAAATGACAATAAAAATTAAATTAAAGATTGAAAAACTATGTCTCCGGCGGAACTTGAACCCGCAATCTGCACAAAATGGCTGTAACATGTTTATAATCACAAATATTTGTAAATAAAATGAAATTAAAAAAAAATGTTTTTTAATGCTCATGAACTTGTTGGTATATTGAACAAAGTCACCGATAAGAAATATTGAATTTAATTGTATTTCTGGAGACGGATTATATTATAAGATGAATAAAAATGATTATAATAGAAATAAAATTTTTAAAAAACCCTTTCTGATTGTCAATGTTCATTATTAGGTAATAATGAACATTGAAAGAGGCAAAAAAGAGGTAATTTCGACGAACGCAGGAGGTGAAAATAAAAACGTGCATCGCTTCCAATTGCAAATTAAGATCTTACAAATTAGTAAAAAAAAAAGACTAGTTATAAGATGATAGGTGATGATGATGATGATGTGTGATATGTTGATAAGATTATTAAGGATTCACAAAAAAAAGGTTCATCATTTGTAAATTAAAATTTGGAATCAAAAAATTCATCTAATCTCACGATATTATGATAATCCGCATGTTACGACCAGATTTTATACATAAAAGTGACAACCCTACTTAACCAAGTGCAGGGTTAATGGACCCCGACTGAGTATGAATATTACGCCAACTAAATCTTTAATATTACAGTTTGGTAACAGAAATAGTCATTCCCGGTGACACATACATACGGACGTAATATTGGACGAATATCATGAATTTAATTTGAATAAAACATATAACTCTAAGAATAGCGTCGGTGTGGCGCGTTGCGGAGAGGTATAATATACACTCAATCAAGAGGGCCTGGGTTCAAATCTGCACGAATGACATGCTATGCAGTCTATGCACCAAAGAGTTTTTCTAACTGATGTATGTAATACCGACCGCTTCGAAACGGAGAAGGAAAACATCGTGAGGAAACCTGCATTATGCTAAAGAAGACATTCTGATGCGTATGAGTAGCCCACCATTCCGCATTAGGCACGCGTGGTATACAGGGTATAACAAAACACCCTAGTAATACTTAAGGGGGTGCTTCAGACCATCAAACTGAACAACTTTCACTATGGGACCAACATCGAGAAAAAATTAAAAAAATCAGCTGTCCCATACATTTCAGTCGAGTCGGTACGGCAGTTTTGTATGGGACAGCTGATTTTTTTATTTTTTCTCGATGTTGGCCCTATAGTGAAAGTTGTTCAGTTTGATGGTCTGAAGCACCCCCTTAAGTATTACTAGGGTGTTTTGTTACACCCTGTATAGACTGATGTCCATACAGCGTCCCTGAGGGTAGGCCTGTGCCCTGCAGTGGGACGTATACAGGGTGTTAGGGTAAACAGTTGCATTAATTTAAGAGGTTATTGTATTCAAGATACTGAACAATTTTACCTATAGTAGGAAAGGAAATTAGTAACAAATTATTTTCTACATGCAATCAGCGGCTCGAACTTTTGTATGAAAAGTTTTTTTTTTTGCGTGGTATATGAACCTATAGGTTTCTATGGGAAAAATGTTTAGAATCGTGGATATAATCACCCCTTAAAGTAATGCAACTGTTTACCCTGTCAATATTGTAAAAACCACAATGATATTAATGTTACTACCTAGACCATAATACTAATTACTGTGACAATGAAGTCAAAAAAGTATTTATCTCTGACTTTATCTACATTTATTAAAATCTGAACTATCAGCAGATACGATACGATTTATTTATATAAATTCCATATTTGAACTGTTTTTATTTAACATTTTACAAGTTCTAGACTAACATTTTAATGAAATTCTTAGACAACATTCTTATTCGTAATTTTTATAAAATAATGTTGAGCTTATTTTTATATTTATTGGTACATGAAAAATATTCCTGATTAGAGAAAATAATGTAAGACAAACTACACCATATTCAGAAAATATGCTACGAACTCAGCATGATGTGAAATAAACTGAGAAATACATAGATTTATATATCATAGATTTATATATTACTAGCGTAAGGATAGGCCCGTCAGAATATTTTACAAAAACCTTCTTCATAGAAACAAAAATTTGCGCCATCTGTCATAACTCGTATACGAACTATATCGTGTCATATATTTGTAGTGCTCTAAATTGACATTTTTCCTTGCATTTTAGAGCCAACGAACTGGGGACAATAGTCAAGCTCATAGGCCATGTCCTTACGCTAGTAATATATATGTCTTTGGAGAAATATGAATAATTTCTCAAAGCTAAAACTGAAATGAATAAAAGAAAAAGCAAAAAGTATGCAAATAATAAACTCTTTGATGTATTCAATAAAGTTTATTAAGTTTTCGTTACACGTAGGTATAACATACAGGGTTACAGGGAAAGTCGTGCTAGATCCGTTAAGGGCGTGTAGTACCCATCATTTCTGACCTATTTCACTATGAAACACCCTACCCCAAACTTAACCGTTTCCGAGATATTCGAAAAAGATTTTTTTTTTTAAATTGCCGATTTTTTTGCTATAATTTTTTTTTTTAATTTTGTGTGTCTTACTACTATTATTATTGTATTTTTAGATGTAGAATAAGATGCTTTATGACGTCAATCATTAAAATAGAGCATAAGCTAATTGAATAGGCCGTAGTAGGCAAGGGAAAGTTAAGAAATAAAAAAAAAATATTTGAACGTTTATTTTTCTCTAAGGGATATCTAAAAAAAATATTATGACAGTTGTTCGGAAAGTGTGTTTTAAAATATCTAAGTTTCATTAGCTATCTAACGAGGTATAACAATCTAGGATTTGTATTACATTTCGTGGAAAAAAGTAGTTGGGACGCTCCAGGTAGCAGTTCTAACGGTCCCGCGTCTATTGTCCTTCAAGTTAAGACGCACCGTGCGAGCGAAACAAGTGACAATTTATGTAGGTGCGAATGAAAGAAAAAAGGTTAGGGCTGGGAATACAACACGGGATATTGTTTTGGTTGTCAGTCTGCTGTTGTGCTTCGTACATAGTAGATGCGATATCGTTTTGCTCCTTTTCTCGACTTGGCTGTGAATCTGGACTATTTCTTCTGATTTGTGACTACTGTGCTTGTTAACCGGACTCTGATTTGTACTTGTGATACGGAAGTGTTGAAGATGACGTCCTACACACCTGAAGAATATGCGGATATGCTTATTTGTTACGGATACTGTGATTGTGTGTCTGCGCAAGCTCGCAACGAATACATAACTCGCTACCCCGGTCGTCGAGTGCCGGATGTGGCCGTTTTTGACAGAGTTTATCGAAGACTTCGCGAAACTGGCTCTGTATTGAGACGAAATACAGACATGGGAAGACCACGAATTGATGACGACGAAGAACAGGACAATGAAATAGTGCAACGCTTTCGAGCGGATCCGACTACTTCTACTAATTGTTGCCCGTGATCTGGGACTTTCGCAATGGAGAGTGTGGTTTGCAGTAACGGATCTAGCACGACTTTCCCTGTAACCCTGTATATTGCAAAAGGAGATAGCCTGAGATATTCTGAGTGATATTTGTATTATTTCAGAATATCCATATTTTAACGAGCATGCACAAACTAATTTATTAAAAACGAATAGTGCGTAAGTTTTTATGTGGTGAGCCCACCGCCCACCGGATATGGCAAGATGGAGGATAAGCTAAGGGTTGCCAAATGTTCAAAGAATTACTTGTCACCAATAACTTTTTTTGGATTAGCCTACATCATCCCACTACAGGGGAAACGCCTCCTTTTCTCTTCCTTTCGTTCCTGTTTTGGACAACCTCTGGCCATGAGTCGCCTTTATCCAGGTTATCCCTCAGATAAAAAAACCAGATTCATTTATTTTTCAAAATGTAGTGCGTCTTATTTTATAAATATTCTACATTACATATTTTTTTCGTTATCTATGAGTTCAGTTTTTGAGAGTTACTACGCGGTTATTATCATCTTAACTCGTTCTTGCCGTGTTCTGGTATTTGTGAGTTCCCGATATTTTGGCAGTGTTACAACTGCCATGTTCACCGAGGAACTGCAGGTAGATTTTTAAAAGCAGACAAATCTATCTACCCTCACTCTCGTTCGTTTACTCCGACCACTACTATCGAAACTCACTCGATTGTCATCGTCACTTTTATCACTTGGTCCAGCCCGACAAAATACACTGAATGGTTTCAATATAGGTATTTTTTTTTCAAAATATGAAATAATTTTTTTTTTTTAAATTTAAGTACTGAACCCGATGCCAAACCTCCGCACAGGCACACTCACCCTACTTACTACCTACCAAAAATGTATCCATGAGTACGTTAGCGCTTTCATTCATTGCTGAAATGATAAAAAATAATTTTTGCCTCAAAACTTAAAATAACATAAAATTTTAACTATAATAATAATGAAATTATTGTTTCAATCTAATTATTTTGTTATAAATCAGTTGGTTTGTATGAGGTTTTCATTTTATTGTATGTGAAAATACTTTCGAAAACTTCAATGTTTTTGTTTACTTATATATTTGTAAAAGCTGTTAAAACTAAGAAGCGGTTCTATTCACAAAACTGTAGCAGTTTGCTGTTCGTGGCAAGCAAACACACGAACTTTCTTGCCTCATACCAATTATTTCGTTCCCGCATTTAATGCAAGGAAGCTTAAAACTTAATAAATCCTTGCGCTGAATCATATTTCTAAACTTTATGGCGGTCGAGTCAATTTCCTTGAGTGCATTACATGCTCAAATAAAAATAATATTATTTCTTCGTAACAGCGCATTGGCGTTGGTTCTTGGTTATAAAATAAAGCTTTTGTTATTATTTGAAAGAGAGTTTTCATCGAAGAAATAGATTTAAGTAACCCCCCAACAGAGGGAATTGTCATAATTTTAATAGGTTATATGATATATCTTAGAAAGAGAATCTGAGAAGGTATTAAAATAACGCTAATAACTTTGAGTTAAGACAGAGATTTCTTTTTATTTTTTGACCTTTCTGTGTATATGGAAAATCTAGCAAAGGTACGAATGTTCATCACGGTGTTAGGGTAAACAGTTTGTATTACTTTAAAAGCAGTGATTATACCCATGATAGTGGTCAAAAATTCGAAAAGAAAGACTTTTCATTCACATGTTCAATCGGCTGTTTTCATTCAGATTAGAATGGAAAGTGCAAAATGTTTTTTGAGAATTTCCTATCGGTTTCTTAGGGAAAGTTGTTCAGTATCATGGGTACAATCAGTTCTTAAAGTAATGCAACTGTTTATATCTGCGGTCAGCGAATTTATATTACTTAATCAACGGGTTCGATACTTATTTCAAATGGTAAAGATTGACAATCTGGAAAAGAACATGATTATTGTTGTCTATCAGCTATATTGGAGATTGGAAATATCAGCTATATTGGAATAGAGTTGAGAATGAAAACGTTGATGGTATATTGAAAATATATTATATCTAAGCAGACTCCCAGATCAATATGAACAAAATAATTCATAAGCGTACCAACGCAAACAATAATTAATGAATAAAACCCAAAGTTCCCGACTTTAGCGAAGTTAACGAACCGTGAACAAATATCGGGAAACCTTTACAATTCCAATACAAATGAACTTCCCCTTCCTCGATTGCCTGATCCCTCATACGGATCGACTGACGCAAAATCTCAATCACAGCGTTTCCATGGAAACCAGTCAACAAGAATAATTCCAATAGCAAGATTAATCGATCAACATCTGGAGAAGGCAGATGGAGTGCCCCAAGATTAGTCATTTGGGATTATCGGAGTACTTACAGGCTTTAACAGTTCTTATACCCTTTCAATTAGAGGTGAGTTTAGCTTGAGGATGTTTAAGCAATAATTTGAGGGAGGAAAATAAATGTTCTGCTTATTCAAGCTTAATTTATGTGGGTATGCGTGCAAGAAATGGTAGTGTCATAAGCAGAGATTCGAATGGTGTTTTTATTTTATTTTGGAACAAAAGTATTTTAGCCCATAAAGCCCATGTCCACTTATTGGACCAATTCTAAACAACAAAGACATAAATGGTAAGGTAAAATTAAATACTTACCTTAGGTACTCAATAGTACCTAGTACCGAAGCCCTATTCGGTTTTTTGTAAGCCTAAATGCAACTTCATCCAATCATCCATTGAAATAACTTTTTGTAGGTAATTACTAATTTTATAGTTTTACCTTTTACGGTGTTTTCAATCTGACATTGCACAGATTTTGACTACCTAATATGATAGCCTCTCCTCTTACCTGTAAAGAAAAAAAACATTGAATTAGATTTTGAAAAGTTTTATAGTGATAGATATGTAGATAGATAACCAGTTTATTTGCATAAGTAGTAGTAACACACACATAATAGATTACAGTTCACAACAGTTTACAAACAAAATACAAGAATACCAACCACACCAACAGATAAACGTGTAATTTATTGTGTGATATAATATAGCTAGGTATCGAATCAATATTTTTTACAATTCTAGGAGTAGGTATGCTACTTTTACTATTTACAAGTTAGTAACTTTGCAGGTTTAGAACGGACGTTATATCTTCGTGTGGGAATCAAATGATAGTTCAAGAAATACATTTGCACTTTACGTTATGGCCAGCCCTAAAAAATTATATTTAATTAATAAAAACGCTGTATTTTCAAGTAACTAAAGTATCCCAAATCATGTATAGTTCATAACATTAGATAAAACTTATTCATAGCATAACATACACTCGCACTTGGCCGATTTTCTTTACACAGGAGGTACATTTTTGATTCTACATATCAGTAGGACCAACAGAAATAGGTGTCCTGGTGGACTTAATAGTAGGACAAAATAGTAGGACTACGAGAAAACGCCGAAATAATGACTCAGTGACATGGACAGACAGACTTCACATCGATACTAGGGTTCCTCGTCAGACTACGGAATCTTAACAACATGTCACCAACAAGTTTATTTCTCACGACCCCTAACCGAGTTGTGTGAACTAACGAGCGACATCCGATGCGGAGCGGATGATACCGATTGGACTCATTCAGTTTCCTCAATCGATCCGCGTACTTGTTTCATTTGAAGAGTTGAAAACTGTGATATAAATTAATGTCATACAAATCTAGGTTTCGGTAAGTACTGTCGCGGACGGACTTTTTCGCCTTAGAGAAAATTTCGAATAATTTCGCGCATAATTTATTATTTGGAAACTATTCAAAAATTCAAAAATTCAATATTTTTATTGAAAACTCTACCACCGCGTCGGAAGGTGTTCCGTTGAGAGAAGATGCGGCAAGAAACTCTACAACACACATCTTTTAAACAAAACAAAACAAAACAAAACTACAACACAACTATTCATACATTGGTCTATTATTCAATAGGGCGGGGCTAGGCAAAGCTTTTATTTTTTAGTATGTGAACAAAAATGAGCATAATGGTGGTCAGGAGGAAAAGTCCGAGATAGTACCTACATCTTAATCTTAATTTTACATTCTTAATTTGAAATTAAAAACATGGGGAGCACGATTTATCCTGTTACAAATCCTACTTCATCACCACCATCCGTTTATATAAGGTATTTCTTAATATGCTGACACTTTTTCATGGGGATGATCAGACCATTAAACTGAACAACTTTCTCTAAGGCGCCAACATCGAAATCGCGAAAAAAATCAGCTCTTCTATACAAAACTGCAAAGCTACTGGAGCCAAATGTATGGGACAGCAGATTTTTTTTCGCGATTTCGATGTTGGTCCTATAGAGAAAGTGGTTCAGTTTGATGGTCTGATCGTCCCCTTAAAAAAGTGTCAGCATATGATGAAGGACCCTGTATGTATACGTCGTACTGCAGGGCACAGGCCTACCCTCAGGGAGGGTGTGTGGGCATCCGTCCACCACGCGTGCCCAATTGGATTGGTAGGCTTCACATTCGCGTGAGAATTTCATCTTCAGCGGATGCAGGTTTCCTCACGATGTCTTCCTTCACCTTTTGAGAGCAGTCCGTATTACGAACATCTGAAAAATTAATCGGTACATCGGAATTATATTGGTATGTGGTTCGTGCGAATTCGAACCCGGAAACTCATGATTTAGTGTCCATACCTCTCTGCAACGCTCCACCGGCACTCTTCACTTAATTGGTTGTAACTTGTACAAGTTGGAGGAAAGGTCTTTCTCCTTGCCTATTAGTTACTTACATTTCGAATCAAGTATGTGAAGGAGTCTTAATATAGTCTTTTTCATTAGATAGTTCACTCAATTTTCTATTCATTTTTGGTACTTATTTGAAACAAAGTGCACCCTTTCTAAATTTTATTGTTGTCGACTATTAGTGTAGCAGTGTTCCACAGAAAGCTTCACAAGTTTACTTGATTATTATAACTATATCCATTAATTGTACAACTACGAAGCGTACGCGATTATGTCATCGAACAATATAGGTACTCGTTGTAATCTTACCCATGGTATAAAATCACATGATGCAGCGATAGCGGTTGTCTGGACTGAGTTTTGGAACAGCAAGTAAGAATATTCCGAACAATATGAAACATGTTTATTAATTTTATTATAGATAATAGAAACTGCAGAAAAACAAATTTCAAATACAAACCTGCTTACTGCTTACTCGAATAACCCGCCCCGGTCGTGTCTGTACCGAACGTACCCATTACGCTGGCGGCATTGCCACGTTGGATGGCTAAATAGATACGTTGGGCAAGAAACGCCCCAGAGCGAGGGTCATTGCCCCTCTCCAGTAATCTACAGCCCAGGTCTTTTATAAACTTCGTGGCATCAACTCCCCAAGGTCCTGCGGTTTCAACTGTCACAGGTACGAACAGATATGTGCCCTCTAAGGCTTGGTACCAGGTGTGCTTAAAGCGATCCAGCCACCCGCGTGGTACTCTGCAGATGAGATGGTGCGTAGGTACAGACGCAAGCCGCATCCCATAACAGGGACCTTATCTTCTCCTAAGGTACCAATGTTAGGCCGTCTGGTCTCTTTCCGTCACCACGGCTCAAGCCTTGAGGCTCCGTGATGTTTGGGATATTCGCGAACTAGCGCACGCCTAACAATGTCGTTTAAGGCGTGGTGGCGCGGGAAACGACCTGCACTTTTCCGGCAGCTGAGACCGTGGTGACCGTTAGCTTGCACCATTGTGCCACAGACGCACGGGTGACACCCGTGGTCACCCGTGCGTCTGTGTTGTCCCAGCCTTAAAGCGGCAGCAATCCTCAAAGTGTTATTGTCGAGGAGTCATGTGTGGCGACGGCAGCGCATGTAACCAAGAACCTGACTCCTTTTCCGAGACAGCACGCAACCTAGCTAAGTCTGAACCAAGTTGCTCTTTATTATACCATCTGGTAATATTAACCAGATAAGATCATTTTGTTTGTTAGTTGAATCATCAACAGACATCAACTTCCTCAATTGTTGTTTTCCTTTGTTCTTCGGAACTTTCAGTTCTTTCATTCATTTCAATCATTTCATTCATTTCATTCATTTCGTTCATTTCGTTCATTTAGGTCATTTCATTCATTTCGTTCATTTCATTCATTTCGTTCATTTCATCATTTAATTAGTTTCGTTCATTTCATTCGTTTCGTTCATTTCATTCGTTTACCACGCCGGTATGCCACATAAGAGGTCCTGGGTTTGAGTCCCGGTTTGTGAAATATTTTTGTTCCATAAGAAAAACCCTAGTAGCTTTGGTCATCACAACAATGGACAACAACAACAACAATGAACAACAATGTCTGTGTCTGTGACCGTTATTGATTTATTGGTAATCATCTAAGATTAAGGCCAGGTCATACGAGTGCAAGCGTCTCTTTCTTACAAGCATAAGTTTGCAATAAGCAATACCGCTTCAATTTTATTTAAAGCAGGATCGCAAAAAAACTTACTACATATTTTCTCTTGGGTGTTTGGGGTAAAAACTATAATTAATTACCTTTCAATTCCAATGATGATTTTCAAAGGAAATATTTTATGGTGATTCTTGTAATAAATCGTAAATCGCACTTTCTTTGGTCCTCTTTTTTACCGAGAAAATTTAATTGAATCATGTTTCAAACGGTTTAAGGCACTGCGGAAAGAACGTATCTACACGTAATTTCAATTAAATATTTAATAATTTTATAAATTTAATAATTTGGTGATTAAAAAATGGTTTGAAAACAGACAAAAACGGGAAACCCCGCCTTATACTAGTCTCCTAACACTTCCACCACACCGGAGCGCTGCAATTTCGCGCGAGCTCGCGTTTAGTATAAGTAGACTCCATTGTTTGCGACGACGACCGCCTCGGGAGACGAGTGCCACACCGTATACAATATACAAATACATACTGGATCTACCCTTATGTATTTTTAGACTAGCTTCTATCAACGGCTTCACTTGGGACGAATAATGTTTTTTTTTAAAACATTGTTGTTCTTGTTCTTTTATTTTAAGTAAGAACACATTTTTACTATCACCACCATTAGCGTCATCAGACCTATTTATACCGCTCACAAATGTAACATCCTTTTTGCATCCTACAGATCGTCGAAGTGTTTATATGACATATAGTTTGACACAATATGATATAACCATAGCGAATACCGAATTGTCAGCTCACCGATATGTCATTGTTGTGACGAATTTTGCGCTTAGTGAACTGCATTGATGGTTTTTTTCGCATTTCCTGAGGTAGGCTCCATAGTGAAAGTTGTTCAGTTTGATGGTCTAAGTTCACCGTTTAAGTTTGCGGAAGGCTATCCCTTACACCCTGTATAGTGATAGACAAACAACGTGTCTTCAATTACATTAGTAGAGTTGTCTCAGAATATAGCTATATCGTAGGTATCTTTGTGAAACTTGAGACAAGACTTGATACAGACTTAGCATACGAGCCAAGGATTTCAACTAAGTTGATAGCTGATTGCATACGTAGATTTAGTTGTTTTGATGTCGCGATACGCTTTGACTATGAATTAAGTTAGTTTACGATTATATAATTCTTGGGTAATCTTGGTAGAAAGCCTAGCATAGTAGGTATAGGTACGTAATTTAGTTTACGATACTGGTCTTTGTTCGGTGATGGTGCACCAATTTGAATAATTGATAATCATTCCGCAGTGTCTCAAGACCATAGATTTATATATTACTAGCGTAAGGATAGGCCCGTCAGAATATTTTACAAAAACCTTCTTCATAGAAACAAAAATTTGCGCCATCTGTCATAACTCGTATACGAACTATATCGTGTCATATATTTGTAGTGCTCTAAATTGACATTTTTCCTTGCATTTTAGAGCCAACGAACTGGGGACAATAGTCAAGCTCATAGGCCATGTCCTTACGCTAGTAATATATATGTCTTTGCTCAAGACGAAAGTTTTTGACCAGTGTATACTGCCAGCATAGACCACAGATCAGTAAAGAGGTCGTTGATTGCCAGTAATGACATACGGAACTGAAAAGTCACAAAACGCTAAAAGTTACTCGGAGGGCAATGGAGAAGGCTATATGCTCGCATTTTTCTTGCGAGATCGAATCCAAAATGAAGAGATTAGCAGCAGAAACATAGTGTCCGACGTGGCCCAAAGAATTGCTAAACTAAATGGGCAATGAGCGGGGCACATTGCTCGCAAAACCGATGGCCGATGGGTCCGAAGAGTTCTCGAGTGGCGACCTCGTACTGGAAAGCGCAGCATAGTTAGGCCCCGCAAGGTGGACCGACGACCTGGTAAAGGTAAGGGGGCACCCGTTGGATGAGGGCAGCGCAGGACCGGTCGTTGTGGCGATACTTGGGGGAGGCCTATGTCCAGCAGTGGACGTTTATCCGCTGAGATCATGATGATTCGTATAATTATGAGTAAAAGACTGATCTGTGTTTTTAATCAATCGTACAATTCGTGCATAACTTCACATAGTACCTACTATATAGGGTGTAAGTGACAGCCTAGCAAATACTGAAACGCTGAAATTAGACCATCAAACTGGACTAGATTCACTATGGAGCCTACCTCAGGAAACGCGAAAAAGAAATCAGCTATTCCATACAAAACTGCAGTAAACCTACCTACCTGAAAAAACCTTACCTAGCTGACTCAAATTTATGACCTTTTTTCGCGTTTCATGAGTCTACTTGCTAGGCTGTCACTTACACCCTGTAGATAACTTCATTAAACTCATATTGCTATTTGCTAAGCTGTCACGTACACCCTGTAGATAACTTCATAAAACATGTGATATTATATTCAAGACGAAATAAACGAACTTATAAAATAGTTACAAATACGTAGCGTACATATAGGTCTAATGTAGTAGCATATTAAATTTCTGGTTGCACGGAAACAAGTTGCCTCTAGCTTTTACAAAATTAAGGCCACAATATTCATAATACGTTTTCTATTACTACCACGATATTACAGTTTATACCGAAATATATTTTTAATGCATAAATATTTTACGCTGTAGGAGTACAATTCACTAAGTGTCACATCGCTTTCAAAAACATCAACGAGCTCACAAATGTATCATCCTTCTTGCATCCTTCAGATCGTCTGAGTTTTTATATGTACTTGACACATGATATAACCATAGTGAATACCGAATTGTCAGCTCGCCGATGTGCCAACGACGAATTTAAGGTTGTGACGATGTTTGCGCTTAGTTAATTGCATTGCCTGTTGTAGACCATTGAAACTAAATAATTTTTATCATTTTACTATGTGCAATGCAATATTCAACATTATACTGATCTAACTTTTTACCCTACATCCGTGTAAACACGGCGACACATCAAGCTATACAAAACCAACATAAGCTGATCGCGTGTAGATCGAGTAACGTATAGCATAGCGCGGCCAGCTTATGTTGGTTTTGTATAGCTTGATGTCTCGCCGTGTGTACTTACACGAAAGTGGCATTATTATGCGTTATTCATAACGAATGTACTATCAGTTTAAAATAACAATGAGCATGACCTTGAAGGGCCGTTGGATAACTTCACTTGGTTGACAAAGGAATGTAGACTCTATGCAAAGGAAACAATCATTTGAATGACTCGAGTGAAGTTCGTTTGATTGAGTGACGTCACATTTGCGAGCGAGGTCATGCACATTGTTATTTTAAACTGATAGTATGTATCAAGTTCAGTGAGTTCAATGGGTTTTTCGGAACAACGTACGATTTTTAATACCACCAGTGGCTTTTCGGTGTGAAGTATGTTTCAACACAGAGTAGGAAGCGTACTATAACTTTCGAGGCAAGTATTGTATTCTAGTATACTACCCACTTAAACACTACATATTCTAGCCTATTGCCCACTTAAATACTACATGAGAAACCGTACATCTAGCGGTGAACTGTTCGCGCATTTCCCAGTACTCAATGCGATGTCGTCCTTATCCAATTCAAATAGAGTTGTAAATAGCGTGCGCCAGCAAAAGCCATTCGCTTGGTAAAATTATAAGTTGACACTTATTTACAATTAAAACTCTATTTCAATTGGGTATTTGACTACATTCAATATATTTTATTTTTATCTACTCTATAAAAAAAGGGTTAGAAAATAACGCTAAACTCCCATTTTCATTGAGTGTTTAGCTTGAATACTATTTTTAATAACAAGATAAACTATAAAAAGTAATGAAAATGTTGATGACGTCACAACTCAATATTTAGTACAAATCTTCATACAAAGCGCATGTTTTGACGTCCGATAAAGAGTAGCTGATTTGACTAGTTGTCAAGTAGCCTATTGAAATGATGACATTTCATTGGGCACTGGAAAATGCTCGAGCAGGTCTCCGCAAGATGTGCGGTGACCCTAAGTCACCTCGTACGGGCAGGATCAGAGAAATCTAACCCCCTTGCGCTTATACAGATTAAGATAGAGTTCTTCAATCCCATGGTTGTCTGGAAGAAATCGCTTTTAGTGATAAGACCGCCATTTGCACCCTTGTTCTTTTATTCTATTTTTGTTGCTGTATGTTCTTGGTGTGCAAATCTAAACTATTATAAAACTGTAAGAGAAAATATGTCTGTACATTGAAGATATCTACAAAAAAAAAATTACGACTGGGTTTTTACCTGTCCCTGATTCCATATCACAAATTTTTGGATTTTTTGTCTGTCTGTTTGTTTGTTTGTTTGTTTGTTTGTTTGTTTATTTATTTGTTTGTTTGTTTGTTTGGGTGTTTTTTTGTTCGAGTATCACGCAATAACTACTGAACCGATTTTGATGAAACTTTTTTTGTTAGATAGCTTATCATCTGACTTAAAATCTGGTATATAATTTATGCGGACGAAGTCGCGGGTAAAAGCTTAAAGAATATTTATGTTATGTTATAAAGGGATCAGATGTGTCTGCTGATGACTGTACGATGTACCTACTCACCAACAGCACCCAACAATAACAATGTAAAATATTATAGTTATCAATTAAAACTAGGTCAAACGAGGCTCGCAACTTAACAGCCTCTAAATTAAAAACTGCATAATTAAAAAGTAGTTGAATCAAGTAACTTGAACTTAACGAAGTTAAAATTATGAAGTCCCCGCTCTTCCGCTCCACGCGGCGCGGGCAGCTAACTTTGAAGGAATAATTTACAATTTCGCAAGAGCCTCTCGTAATCGCCATAACCGATTCTGAATAATAAAAGGGGGTTTGTCGGTTGATGAGTTTAGTGGGTCATGGCTTATTTTGATACTCTGTCGAAATATGCGGAGGCGTTTCTATTATTGATCTGAGTTCCATGCTATTTTCATCTAATTCGTATGATCTACTTACTTATACGAATTGGTCCATTACCATTTCTTTTACTAATTTTTTGCATCACTTCCCCGCGATCTAATTGGCTTTGCCGATTATTGTAACAATTTGGTTTACTCAATAAAGAAAAGCGCTGTTGGTTTTCTGAATAAAGAAAAAAAAAAAAAATCCTATCTATTTTATAAAAATACACTATTTCTTTCCTTATGAGGTGCTGATTGAAATGTTTCTTTTGATTTCACACTTCTGATTTGTACAAGTATCTCTATATTTTTTACTAGCGGCCCGTCCCGGCTTCGCACGGGTGGACGTCTAATCTTTTCTAGCAATAAATATAGCCTATGTTACTCAGGGTGAATGCAGCTTTCTAATAATGGTGAAAGAATTTTTTAAATCGGCCCAGTACTTTTTGAGCCTATTCATTACAAACATACAAACATACAAAAATAGGTACAAATCTTTCCTCTTTATAATATTAGTGTAGATGTAGATAACTGCTCGAGAAGAGCAATTGGTATTTAATTACTTCCATATTGTTATAGTAAGTAACTAGTAGGATTCATGTGGAATCGAATTCCAAAAGACAATTTTCTTGTCTACAATTCGCTACCAACGCTTTAGCGTTTACATTGGCCATTATTGTTTATTCTCTAATTAAATTCATTTCATTTATAAATAATAATCCGTAAATATCTTATCAATCAATTATGTTTTTGTATTTAAGTAAAATTTTAATTATAGACATTCATTACATGTTGTGGCCATTGTGGCATACATTTTTAACCTACACTTAAAAAATGTTTTGTGATTACTAATTTCACAAATTAAACTCCAATCAAACCATCAATCAAGATAAAAATAATTCTATACTATTAATGTTACCGAAAAATGAATGTTTCCATTATTTTTGTCGTGAACGTCACGTTAACGTGAACGCTTACGTTTGAAGTCACGGTATGACGCGTTTAGAAATGGCGTGCTGCACGGAAATGTATTTAGCAAAAGTTTGGTAGTTGCATATCAATTACGTTGTGTCAAACTAAATAGTTTTCTTCGCTATCTTTTGTATTGCATGCATGCAAATAATTTCTGTTCGTAATCGTTGCTTTGTTATGTAATTTCTTAGTTATATTAAACTTGCGTTTACTAAATTTTTCGCATCGTTTTCGCAAGAAAAGGCTTTTTGTGGGATGCACATTTTCTTGAAATTGAAATCTACATTTATGACGCCATAAATCTAGACTGGGAGGAGTGGATTGACGTTTTTATTGAATTATTTCGGGCCTACCATGGTTCCACCCTGAAATCAAAATCATAATAAATCTGTGAATCAGTTTATTTGTAGATCAGGTTTTAAATACACAACTTGGAGTGTAGTAAACGGGACACAGGAATTCGAAACCAGCTGTCACATACATTTGGATCTAGTAGGATTGCAGTTTTGTATGGAGCAGCAGATTTTTTTCGCGATGTCTTTTTTGCTCTCATAGAGAAAGTTTCATGGTCCGAGCATCTCCCTAAAAACCGTCAGCACAATTATACCATCCTACTAATATTATAAACGCGAAAGTTTGTAAATATGGATGTTTGTTCCGCTTTCACGCAAAAACTGCTGAACGGATTTTGATGAAATTTGGCATACAGATAGACCATGGCCTGGATTAACACATAGGGTACTTTTTATCCGGATAAAGCAGACGAAGTCGCGGGCAACAGCTAGTAATAAATATAACAGGGTGCCTATTATCGGGATAGTTTTAAAAATGTATTCCAAAACATAAAAAAGCTTTCATACTCAAAGTAATTTCAAGTCCAAACAAAGAGGCCCAAGTTGCAAAATTCAAGTAAAGTTTAAAGTTATCCTAACTGAACGTAGACTGGCGAAGTAATAAAAACTAAGTACTTACAGCAGCGTCTAGTTTAGTATTCTAATATTACGAACGGGTCTGCACTCGGCATACATGAAACTTTTAGTTTCACAAGTTAGTTTTCAAGTTTTAGAATTGTTATCAACATCTGTAGGTAGGTACATTACAGGGTCCTTCTTTAATGCTGACACTTTTTAATGGGATGATCAGACCGTCAAACTGAACAACTTTCTCTATGGTACCAACATCGAAATCGCGAAAAAAAATCAGCAAGCAAACTTACTCGAGCCAAATGTATGGGACAGCAGATTCTTTCTTCGCGATTTCGATGTCGGTCCTACGGGACCAAAAAAAAGAAAAAAAAAGTAAAGAGAGAGATAATCATAGATAAAGTTGTTCAGTTTGACGGTCTGATCATCCCCTTAAAAAAGTGTCAGCATATTAAGAAGGACCCTGTATTTTTGTCTGATTGAATCATTCCAATATACCCCCGGGAAATAAGAAATCGCGAGAAAAATCTTCTGTTCCATACAAAACTGAAATGCGTATGTTAATTCCACCAATCATACACTCCTTGAGATGTTAGCTCCGTAGAGAAATTGTTCAGTTTGATGGTCTTATCATCGCCCTAAAAACCGCCAGCATAAGAATAAAATAAAATAAAATAAAATATAAGTATAAATAATTTTACTAGCTATGCAATTATACAGGATGTTAGGGTAAACAGTTGCACTACTTTAAGGGGTGAAAGTACACTATGATACTGAACAACTTTCCCTAAGAAACATTATAGGAAATTGGAAAAAGAAATCCGACTTACCATACAAAAGTTCGATCAGCTGATTGCATTTAGTCAAAAATATTTTTTACGAATTTCCTATAGGTTTCTTAGGGAAAGTTGTTCAGTATCAAGAGAAAGGGATCTGGTATAAAACCATGCAGAGTGAACCTCCTCGTATACCCTGGTTCAGTGGTACCGGTCTTAGTAGGAAGTTAGTTAAAATAGCCTTTAGGCTGAGATCGGGACACATTCCACTAAACAAATTTGCGTTTTTAATGAAAAAGGCACCCTCACCTAATTGCGAGGTGTGCGGTACTGTGGAGGATGTCCAGCATTTGTTGGTGGAATGTGTCCGGTATCAGTCGCAGAGGCTATTACTCTATAATAGTTTAAATCTAAATATTGTGAATGTAGGCCCTTTCGTCACCATTTTAGCTGCCCCTTCGTCGGGAGAGGCTAAAATGGTGTACCTTTTTATTTATAGTACTAGTGTTTAGTTGTGTTTTCGGTAGGAAGTGTTAGGTTTTCATTTTATTGTTTTGTAGAGTCAAGGTTAAGGCACGATGGGGCTGACAACCTCAGGGTTAAAAGCTCCAATTAAAATAAAATAAAAAACAGAACAAAAAAAAATCATGGGTACAATCACCCCTTAAAGTAATGCAACTGTTTACCCTAAAGGCTCGTTTACACAGTGCGAGCTGCTGCCTAGCCAGTAGACAGCAACTCGGTTTGTCTACTCGTACGCCAGTAGCTCGGCTCGCCTTTGCTGTCTACACGACACCTAGCTACTGCTCAGTCCGAAGCGAGTCGCGATGTCGAGTGAACTTGTTTTAATAAAAAAAAACTTTAGTGTCAGAAGACCATCTATCCGTAGTCATTTCGAACTCGGTTTCGTACGGAGGCGTAGCACACAAAAAAACACGGGTTCCACTCACAACTGTCCGGCTGGCACTGGCGAGCTACTGCCGAACGCGTCCAAACGATGCGAGCGACGGCCGAGCCGCTGTCATGTGCGAGTTACTGCCAGGCGAGCAGGCGAATGAAAACAAAAAATGTTGAAGTAACTCGGATGCGAGCTACTGACCAACTCGCACGTACGAGTTACTCGCAAGTTACGTCCAAATGGTGCGAGTTACTGCAGTGCAGCTACTCGCAAGGCTGACTCGGAAGCTAGCTCGCACTGTGTAAACTGGCCTTTACACACCATAATATTCAAGCTGTGTCACAAATTGTTTGATCCCAACGGTATTTTATTCTTACATGGAATTTTAAAAATAGCTGTTACAGTGCTGCGGTTGCTTTGTTATTTGCCATAAATAAAAAAATACAGTGCACGAATACAGACGTCACTAATAAAACATTCACACTTGACACTTTTCTTTACGTTTTGTAACATGCAACCATCGTGCAACATTGTCGTGCTAAAGCAAAAGTCACGCCAAGTCTGAGAGCTTAGATATGTTTAAATTTTTAATAATTTATTGACTTTTATTTTTATACAGGGTGTAAGGAAAAGTATCATTATCCTTTAAACTATATACTCTACCCATTAAACTGAACAACTTTTATGGTGTGAGAAACCAGCCCTTATACATATACCAGACACTATACAAAAACGATTGTTATCGGGGCACACACGTTTCACCAGTACCTGACGGGTATAAAATGTAGACTTCCTTTTCACAGATATTTTCTCAAAAAATCGAAAACAAAAAACGAAAAACAAATCAGGATGCCAATAAAACATCACATTCCGGAAATCGAATTCCATTCGGTCAATTCCTTTTTTAAACGGTTGCCAACCCTTCTCCCGCGTGATTAACGGTCGCGAATCATTCACTGACAGCAGACATTAACCGTTCGTTTGAGGCCTATTTGTTTGGTTTATTTCCATTGCTACTCGCTAATTCTCTTTGTAACCCTCGACATTTATTTTGCTTTGAATCTGAAAATATAGCATTAGGGTTGAGCCTCATCTGGCAGCACCGCATCGCATTTTTTCACGCTGTATCCTTTTCTGTCGCTCAGGAACGTTATTTGCTAGAGTGAGAAAGGTCGCTGCACTGCCGGTGTTGCCGCGTGCGGTCGCCGTCCCGCTATCCTATTTGCTCTAGCAAATGACGTTCCTGAGTGACAGAAAAGGATGGAGCGACGGAAAAATGTGACGCGGTGCTGGCAGATGAGGTTCAAATCTTACACTGACAAAACGCGGTTTCTTACAAGAATACTATTTTTGAATTTCGAAAGTGATGCCTAGTAAATTCTAAAGAATTTATGTTACTTTCGATGCATTCGTAAAACTAAAATTGAAAATAAAGACAAATATTTTTAAAATTATCTTATTTTATTTAATTTAAATCAACATAACCTAACTTATAGGAAGGTACTATCCCCTAGGTACCTCTGATCCTAAACGCGTGCGTGGAGTCTCTTGTTGGGCACCACCGCGTTATCAAACGATGAACAATCCTTTTGTTTTGTATTACCATCTTGACTTTTTTTTGGTAGCTTCCTAAATACCGATGAACTTTAAAATTATGTTAAGGGCATATCGATATCTAAAATAAAATAAATTAGAAAGGTGATACATTAGAGTGCCTCTGGAGCTCGTCAGTTATTAACGCGAGTAACTAAGGGTTAAATGAAATGAAATAATTAATATAATTTTTGTACATTATATATTTTTTTAATCTTTATTGACAAGAGCTTTGTGGCTTTAGCATTATTACTAGGTATCTTTATAATATCAATGAAAATTGAAGATATGCAATAATAATTATCAAAAAACATTCAATCAATCAATCAATCAATTATACTTTATTTCACAGCAAACAGAAAAAACAGTATACAGAGAGAAAACAATCAGGAAATACAAAAGGCACAAAAACAGGCGGTCTTATCGCTAAAAAGCGATTCAATTCAGACATTCAAACGTGAACAATAATTAAAACCGGTCGAAGCGGGAATAGCCCAATCGTCCATTCACTCACTCATTCGTTCGCTCATTTAGTTACGTCATTAGTACACACCGCCGCACATTTTTTTCAAGCGAAAATGTACACCATTTTTTGCTTTCCCAAGTTAATTTGTTTAAGAGAATGAATGAGTTTAGATAAATGTAGCGAGGTTAAAACGAGTGTTTCGCTTTGTTTGCCTTAAATTTCGTTATGATGTTTGTTTTTGGGAGTTTATATCGTTTTAAATTCGCTAATCTGTTTGATGACATTGTCACGTCATGGTTGACCTACTCTTTTATAGAAATTAAAATGCTATGTTAGATTTCACATTTCATATTTGAAATTTATAACATAATTATTTATATCTTAGGTATGGATATTGGCCTGCGTTTCAGTACGATAATCATTTAACTTGCGAAGCCTTAATAAGCCAATACATTAACTATTGTAATAACTGCCTCCGTGGTCTAATAGTTAAGAGCATTGGACTCTCGACACGGAGGTCGTGGGTTCGATTCCCATGGTTGACAACTAGTGATATGTCACTTTGTGCATTTTTCCCCAGTTGGTTAGGACATTGCAGGTTGAATCACCTGGTTGTCTGAAAAGAAAAATGATTCCGTGCTTCGGATGGCACGTTAAGCCGTTGGTCCCGGCTACTATCTTTGATGGTAATAGTCGTTACATAAAAACCACGTCAGAGGCCGTGAGGCGGTCTGAAAAAACTCTGACACCAGGGCTCTGCCCACACGATAAGAAAAAGAACTATTGTAATCTGGCACAGAGGTTCCGCTGACTAGATAAGTAGGTATTATAAAAGCCGTGGTGATCTAGTTGCGAGTAAGCTTGCCTGCCGTGCACTATAGGCGATGGGTTGTTTCCGGGTCCAAACTTGATCTAAGGTCCAGACCGACTCGTAGGTACCAATGAAAATTTCAGAATTTATATACAATACAAAATACTTTATTTCTTCTCTCACACAGACAATAAATACAGTGTTAAGATAATATTTACATAATATTTAGCTGATTAACACTCAGTTGCAGAAACGCTCATTACAGTTAAGTCTCCATTAAATCTCTTGCTAGCTTTAACTACGTCAACAAGACAAAAAGTGACAGCAACAGATTTAATGGAGGATTAACTTTAATAAGCGTTTCTGCAACTGAGTGTTAGCTAGATGAAGCTAACAAGAGATTTAATGGAGAATTAACTGTAATGAGCGTTTCTGCAACTGAAGTGTAAGTCTAGAAATTCCAGTCACCTATTACTTTTTACTTCCAAAAACGACTGCACTTGAACTATCCAAGACCAACTGCATAACGTGCCTTACGAAGCACAGAACATAACTAACTTGCCTCCACCAATCTGCATTGAACCTGCATGGTGTAGTATAAATAATAATAAATAAATAAATACACACTCACAGGCACTTACATTGTAATGATCCCAAGTAAGCCTTAGGCTACCGTAAGCCTTAACAACGGCACAAACATATAACATCCATGACCGAACCGGGATTCGAACCCAGGACCCTGGTTTGGCAGTCCGGCGTGGCAACCATTACACCAACCGGGTCTAATAAATACAACGTGTTCATGAATTAGCGCAAAACCTCATACACCCCAACTGATTTATAACAAAAAAATGAGATTGAAACAATAATTTCATTATTTTTATAGTTAAAATTTAAAGTTATTCGCATTTTAAGTTTTGAGGCAAAAGTGATTTTTTATCATTTCAGCACTGAATGAAAGCGCTAACGTACTCATGGATACATTTTTATAATCTTGTTTTGGTCGTAAGTAGGGTGAGTGTGCCCGTGCGGTGGGTTGACACCGGGTTCAGAAAATTTTGAAATTTTGCAAAAAAAATATTAAATATTTTGAAAAAAATTACCTATGTTGAAACCATGATAATTCGACTCAGTTCTCGATTCTAAACAAACTACTTTCTAGTTTTGCGTTAATTCATTAACACGTTGTAAGTATAACGCTCTCTCATGTTTATTTTGTGAAGGAAAGCCTATGCTCTGCAGTGGAAAGTACCTACAGACTTTTTATGCTGATGAAGAGACTAGATCAGCCGCCACTCGACGACTTGTCCATAAAAATAAAACACGAGTGCAATAAAGGCACAAGTGCTATCCACTCATCCCAGACAATAAAAACATGGTTAATATCCCGGACAGGGGCAATTACCGGCGAAGGGTCGCAAGGGACACACCCAAAGACATATATATTACTAGCGTAAGGACATGGCCTATGAGCTTGACTATTGGCCCCAGTTCGTTGGCTCTAAAATGCAAGGAAAAATGTCAATTTAGAGCACTACAAATATATGACACGATATAGTTCGTATACGAGTTATGACAGATGGCGCAAATTTTTGTTTCTATGAAGAAGGTTTTTATAAAATATTCTGACGGGCCTATCCTTACGCTAGTAATATATAAATCTATGGACACACCCCGTTACCCTTGATGGGGTGCAAAAAACTATGTAATTTGATTCCCTTTCAGTGTTCACTACCCTTCTGGGAAATGAAAGTAAGTATCAATTTATTTCAATTCTGTGAAATATGAAAGGAATTTTTGTGTTTTTTAATATCAGTTTTTTAAGTAGCGAGCTTTCCGAAGAGGAATGCGGTAGTTAGTTTTAGTATAAAAGTAAAGTTTTGACATTGTTTTCTGAAATAACTATATTTTTTTATACAATTCCATTTCTAGATAATTTGTAATGTCCAAGATATTTTTTAATTTTTTAACGGGTTCTTACAGTGTTTTTGAAGTGAAACCTTCTTTAGCGGCGTTGTGCACTTGTGGGATGGGTAAAAAAGATTAAACCCGCGTCAGGACCGTGACGTCACCCTGATCCTGATCGAAAATTCGTAAGACAAAATTGGTAAGACGATGATGTAAGATCACGTGACATTCGAAAGACTTAAGATCTCTTAGTGTTCACTTCTGCCGGCACTCCCGGAGTGCGGGTTGCACTTTTTTTCCTGTTATTACGGCAGTGTTACAACTACTGCCATGCTCACGGGATGACTGTAGAACCGGAGCAGGTATCTAGGTAGCAAAGAAATCTGTCTACCCTCATTCTTTTTTGTTTGTTTGTTTACCACTATCGGAACTCACTCTAAAGATAGTTAAAGTCTGACATAAATCTATCTTAATTCAGAATAGTAATTAAAATGCCAAATAACTCGATCTCCATCACCAAGTACCTACAGACATAATTTAACGCCTCGCTGGGGTCGTCCCCTAAAATGTCCGCTTTGACCCCGAAAGGGAGACTGTAGACTTTTTTATTTGATTGTGATTCGGTTTAATAGTACTCATAGAGATCAAATTTCTTTCGGAATGGTTTGAAAATATTCTGACAGTAAATGCACTGGTATCTAACGTGCTTAGACCAGAGTGGATGAGCGATGATAGTCCATACGGTATAGACCTAGCGACTCAATCATGAGGCAGTGGTTCAATTCCTGGCCTGTACCATTAATTTCTATTGAATTTATGTACGGTTGTATTTATTATTATCTAGCTTGGCGGTGAAGGAAAACATCGTGAGGAAAGCATGCTCGGGTGAGCATGAAAAAAAAAGTTGTTCGGATATATGTGTAAAATATGGGTGAGCTTAGGACGAACACAATAGACCAGCAAAGGTCGCAGTGCTACATAATGAACATAGCTTGCAATAGCCCAGCCAACAATAATAATAGACCAGAGTGCACCTGCGAGTCTCGAAGCTTCAAGTGTTCCATAATGCACGCACGCTAGCACATAATTAAATATAAATGTTGCACTTAAACAATAAATAATGAAGGACATCCGTCACATAATACCAAAAAATGTATAACCGTCCTTCTATTTTTATTATGGACTATGGAACACTAGAAACTAACTGCAGGCATTAGTTTATTTTATAATGATTTATTAGTTTTTATCATTTTTATATAAAAAAAAACATTGTGCTTGCAACATCTCCTACTAAACAACATTGACAGCCATTTTGGTGTTGCTGCTTTTTTATAATTTATTAATAATAAATTATTAAATAACTCGTTAAATAAAAATAAATTATACTATCTGAGTCGTTTTTATAAAACCCCATAATTTATTACACATTTGACTTCAGTCAAAACTCCTATACATTTTATGGTATTTTTTCAAGGGAGAGCGACGGTTGTCCTTTCAATAATTTTCTGCAACAAAGACCCATACATAATACCTAAGTACCAACATTTCAGAGCACAGGCACAGCCCGGACACTGCATACAAAAATTTGAAATTCTTCAGCTTATTGCATATCCTCACGAGGCTTCCTTCACCGTTTGAGAGCAGTAGGTTACATAAGTTAGAAAACCTCATTGGTAAATGACATGTCGTCCATATGACCTTCATGATGGAGTATTCCACAAAAGCCACAGACGCTCTTCAAGTTCCTATATTGAATACATTATGTTGACTTTGACTTTGGAGAGAGAACGGTTCTCTTTTCTGTGGTATCATCTGTCCCATAAAATGTTTACACCATCGTATGGTAATTTTTCTGTAAGAAAGGGACGTATATGTAAAGCTTTATTCGGCCGGTTGAAACGAAAATCGCAAGGGTTCTATAATATTAAACATTCATGAGACAAAACCCGTATATCTTTGCGACAAAATATATGCTTAAAGGATAAGCTAGTGGCGAAAGACAGAATGAGTTGTTTGGAAGATAAGTTTCTTACATTCGGGGGAAATGTAATATCAAAATAAAAATACCTTTTTGGTGTACTAATGGTAAGTAACGTAGGTACTTTATATGTAGCACATTCACATGACAAGAATGTTTTCGAGTGAGATTCGCGTATTCGTCTCGTAAGAGCAGAATATTCTTCAGGAGCATGATGCAATTTGTAGTTCAGTAAAGTAAAGTAAAAACCGACTGCTCTCAAACGGTGAAGGAAAACATCGTGAGGAAACCTGTATACACTGAAGAAGAAATTCTGATGTGTATGTGAAGTCTACCAACCCGCATTGGGTACGCGTGGTGGACTAATGCCCATACACCCTCCTTGAGGGTAGGCCTGTGCCCTGCAGTGGGACGTTTATAGGCTGATGATGATGAAAGTAAACAAGTTTACATGGTGGCTTTTGTTTGTATGGTAAATCAAAATTTGATTTATGCCTTTTGCTTTCAGAAAATGAAGATACGTTTTTCAACCATTCGGAAGCCTCTTTCGTAAGTCGACAATAAGGTCTTTAATGTTCCTGGAGTACTTTGTGAGGGACACTCTTCGATGACCATCTATTGTCGATGGTCGTCGGCGTTTAGGTCGCCCTAGGAAGAGGTGGTGGGACGATCTGGATGCTTTCGATGACAAGGGTCACCACAACAGCACAAATGTCTACAAGATGTCTGATAGACATCTACAAAATATCTAAGTGTCTACAAAATATCTAATAGATATCTAGTAGATATTCTGTGCTGTGTGGGCAGAGCTTGCCCTGGGCAAACTGTCGGGGGATGCAAGAAGTAGCATTTTTCTAGTATTGAGATGATATTGGCTACTAAGAAAAAAAAAAACGTAATCGGTACCCCATAATAATTTGATGACGCACTTCGGAGCTACATGATATAACTCCTCAAAAGTTGACAGCAAATCGTCTGCGATTGAACCATTTGCTTCTTTTCAATGTACCCTTCACGTTTATAACTGATATCTGAGTCGAAAATATTTAATCAATAAAAATTATGAAATAAAAATTTTTTTACAAAAAATAAAAACCGACTTGAGAAGTAAAAAGTACAAAATAATATTTCAGCCTATGAATTTTACGTTCGAATCTATAAGAAAATTAATTTGTTTTGTTGGAGTCGGTGTGAAGCCAAGCCAAAAAATTACTGCAAGCCCAGATGCGAATCGTACCAACCGGCTTGACAGCGACTTCGACAAACAAATTAATTTTCTTATAGATTCGAACGTAAAATTCATAGGCTGAAATATTATTTTGTACTTTTTTACTTCTTAAGTCGGTTTTTTGATTGCAATGTTGACCCCGTTGTAAAAACTTTGGCGGTTTAGAGCAAACCCTTAAAGTATTAACGCATTTAAGTTTCTACCCTGTATAATAAATGTAAACGCCTGTACAGTCTATGACTCAGACCAACCCCGGGGCTCGACCTGCGACCTTGGCCCGTTTTCCAGGTGTTTACCTGCCTTAGTACGCAGTATGCTAATGAAGGATATCACACGTCCTGGCTCCTGAATCGTGTGGAATTAACTGTTTTAGTCACTTTAGTAACGTTAGCTCCTTATGCGAGAGGATTTTGTTTCTTAGAGTGTACGTAGTTAGTAGGTATTAGTTGCTTAACAATAGTAAAAGAGCGTCGGTGGCGCGTTGCGGAGAGGTATGGACTCCCAATTATGGGGGTCCGGGTTCAAATCCGCACGGAAAAACATGCCATGTACCAATGAGTTTTTCTGACTTATGTTCGTAAAACCGACTGCTCTCAAACGGTGAAGGAAAACATCGTGAGGAAACCTGCATACACTGAAGAAGAAATTCTGATGTGTATGTGAAGTCTACCAACCCGCATTGGGCACGCGTGGTGGACTAATGCCCATACACCCTCCTTGAGGGTAGGCCTGTGCCCTGCAGTGGGACGTTTATAGGCTGATGATGAGTAAAACTGTAACTGCCTCTGAGGTCTAATGATTAAGAGCATTGGGCTCTTGACACGGAGGTCGTGAGTTCGATTCCCACGGGAGACACCTAGTGATATGTCACTTTGTGCGTTTCCCCCCAGTTAGTTAAGACATTGCAGGCTGAATCACCTGATTGTCTGAAAAGGAAAATGATTCCGTGCTTCGGAAGGCATGTTAACCCGTTGGTCCTGGCTACTATCTCTTGTGGTACTTAGTAGTCGTTACATAAAAACCACGTCAGAGGCCTGAAAAAGTACGTAAGGCGGTCTGAAAAAACTCTGACACCAGGACTCTATCCACACGATAAGAAGAATAGTAAAACGGTAGGTGGTAAGGCAACACTTAGTTCGTATTGATTTAGATTATACTTCATCATCTCAGCTGATAGACGTCAACTGCTGGACATAGGCCTCCTGCAAGGATCGCCACAACGACCGGTCCTGCACTGCCCTCATCGAACGTGTTTCCACCGCCTCCACCAGGTCGTCGGTCCATCTTTTACTTACATACTTTTTACTTACTTACTTTTTAATCTAGGAGCCGATTTTAGTGGTAAAAGTTTGATGGCTTAAATACAGGTTATTGAACGGTGCTTAAGAAAATCAAACTGATTTTTTTACTGTGGGACAATAATGAAGAAGCGAAAAAGAGTTGAGAAATGTCGATGGATAGGTACTCGACCCAAATGTATGGAATACCGGTTTTTTTCTCGATTTCCTTATTGGTCTCATAGTAAAAATAGATCAATTTGATTATCTGAAGCACCCCCTAGGCATGTATCGCATTTATGTTAACATTAACATCCTGAATTAATACTCTATTGTCCACATAAAAGTATCAAAAATACCTACCTGTTACCCCGAATCGGGTGTAAGGTTTCATTTTCAATATTTTTGAACTAAAAGAGGTAATTAGTAATTCTAGTAATTTTTTTTCGGAATGTAATTAGGATCGTGAGATTAGTTAAAATTACTTTACCCAAAGAAGAAAAAGTGGTCAAGTAAAGTTTTGTCTTTATACATGCTGATGATGATCGATGACTTCTGTAAGAAGTAAAACTATCCATAAAACAAAAATCATACATGAAAAACTCTAGCACTCTCAAAACATACAGATAAAAACGTTTTGTTTTATGTTGACTGTACTTAAATGAAGGTCTATCTCTAGAGGTCGAGGTCAGGATTTAAATGACCTCTTACTTACTCGTCCCTCCCTAATGAACACTCAAAACTTCAAACATAAGGACGTGACCACTGAACAAAAACACGAAAAAACAAAAAAGATGACTAGACCGCGGGACATTAAACTAAAGTTTAAGTTGTAAGTACAATTTTTGTTACTCATATTTTGTTTTTCTCCGTTACTAAAGTTTCATTTTTGTTATTCATTTGTTTTTGACAAAACTCTACCTATACTGTTTATCGTACTACATGAATGAACAATAATTAAATGTAAGTTATATCGAACAAAGTTTAAGACTAACAGATAAACATGAAAACAGACTCTAATGATTCTAAAATGATCATAAATTTATTCGAATACCTTTTTCTTCATCTTCTTCTTTTTTCTTTGGCCGTCAAAAAATTTGTTCAATATTTATAACTAGCTGTTGCCCGCGACTTCGTCTGCGTTACTCGGATAAAAAGTGCCCTGTGTGTTAATCCAGGCCATGGTCTATCTGTATACCAAATTTAATCAAAATCCGTTCAGCAGTTTTTGCGTGAAAGCGGAACAAACATCCATCCAGCCATCCATACTTACAAACTTTTTCGTTTATAATATTAGTAGGATATTATACTTAATCATAAACCAAGTTTACAATTTTATTGTAAATGTTAATATGTATGGTGGTATAAGCAAGATTTATTGACCGAGTGTTTGGTATAATAACATCATTGGACAGAGGCGGTGTCCTATTGCCATCGCACGCGCGATGGTGCGATGCGATGTGATCGTACTGATGGGTAATTCTCCGAAATTTTTCAAATTTTCAAATTTTTCTATGGAAAAATATCAACGATTTGTAAAATTTCGGAGAATTACCCATCAGTACGATCACATCGCATCGCACCATCGCGCGTGCGATGGCAATAGGACACCGCCAGAGTCTTATCTTCCTTTTATTTTGATCTAAGGTCTTATCAAAAAGTTTGTAGTAGTAGCAAAGTTTTTACCCTTTATGTATGAATGTGTTTAAGAGTAAGTTTTTTGAGATTTATTGTAGAGAATGATTATTGATATCCAATTAAAGATTGAAAATGAAGACAGGACTTGAACCAAGCATCCTTCAAAATCTTGGATTTGCTTTTGTCCTATTAAGATATTAAGATTTGATTCGAAATAATACAACATGACTGTTACATGTTTACAATCAATAATAATATTTGCGAATGATATCCGTAACAGAAAGTTGATATCCATTGTGTAACAAAGAAAATTATGCCCAAGGATATTGATAACAAAAAGGACGAAAAAGAACCTGGGGCTTTTTTAAATTTTCCTGTATAAAGAGACCTTCCCAAAGTAATGACAGACTTTAGAAAAAAAATCCCACTAAAAAAGAATCCTTGACTTTATGAATGAAAAATAAATGGGGTACGTGAAAAAAACAAAAGCTAACGCGGAAATAAGGATACCGGATATATTGACGTAGAATACTATGTACGGGTCTAGTACAAAATTCACGAAAAATGTGTCAGAGACTAAGTTACACAAACCCAAGTACGTGTAGTAATATAAACCAACTTGAAAATGCTGAAATTCTTTTCCATCCCATCCTCCATCGGGGCACGGTGTGCGCGCAGTCGGCCGATCAACCGAAGACTGCGACTGTCGCGTTGATTTGGAATTGGTTCTTTTTTTACGTTATGGTGCTCTTTTGGTACAGCGACTTTTGAGCGAGGACAGCACGTCCAGTAGTTGGTAAGTCAATGACATCCGGTCATAGCTATTTGACGTAGTTTTTACCCGACTGCGCCAGAAGGAGGGTTATGTTTTTCGAGCGTATGTATGTATGTTATTCTTTGGCACGCCCTACAGCCTAGACGGCATGAATTTGGACGTACGAGGTGTCGTTAGATTCGTAAAAATCGTGAGAGTGACATAGGCTATATTATTTTATTATGGCGCCTAAGAATTAACTAATTTACTGTTTATGTTTTGGTGTGAAATAAAGTATATTTGATTGATTGAATGAATTAAAAAAAAGAGGGGGAGTAAATTTTATATTTTGTAAAAAATTACAATCAAATGAAAGCTAGTAAACAGACGATTCCAAATATAATATATATATATATATATTTTTACAGGTCAATACAAAAATTTACCTATAGTCCCTTTCAAGGTGGATTGAATGTTTGCAATAACTTCAACCACCGTATACGTAATACCACAGAATACGTAATAGTATATAGTTGGTAATACGTATAATGTATTAAAAATCCAAGGAATGTGATCCCCGAACTGGACTTATTTATTTATAGTTAACGGACTCTTGCTTGTGCGTTAGCACTGCATTTCCGCCAGTGTCAAGTAGTTTATGGGAGAATCTATCATCTATTTCAGGGATCGTTTTTGGTCAAGAATAAGAAGAGATTGAGGATTGCGGAGCCTCGTGGCAGGCTCCGAAACAATGCAATGAAACGCCCTGCGCTCCCGCTCCATGTCAGAGTTATCCTTAAGGTCATCGGTGACCCAGTGTCCCAAATACTTTTAAGATATCAAAGAGTAAAATTTTTTTGTCATCATCCCTATTTATTAAAAGTTCAATCATAAAAAAATTTTATATCATAATCCCAAGAATAACGGCTTCATTATTTCCTCAATCTCGCTCTCGACCCCTCGAAAACATTCCAATTATATTTTCCCCAACGAACCGAGAAGCCATTGTACTATAAAAATTGATAGGAACATTCAACTCGCCAATTTAGAGTTTCAAATAAACTAACGGTTTCCGTTGGCTCGATTCGAATTTGTGCCAGTTTGCGCCAGTTTTTAACATCAAACATGATACTGGGTAAAAGTATACCTAGGGTAAATTGATATTGTTTTTAATCTTTTTTTAAATGACTGTGGGAGAGTTTTTGTCATGTTTTTGGTCTCTCAAAAGATCACAAATAAATGAACTCGATGCACAGTCTCATTTATAATCTTTTGATTATATTTACTGTCAGATATAGCCATTCTAGTTTTTGCGTGATGCTCGTTCAAACAAACAAACAAACACACAAACAAACAAACAGACAGTAAAAAAATCCAGAAATTTGTGATTTGGAATCAGGGACACCTAAAAACCATATCGTTACTTTTTTTTTGTCAATATCTTCAATGTACAGACACACTTCTGTTACAGTTTTATAATAGTTTAGACAGTACGTAGCATAGCGTCGTTCCTAGACATTAGTATACTACCGAGGTCATTTTTGTCGTAAAGGAAAATCGCGCCCGCGCCACCAGGCGACTCCTGAAGCCGCGGGCGTAATTCTCCAAACGACGCTATGCTACGTACTATAAGGTTTATATTGTGTTACTTTGACTATCAGCCACCACGTCTCTTCTGTATAAATGGCGCCTTAAATAGTGCTTTGTCCTACAACTACAACGACAATTCGTAACTTACCTTTATTGTAATATTACTAGATTCACAATGTCACAGACACAATTCGTGTCCATCTCACTGTTCTGTTACATGCTTTGTAATCCCAACATAGTGTATAACGAAGATGGTAGTGATACTTCAATAATATTTGAGAGAGGACGTCCAAGGAGAACTTTGTGATCAATTTTAATGACCTACGAAAGACCTACGAAACAGCACTATCAAAACTGTAATTTAGGGTGTATGAATGTGGGTCAGAAAGAAGAAGTTTTCCAGAATTGAAGCGTATGGTTAGCCTCCCCTCTAAAGCTATACAGGATGTTAGGGTAAACAGTTGTATTGCTTTAAGGGAAATACGCAAAAAAATCCACTTGCCACACTAAATGCCATCAGCTGATCGAACGTTTGTATGAAAAGTCAATTTTTTTTTCCTAATTTTCTATAGGCTTCTTAGGGAAAGTTGTTTAGTATCATGGGCACAATCACCCCTTAAAGTAATGCAACACCCTAACACCCTGTATATTTAGTTAGTTGTATGAAATGAGAATATTGTGGATAGTATGTAAAATAAGAATTCTAACTGATTGTAACAATCTTTAGTATCAGTAGGTCTACCATGAGTTTACACTATAGTAAACTACAGTAAAATTACTGTTCAGTACAGTTTTTGTATTGAATTTCGTACACTCCTAGTGGTTACGTTGATAACTAATTCTGTCATACAAAATTGGCACCGCAACTACAGTAGTAACGTACTGTAAAAACTCATGGCAGGCCTACAACAAGCCTCCTCTAAAAAAAACATCAGATGCAGCGACGGCTCCACTACGGCGCGGGTCTAGTGTTTACTGGAGGAGAAAAGTTAGTAGCTATGTATTAAAAAAAAATCACAGATTTCGTGCCTCACACGACTATCGAGCATGAATGATAATAATAATGATAATAAAAGAAATGAATCTACGGAATTCGAAAAAATATTGTCTCAAAAAGGTTAGGCTACAGGGCAAACCCTTAACCTGATCGTCTTTGTTTTAGGCTCAAATTGTAGCTGACTAAATTATCCAGAGGCATTTTGCTCAAATTTTTGATATTATTCTTCGTTTCCAAAATATAGAGCGCTAAAATCAAAAATTCGGAAAAAAATTATTCTTTGTTTCACTATTTCAGCCTGAACTTTTTTCGTTTTTGACTTTATCGAATAATTCTTTTAACACCTTGACAGCTCTTGTGAATACGCGTCTTTTGAGTTTTTTTTATATTATATCTTTACAACTCTCTGAGATATAAGGGGATCGCACCTTTTCGTGAAATCGGGTCCTATACTGGAGCCCTGGAGCGAACCAAGAGACATTTTCAATGTCAAAAGAGTGATGTAACGTATTTTGCAACAATTTTACTGGGCACCTATGAGGGCAATTATTTTCTAAGTCAGTAGGATCCGGTCACTCCATTGACAAAAAAAATTTCCAACAAAGTACAAATCCTCTCTCTTGTTTATCATCTAGTAATTGTACTATATTTCCGTGTCCTGCGCCAAAATTCTCTTTTGCCCCATTTTCTCTCCGTTGATTCACTAATTCTCCCTTTGTGAGCTAAATTAACGCGGGGATCGTAATTGGTGGACTGCGATTCATCCAAAATGGATTCTGTGGGTTCATTACAACCGGTTACTTTATTGCTTTAGATTAGAAAGAGGGTCTTTCTTGAAAGAAATGAAAAAAAAAAAGTGTTCCGGTGTGTGCTTACTTTGTGATCTGACATTACTAAATTCTGACATGCAAAGTAGATCTTATTTTATAATATTACATAAAAAAAAATTCACCTAATTCCAGTTGTGTCAACCTACGTTTTTATATCTACATGGTCCTTCTTAATATGCTGACACTTTTTTAAGGGAATGATCAGAATCAGAACATCAAACTGAACAACTTTCTCTATGGGACCAATTAGAAATCGCGAAAAAAATATCAGCTGTCCCATATATTTGGCTCGAATAGGTTTGCAGTTTCGTATAGAAGAGCTGATTTTGTTTTCGCGATTTCGATGTTGATGCCAAAGGGAAAGTTGTTCAGTTTGACTGTCTGATCATCCCTTTAAAAAAAGGTCAGCATTAATATAATACACATTTGCGAACACTGAACGAGACACAATAGAACTTTTATTGTTATCACTGATATAGTCGGTCACTGTCCGCGAATGTGTTAAGAAGGACCCTATACAGGGTGTTATCGTAAACAGTTGCATTACCTACTTTAACGACTTTCCCTAAGAAACCTATAAGAAACTGGCCTTTTCCTACAAAACTTCGATCAGTTGAGTGCATTTAGTATGGGAAGCCAAAATTTTTTTCAAGAATTTCCTATAGGTTTCTTAGGAAAAATTGTTCAGTACCGGTAATGCAACTGTTTATCCTAACACCCTGTATACAAATATCTATAAATATCTTGGACAATGTCACACAAATTATCTAGTCACATTTAAAGTACCAGAATCTAGCCTGGACTTGTATTATGATGACTAGACAACGATATAGAATACATATATAGATACAAACATCCATGACTCGGGTACAAGTATTCATATTCATCATACAAATATTTGTCCCTTACGGGATTCGAACCCGCGACCCTCGGCACAGCAGGCAGGTTCACTACAGACTGTGCTACCGGGCCGTCGAACAAAACATCATGGATTTCTGACATGGAGTTAATTGCTAACACAGGTTGACGTTAGTGGGGTTAAGGGTAGGAGACATCGCACATTAATTCAGATACTAGAAAAAGTAAATAAAATAAAATAAAAAAACATAGCCTTCCTTCTGACGCAGTCGGATAAAAAAAACTCAGGTTTTATTTGAGAAGCAACGAAATGTAATTAGTAATTTTAACGTAACAAACATTTAATGTTATCCTACGAAATACGACACCACAAACAAATTCATACAATACATTAACATCCATACACAGATAGCTCAACCCGTTGTTCCATCCCAATACATTAAACATGCAGTAGGTATAATGACGATACCATTCCCGCGTTACATTTTGGTTCATTGGTTCAACGATTTCGGAATACATCACCTGATACGAGTGTTTAGAACCTAGAATCTAGATCATAACAGTTTTTGCGTAAATTCACATAACGTTATTTCTGCGGCGCGTTTGAAATGAATACGAGGATACTCTTAACTTGGTATTTTAAGAGTACCTACGTACATCGACGTACCTACTTACTGAAAAATCATCTCGCTCGAACCCCATGTAGCTTACCACATTATAACTCAAGTAATAAGTATATGGCTAGGCTACATATAGCTAAAATTATGAGTCTTGTTACTTGAAATAACAGCTTAGCAAATACTGAAACGGTGAACTCAGACCATCAAACTGAATAACATTCACTAGGTAGCCTACCTCAGGAAACGAGAAAAAAAATCTACTATCCCATACAAAACTGCTGTACTTACCCGACTAAAATGTATGGGACAACTGATTTTTTTTCGCGTTTCCTGAGGTAGGCTCCATACTGAAAGTTGTTCAGATTGATAAGTCTGAGTTCACCGTTTCAGTATTTGCTAGGCTGTCACATAGAACCTGTATATGATTGAATGATTGATAGCTAAACACGCTCAATTTTTTTTTAACGCGTGGTTCAACAAATTTATTATTATTCGTATAGTTTTCAGTAATATAATAATAAATAATCTGCTCTTATCGATGAAATGTATTGATGCGCGTTATCTGCTTCAGTACCTGTGTCTGGCCATTAGAAGTTAATTTAAGAAAAGTTACAATATTACTGAACCGATTTTTATGACATAGAGTTAAGAACATTCTCCCGAAAATTCGCTTACAGTTTAAAAAAAACGGGTTGCACTCCGGGAGTGCCGGCAGAAGTGAAAACTTGAACATATAAAAGAACTATCATTTATGTAGTAAAATACAATATTCATTTATTGCGCTACCGTACAAAAACATGACAATTTATGCCGCTTAAACGAAACAACAGGAACAGGCATACATTTTCGCCACGCGGTGGAAAGAGAAGGGGCTTAAACGAAACAGCAGGAATTTGCGCCGCGCGGTAGAAAGATGACCAATTTTCGATCAGTTCAGATCAGGGTGACGTCACGGTCCTGACGCGAGTTTAAAATTTTTACCCATACCAAAAAGTGCAAAACGCCGCTAAACAAGTTTTCACTTCAAAAACCGCATCGAAATCGGTCGACCCATTTGGGAGCTACGATGCCACAGACCGAAAGAGAGATACATAGACATTGGCGTCAATCATCAAACTTATTGGCTATGTGCACGACACTAGCGCCACACTAGCGCGGCGTACTGACAGAACTTTTTCGGACAGCCGTGAATTATTTACACTCTATTTACACTAGTATAGTACTGTAAAAATCTGTGTTTGTTCGAGGATTCTGCCAAAACTACTGGACCGATTTTGATAAAACTTTTTATATTATTAACTTATATTTAACTTATTATTAGTCTTAAAAGCTAGCTTATATTTTGTGGTCGACCACCTTCGATATGAAAAAGCCTGGTCTAGCACATTTAACTAACTATTAACTATCGCCGGATGACGCCCTGATTACGGCGATACTGTGAGAGTGGGACGCAGATCGTAGACCGCAGAGAGCAGGCTGAGGCAGCTGATCTTCAGAGAGCAGGAGCAGGGGTTCTTCAAATAATAGAGGCTTCAGGTTTCTTCGCTAATTTTCCCTTCCGATGTTGCGCTGGAGGACTCGTGGCGACTGATTGAATCTGCGCTGTTTTGCGCGCCATGTCCCTCCTAGCGCAATACCGTAAGGACAGCCGCTTTTTATTGTTCAAATTGGTTGTACATTTTCATTACAAAGTTCTGACATTTTAGGCTATATCTTAAAAACTATAAGAGGTAGTTCAAAGCTACGATGTTCTACAGAAAGGGCTTACAATTACCCGTATTTTGACATATAACAATCTATACTAGGTATGATACCCAGGTTTCCTAGTCAGAAAAAAGCGGAAAAATATCACAATTTTTGCCGCGCTATTGCAAACTATTCTATTTCTAGACTATTCTAGGCACTCTATCTATGACCTAGGGTTCTGACTAAGTGCACCTGGGTTATCCTCACCTAGCCAACCTATTTATATATTTCTATCTATATATCTATTATGTAAAATACGGGGTCAAAGTGCAAGGTGTAAACTGAACTTTAAAACTGCTATATTTTTCTATCTAACTACTCTAGTCTATATGTTGTGTGTGAAATAGGTAAGGATCATCTACTATTGTGTACCTAAGCTGTTAGATAGGATCCACCTATCACCTATCTTGAGAAATAAGGGTATGAAAATATCAGAAATGAAACGCCTAAAAAACAACTCTAAACAATGCAAAAACTTATTCTAACCTATTCTAACTATGAGAAACGATCAATTTTATTTGGAAAACCTATAACTATAAAAACAATATCAAAAAACTATAATAAAGAAAACTTAAAACTACGACTCTAAAACATGACAAAAACTATACAAAACTATAACGAACTGTACAAATACGTTACCCCCAACATGACCAGTACATTCCACAAGCAATAATCTACAAATAAACACTAAAAAACCAATAATCTAATTGGAATTTGCACTGATCACGTTGGGTGTCTGAACTCGCGAGGAAAAACCGTAGCGGCCCGCGTCGACGCACGAATCCGGTAGCTCGATGTCGCGAACATATTTTATTCCGGTACTATGACGGGAGCGGATGCGGACAAAGCTCCGGACAAAATCTAAGTTGTATCGGAATTCCCATACAAACGTTTACCTCAGTTTTAACACCTTTGGGGGGTTAAAAAGCGACAAGCCTTTTTTAAGTGAGCATCTAGATGCCAATAGATACTACCATGCTAAATTTTAAGTTAGTAGTCTTGACAGTTTTGGAGATTTCGTGTTAAGTTTGTGTGCGGATTTGCATAGATTCAAGCAAATCTGACACAGCTTCGCCGTCAATAGTTCAAATTTCTGCCACAGCGTGCGCTGCGATCGACTTGACAGTTCCCAACACCCACTTCGCACATAGCCAATAATGCCCTTTTTTTTGCGTTAAAAATAGAATCAAATTGAAGAGAGCACGAAATTTTTTGACTCCGCGTGCAGCCAGTTCTTTTCTCGGTGTCACTACTGTTACATTAGCGTACTGTGCCGTCATTCTCATGTTTTATTCCAGCGGTCACTGAAACCTGGACCACAGCCAACTGTCCCATTTCTAAAAGGACATATTCGTTATTAGCTTTTTGGAATTGACTTCAACTAAAAAATGACACGGACTTTTTAAAAGCGTTCGACCGAAAATTTCGTTTTGCTCTTCCAACAGTCAGTTTTTACACTGAGTAACAGAGAGGGTAACTATGAGTAACAAAGAGGGTAGAATGTATTTTTAGAGAAAACAGCGTGGAGCAGTACATTTTTCACTGTCGATGTAATTTTTAACTTTATCGCTAAATTGATATAGCGCTGGAATAAACTTGTGAAGTTCGCTCGACGATGCGGTTCTTCGGAAATTTCTTGATAATTAAATATTGATTTTAGCTCCTTGTTTACATGGTTTATATTAGTGTACTGCCTCCTACACTTCGTGGTGTTATGTATACACATACGAGTTTAAGGTTTTAATAATCTCACGATATTTTAGGGTTGCCACTGGCCACTCTTCATGATTTAAGGTTTACGATTTACAAAAATACAGAAATTTGTTTTTTGTTGGAAACAAATAAAAGAGCATTTTTTTTATTAAAAAAAACTTAAGCTTTGTTGCTCCCGTATTTTATTTACTAACGGGTTCCTATTTTGTCATAATAATATCCTGAAAACGGGGTACCCCGTCAAAAACGGGGCATCTGGCCACCTTGTCAGTCAGAAACTATTACATACATAGGCGTGCAAGAAACGAATACCAAGTCACGATATTCAAGGTTTCAGGATTGAACTTAGAGAGTTCTGAATAAATTCTCAAACGGATTGACTTGATTGATTAAAATGTTGAAAAAGAGACTCTCTAGGCTTTTTCGTAGCCAGGAAGATGGCATAGGTACAGTCGGCCGCAATAAGTTATACAGGGTGCAACAAAACACCCTAGTAATACTTAACGGGGTGCTTCAGACCATCAAACTGACCAACTTTCACTATGGAGCCAACATCGAGAAAAAATAAAAAAAATCTGCCGTCCCATACAAAACTGCTGTACCGACTCGACTAAAATGTATGGGACAGCTGTTTTTTTTTCTCGATTTCGAAGTTGGCTCCATAGTGAAATTTGTTCAGTTTGATGGTCTGAAGCACCTCCTTAAGTATTACTAGGGTGTTTTGTTACACCCTGTATACACTTTAGTACTACAACGTAGAAAAAAGTGTATACAACTTATTGCGGCCGACTGTACGTACCAAAACAAAACATAATGAATCATCACAATAATAAAATGGGACCACCTCAGGAGTATAACCTTTCAAACAAAAAAAGAATTTTTAAAAGGTGAACACACATAAAAAAAAAATACATACAGCCGAACATAGAACCTCCTCCTTTTTTTTTTGAAGTCGGTTAAAAATGAAAATACAAACTTATTCAAGTTTATTTCAGAAGAGACTGGATGAAAACTGGATACGGTGCTGACACAAAAATATTGAACGGACCGATAGTCCCAAAAATACTGGCTTCGCAAATTGACTGCCCGAAAATTCTCTGCGAATTTATTTTCTCACCCTTTTAGATTTGGGCATATTGGTTTTTCGCGAGTACGTTTTGAACTGGTCTTGGTAATGGACTTTCATTTTCTACGTTCATTTTCTAGCTAACATTTTGAATAAAGGTATGTTAATGAAATGTTTTCTTCATACAAAAAAGTCAGTCCTATGGCAGTCCTACAGCATTCAATCCATCAATCAATAGGCAATGCCAAGGCGATTTAGTCGACTAATGTCACAGATTAAAAAAGTGCAAAATTGCAAGAAGAAACTACCTTTTGGAGCTACCCAAAGGAAATATGCAGTTGTTTAAAAAAGGCCCCCATCATATGGCGGTTAAAATATACAGGGTGTACAATAAAATGGGACAGTTACTTAAAGGGGTGCTTCAGACCATCAAACTGAACATCTTTCTATATGGGACCAATATCGAAATCGAAAAAAAAATCCGCTCTCCCATACAAAACTGCAAAAATAACTCGACTGAAATGTATGGGACAGCAGATTTTTTTTTCGCGATTTCGATATTAGAGAAAGTTGTTCAGTTTGATGGTCTGAAGCACCCCTTTAAGTAGCTGTCCCATTTTATTTTACACCCTGTATAACAAAATTCCAAAATATATAAAAACAGAAACCGGAGACAAACCTTTTTACAGACAACTTAAGAACCTATTAGTCAACAAAATGCTACTATATATACGATCGATGAGTTTATGTGTGAAAAATTATAGCGTGCTAGTCTGAAAATTTATGTGATGTCGTTAATTTTCATTTTTATTTTCTATTTTAAATGTATACAAAATTCTATACTTTTAAATGTTTCGTTATGTTATTAACGTGCTAGTCTGAAATAAATTTTAATGTGATGTAATTAATATTTTTTATTTTCTATTTTAATTTTTAATATTATACCAAATTTTATAATTTCAATGTTTTCTATATAATTATTTGTTTTATGTTAATTGTTGATACTGTTGTATAACTTGCATGCCTACAATTTGCAATGCCCTATTCTACAGGGTTCATGTACTCATACCTAATCACATTATAAGACCTTTAATACTGTACATGAAAGCAATAAATGAATTGAATTGAATTGAATAATGACTAGGTCATGACTAGGATTAAAAATAAAAAATAAATATACAGGGTGTAAGTGACAGCCTAGCAAATACTGAAACGGTGAACTCAGACCATCAAACTGAACAATTTTCAGTATGGAGCCTACCTCAGGAAACGCGAAAAAATCAGCTGTCCCATAAATTTTAGTCGGGTAGGTGCTGTACAGCAGTTTTGTATGGGACAGCTGATTTTTTTTCACGCTTCCTGATGTAGGCTCCACAGTGAAAGTTGTTCAGTTTGATGGTCTAAGTTCACCGTTTTAGTATTTGCTAGGCTGTCACTTACACACTGTATAAAAAAAAAAATCGAAGTGTAATTAAATACCTAATGACGTTGAAACAGAAGTTTTTTTAGCGATGGTGAAATGTTGTTTAGTTTGATTGTCTGAAGCACTCCTTTAAGATAATGTAACGCATTTAAATCTACACCCTGTTAGCCAACAGTTCAACAGGGTGTTAGGGTAAACAGTTGCATTACTATAAGGGGTGATTGTAACCATGATACGCAACAACTTTCCTAAAGAAACCGATAGGAAATTAGCAAAAAAAAATTTTTTTTACGATTTTCCTATAGGTTACTTAGGGAAAGTTGTTCAGTATCATAGGTTCAATCACCCCTTAAAGTAATGCAACTGTTTACCCTAACACCCTGTATACCTACTTAACTAAATACACCCATATTTTACTAAGCCTCGCTAATACATATTTAACCAGAAAATCTACATACAATTGTAGTTCAAATTCCCAACGGGCAAACTTAGCACATTCAGTGATACATTACCTCCACTCTATATTCCCAAAGTTGCTAACTTCAATAGTAACCGGACTAAATTGATAAGGCAGCACCTACGTTATCAATTTACCTAGCGTAGTGTACGCCCTAATTTGGCAGGTTGGCACGTAGCCAGAACAGTAGCTGTGTGACTTAGTCTGAAATTATAAAGTGACCTACTTTAGCAAGCTCTTAGACTATCGTAGCGAATTTAGTTATTATGTATAGGTGTGTAATAATTATGTAAACTTCCTCCGTGGTCTATGGTTAAGAGGGCTATTATAAGGTCTGTGGCGCCCTCGTCACATTAAAAAAGATTTCTCAATAAAGAAAGTCTAAATTAAAAAAGTGCTCAACAGATAAACTACAAAAGCCTTCAAGCTATTTTCATAGAATACTTTTATAGGTTTTTTAAAGGACATACAAATTTTGAAAAAAGAAATAATACGGCCGCTTTTGTTTTATTCGAGATTATCTAAAAGTGGAATGTTTAGAACCTATAAAAGTATTGTATAACAATGACTTGAAGGCTTTTGTAGTTTATCTGTTGAGCATTTTTTTTATTTAGGCTTTCTTTGTTGAGAAATCTTTTTTATTGTGACGAGGGCGCCACTGAGCTTGTAATAGCCCTCTTAAGAGCATTGGCCTCTTGACACGGAGGTCGTGGTTTCGATTCCCACGGGGGACACCTGGTGAAATGTTATTTTGTGCATTTTCCCCCAGTTGGTTAGGACATTTCAGGCTGAATCACCTCTTATTGTCTAAAAAGAAAGATGATTCTGTGCTTCGGATGGCCGTTGGTCTCGGCTACTATGTCTGGTGGTAGCAGTCGTTACATTAAGGGTTAAGGCTCAACTGGCCATCGCATTGCATTTTTTCACGCTCTGTCCTTTTCTGTCGCTCAGGAACGTCATTTTCCAGAGCGAGAAAGGTCGCAGCACTGCAGGTGCTGTCGCGCTTCCCGCTGCAAATGACGTTCCTGAGTGACAGAAAAGGTAGAAGCGACGGAAAAATGTGATGCGATGCTGGCAGATGAGGTTCAACACTAAAAAACTACAAAAATATCATTAGCATCCTTTGAAACTAAGAGTCTACCCATCCTACTAAATAACTTTTACTGTGGGAGCAAACCGATAGGAGCAAAAAAAAACTGCTCTTCCATACTAAACTGCAATGCCTAATCGATTAAAATGTATGCAACGGCAGATTTTTTTTTTTTTGCTTCAATTGGTTTGCTACCATAGTAAAATTTGCTTAGTTTGATGGGTAGACTCTTTAATTTTAAAAGGATGCTAATGATATCAATTTTACCCTGTATACGTTGATTGATGTATTTTGAAAGGTTGTTAACCTTTTGACGTCAGCGTAAATGAAATGACATACCTACGTATAATTATACAGTAAGGTCTAGCATGCCATGCAAGACAAAGCGACAAAACGATGAAAACGACATGCGTGCTCAATTTTGCATACGTAAAGAGAGGACAGAGGTGCATCTCGATTTTTCCCGTTTCGACAGGGGTACACCCACGGATTTTACGTATCTACTAATAGTCCGAGATCCGACCGTAAAATTATGCACCTATTTCATAGGCAAACGAAATGTGACTCTAGTGTATGTTTACACAGGGATTAATTCAACGCCGCCAAGTTGCCTAGAAATATCCTGCCGCAAGTACCTTTTCCATTATGATTTTTGGCATAACTTTTCCACCTGTCCGCTAGGGAAGTAAATGAGGTGCCATCGGAAGGAGACTGATCTAAAGTACGGGAAAAACTAGGGTTGCCACCTCTCAATCTGCAGCAACTATAGGGTTGCCAGGTTCAAAGAAAGTAAAAACGAAATAAACAAAGACTGAAACAAACAACAACAACTGAAATAAAGTATAATTGATTGATTGATTGATTGAAGGAAGTCATTTTTTAACCTGGCAGCAACACTAGAATCACATTTCGTTCGCCTATGAAATAGCTGCACAATTTTACGGTCGGATCTCGGGCTATAAATAAAGGTTCCGTGACTGACTAACTGACAGACAACGCACAGCCTGAAGCGCTGAAGATAGAAACATGTTTGGAATCAAAGATTTTTTTAGTCGTATCATCATCATCATCTTATCGGTGGAGTATTCGCCAATCCTGTCTATTTTCCGCTAGTGTCTTGAGTTCGTCGGTTCGTTGGTCGTCTAGACCAAAAAAAATCTTTGTTTGAAATGTATATGTAAACTTAGAATAAGATAAATAAATAATATTCTACAGAGGACGTATGTCGATGAGGATGTAGTGTTGTCCCACTAATGAACGATTTTTCGAAAATCGACACCTAAAGGGTAATCCACACCGAAGAAAATTGCGAGTCAAAAGCTCGTTGCATAATACAGAGTTCTATAATATACAGGATGAAATTACAGTTAGCATTATATACAAAATGATGATTTAAAGCTTGGTCAAATTTTGTTGACAAACTGAACAACATTCACAAAGGGACCACTGTTCAAATCGCGGAAATAAAATCAGTTCAATACATGGAAGTTCCATGGATGGATTATACCTCTTGTCATGCTATGGATGCAACGGATATAAATACAAACTGAAGCTCACGCCTTTGTACCATGGGGGTAGGAAAGGAATAGACTACGCACCGACACACTCTACACTGTAGAGTGTGACGGTTGGCCACCCTTGGTCTAGATTCTAGCTACAGGGTGAAATTGATATCATTGAATGATATCAATTTCACCATGTAGATTATTATTTTCCTTTAACCAGTTCGATTCCGAAAATAATATGACAAAAATCTAAAAACGTCAAACCAGCCCAATGCAAAACCTTCAACCTTCACATTTGCGACATTCCATGAGAAGAGGTCGCATAAAAACATTATATGTCAGATGAAATTATCTGGCATCGGTCCAGACGGAACATCAACAAATAATGAAGGATGTTAGGGATATTTCGGATACGAATTTGTATTATGATCCGTCTTCCATCCCTAACATCCGAATATCGGGCTAATAAAATATAGGAACACCATCGTAGAACAATTGACACGGAAAAGCTTCATATTAACGAAATTTATTCAAAATTAAAGTGTTTGTTTTAAATGCATTTTTGTTTTTTCTTTTTTGGTTTGTTAAGTTTGAGCAACATATCCTACTGTAACTTCTATAAGTGCAAACTGTTTTGGCTAATTCGTTATTTAAGTTTTTTATCCAATTGTAAATATTAACGCTGTATGTTTCTCTAATCCAATTAAATAAAAAATAAAAATCCTAAACTAAAAAAAAAATTTTTAATTCATCTGCACACTGCTTTAGAATAAAAAAAATGTTATTCTCCTAGAGGTTCTGAAGACAGTTTCGATATGGATATTATAAATATTTTAGTTACTTAGGTACACACGGCGACAGGTCAGGTGACCCTGTTTGGACTTTGAACTATTAGAAGTTGAACGCTGTGAAGTAGGAGCGAGTAGGTCTCTACTTATAATTTTATTTATCGACTGACTCAGCTGCGAGCTTTATTTAATTGCCATAAATTACCTAAGTTTCTATTTCAAAATAAAACTTCTAAGTAATAGAATAATAAACGAAAATAAAACAATGGTTACGGTGGTTGGTGGTGGTGGTTTGGTATGGTTGGTCTTTAGTATACAATTATGCACTATGTAACAAAATACCCGTAAAGGGGTGGTTTAGCTTAAGGCCGCGGTCCGAATCACGCCAAAATCGATTTAGCGCTCTCAAACGCGTCCCGATTTGGTGTAAGCGCGATCACGTTAGACGGCGTGACGTCATTGATGACGTCATTATCAGCGCCATCTTGGAATTTCTAAGCCCATGCTCCACAGCGATATCACCGTGAGCCTTATGTCAAACCACTGTCACTGTCAATGTCAAACTGATGTTTTATGGCAGTTTTTTGTGTTTGATCCCGAAAAATGGAAAATAAAAATCCTCTTCAGTTAAAATATTGACCAAACCCCCTAATAAACTCTCCATATTAACAATAACAAACAACTATACAACGTGAATACAACTGTGAGTGGTTTGAGACCGGAAAAAGCGGTCCGATTGATTACAACGCTAATAGCGCCGTAAGTTGTGAAATCGATTATGGACGTTAGCACTGTGAGCTATGAAATGGTGAATCGGACCGCGGCCTTAGACGATCACAACTTTCACTATGGAGCAAACAACGAAATAAATATGAAAATGTAGTATCTGCTCGACTTAAATGTATGGGACAGGATGCATATTTAATTTTTTTTCGACGTTGTCTCCATAGTGAAAGTTGTTCAGTTTGATATGGTCTATCTATACCATACTACTACTGACTACTTTAAATATTACTAGAATGTTTTATTACACCTTGTAGTATATGATAGTTTCGGTAACGGATACGGATTTTCCAAAACATCCCTAGGCCAAACAGTGAAGTTATACAAATAATCATAACTCAAGAGCCGTTCTATTTAATGGTACGACTGTTTTGATAACTGTTCGCATAATAGTAAGAGTTTTCCAATGTTTATATAAGCATAATAACATTAATAACGACTATCTAATAATTGACATTAATTTACGCTGAGAATACCGCTAACTACCTCCTATATGACTAAAATAAAAAAGAAATGATTTTTACCCGACTGCCCCAAAAGGATGGTTAATTTTTTTTTGTTCTGACAGATTTGCTCCCATAGTAACAGTTGTTCAGCTTGATGGGTAGAGTTTGTGATTTAATACTTTTCCCTACATCCTGTATAGTTCGAAGCACGCAGCATTCTCATTAAATTAATTATAGTAGTAGTAACTGGACTAAATTGATAAGGCAGCACCTACGTTATCAATTTACCTAGCGTAGTGTACGCCCTAATTTGGCAGGTTGGCACGTAGCCAGAACAGTAGCTGTGTGACTTAGTCTGAAATTATAAAGTGACCTACTTTAGCAAGCTCTTAGACTATCGTAGCGAATTTAGTTATTATGTATAGGTGTGTAATAATTATGTAAACTTCCTCCGTGGTCTAATGGTTAAGAGGGCTATTACAAGCTCAGTGGCGCCCTCGTCACATTAAAAAAGATTTCTCAATAAAGAAAGCCTAAATTATAAAAGTGCTCAACAGATAAACTACAAAAGCCTTCAAGCTTATTTTCATAGAATACTTTTATAAGTTTTTTAAAGGTCTAAACATACAAATTTTGAAAAAATTAAAACTGCCTTCAAAAAACTAAAAAGTTAAAAAATAATATTGCAGCCGATGACTTTCCCGTTCGCATCATAAGAACATTAATTTGTTTTATTGAAGTCGCTGTCAAGCCGGTACGATTCGCGACAGGGCTTGCATTTTTTGGCTTGGCTTGACACCGACTTCTATAAAACAAATTAATGTTCTTATGATGCGAACGGGAAAGTCATCGGCTGCCATATTATTTTTAACTTTTTAGTTTTTTGAAGGCGGTTTTAATTTTTTTGTTAAAATTTTGTTTATTTCACAACTTTCAGTGGCAAATTCATTAGTTCGATTTAATAGTACTGCTTTAAATTAACAAACGCACTAGTCTGCACTACGATTTTCGAAGGTTCCCCTCGATATCTCTGGGATCCATCATCAGATCCTGGTTTCCTTATCATGGGACCTCACTTGGGATATCTCCATTCCAACAAAAAAAGAATAATCGAAATCGGTTCATAAACGACGAAGTTATCCGCGAACACACATAAAAAAAAAAATATATATATATATATATACGGTCGAATTGAGAAATCTCCTCCTTTTTTTTTGAAGTCGGTTAAAAAGAAATAAAACGGCCGCTTTTGTTTTTATTCGAAATTATCTAAAAGTGGAATGTTTAGAACCTATAAAAGTATTGTATAACAATGGCTTGAAGGCTTTTGTAGTTTATCTGTTGAGCACTTTTTTAATTTAGGCTTTCTTTGTTAAGAAATCTTTTTATATATAGTGACGTTTTATATAGGTGCCACTGAGCTTCTAATAGCCCTCTTAAGAGCTTTGGCCTCTTGACACGGAGGTCGTGGTTTCGATTCCCATGGGGGACACCTGGTGAAATGTTATTTTGTGCATTTTCCCCCAGTTGGTTAGGACATTGCAGGCTGATTCCACCTGATTTACTGAAAATAAAAATGATTCCGTACTTCGGATGGCCCTTGGACTCGGCTACTATCTCTGGTGGTAGTAGTCGTTACATTAAAGGTTAAGCCTCAACTGGCAGCATCGTATCGCATTTTTTCACGCTCTGTCCTTTTCTGTCGCTCCGGAACGTCATTTTCCAGAGCGAGAAAGGTCGCAGCACTGCAGGTGCTGTCGCGCTTCCCGCTGCAAATGACGTTCCTGAGTGACAGAAAAGGTAGAAGCGACGGAAAAATGTGATGCGATGCTGGCAGATGAGGTTCAACCCTAAAAAACTACAAAAATATCATTAGCATCCTTTGAAACTAAGAGTCTACCCGTCGTACTGAATAACTTTTACTGTGGGAGCAAACCGATAGGAGCAAAAAAAATCTGCTGTTCCATACTAAACTGCAATGCCTGCTCGATTCAAATGTATGCAACGGCAGATGTTTTTTTTGCTTCAATTGGTTTGCTACCATAGTAAAATATGTTAAGTTTGATGGGTAGACTCTTAGTTTTAAAAGGATGCTAATGATATCAATTTTACTCTGTATACGTTGATTGTTATTTTATATTGGTATTTTGAAAGGGTGTTAACCTTTTGACGTCAGCGTAAATGAAATGACATACGTACATACAGTACCTAGGTATAGCATGCCATGCAAGACAAAGCGACAAAACGATGAAAACGACATGCGTACTCCATTTTTATGTTTTATGTTTGTGCCGTTGTTGTATGGTTTCCATAATAAACAGCCTATTAATAGTGCTTTCTTGGGATCATTACAATGTATGTGCCTGTGAGCGTTATTTATTTATTATTTATTTTGCATACGTAAAGAGAGGACAGAGGTGCATCTAGATTTTTCCCGTTTCGACAGGGGTACACACATGGATTTTACGTATCTACTAAATAAAGGTTCCGTGACTGACTAACAGACAGACAACGCACAGCCTGAACCGCTGAAGATAGAAACATGTTTGGAATCATTTTTTTGGTCGTATCATCATCATCATATTTAAGAGTTACGCTCTTATCGGTGGAGTATTCGCCAATCCTGTCTATTATACAGGGTTACTTTTTATTCAGTGCACAAACTTTCACAACGTATTAGGTATCGTTAATAGACCCCGAAATTTTTTTTTTATTTTTTTGCAAATTTTATCTCTTATTTTTGCCATCCCGTACACTTTAATAAAAATTGCTGTCGAATCGTTGATCGAGGAAGCGAGTGACACGTGACAGTATGGTCAATACAAACCAAACATTTTTAATGAATAAGTTCAGATGCAGTAATTTTTTTATTTTTGTTCTAAACCGGGTTAAACAAAAAAAAACACGGGTATTCTTAATTTCGATAACCACCACGCTCGCAAAGTTTGTGCGCCGAATAAAAAGTAACCCTGTATTTTCCGCTAGTGTTTTGAGTTTGTCGGTTCGTTGGTCGTATAGACCAAAAAAAATCTTTGTTTGAAATGTATATGTAAACTTAGAATAAAATAAATAAATAATATTCTACAGAGGACACTAATGAACGATTTTTCGAAAATCGACACCTAAAGGGTAATCCACGGCGAAGAAAATCGCGAGTCAAAAGCTTGTTGCATAATATAGAGTTCTATAATATACAGGGTGAAATTGATATCATTAGCATCCTTTTAAACTAAGAGAGACTAGCATCCTTTTAAACTTAAGAGTCTCTCTTAGTTTAAAAGGATACTAATGATATCAATTTTACCCTGTAGATCATTATTTTCCTTTAACCAGTTCGATTCCGAAAATAATATGACAAAAATCTAAAAACGTCAAACCAGCCCAATGCAAAACACATTTGCGACATTCCATGAGAGGTCGCATAAAAACATTCGATGTCAGATGAAATTATCTGGCATCGTTCCAGACGGAACATCAACAAATAATGAGGGATGTTAGGGATATTTCAGATACGAATTTGTATTATGATCCATCCCTAACATCCGAACATCGGGCCAATAAAATATATATATAAACACTATCGTAGAAAAATTTACACGAAAAACCTTCATATTATATTCGTAACTAAAAAAAATATCTATTTTTTTTATTAATATAAAATTTTCAAAGAAATCTCGAGTAGGTATTTACTTATAATTTTATTTATCGACCGACTCAGCTGCGAGCTTTATTTAATTACCATAAATTACCAAAGTTTCTATTTCAAAATAAAACTTCTAAGTAATAGAATAATAAACGAAACACGTAACTAAAACAATGGTTACGGTGGTTGGTGGTGGTGGTTTGGTATGGTTGGTCTTTAGTATACAATTATGCACTATGTAACAAAATACCCTTTTCAGAATTCAAAAACAAAATTAAAAAATTTCTGCATGATCACCCATTTTACGGTTTAAACGAGTACATGGACATGAATCTCACCGTAGACCTATTCTTAAATAATGATTAATGATTTAAGTGACAAACCTTGGGGCTATTTAATGTTGTGTGACTTGAAACAAATGATTTATTACTAACTAGTTGTTTATTTTGTATTAAACATGAAATCAAGTTATAGTATACTGATATTGAATTTTATATAATTATGTATATTGTTAATCGAAATTTCTTTCTATTTCACAATCAATTTAATATTTTATTTGTTAATTTTTTCTTTTTTCTTTTTTCTTATTGTGAATGTAAATGAGTTTAAGTATAAATTTTATTATGATTATGTAAACTTGACGTACCTAGTGTAGCATTCTCTGTTACAAGGCCAATAAAATTCTGATTTCTGATTTCTGATACCCTAGGGGTGGTTTAGCTTAAGGCTGCGGTCCGAATCACGCCAAAATCGATTTTAGCGCTCTCAAACGCGTCCCGATTTGGTGTAAGCGCGATCACGTTAGACGGTGTGACGTCATTGATGACGGCATTATCAGCGCCATCTTGGAATTTCTGAGCCCATGCTTCACAGCGATATCACCGTGAGCCTTATGTCAAACCATTGTCACTGTCAATGTCAAACTGATGTTTTATGGCGGTTTTTTGTGTTTGATCACGAAAAATTGAAAAAAAAATCCTCTTCAGTTAAAATATTGACCAAACCCCCTAATAAACTCTCCATATTAACAATAACAAACAACTATACAACAGAATACAACTGTCAGTGGTTTGAGACCGGAAAAAGCGGTCCGATTGATTACAACGCTAATAGCGCCGTAAGTTGTGAAATTGCGCTTTTTGTTTCAGACCAGCGATTATGGACGTTAGCACTGTGAGCTATGAAATGGTGAATCGGACCGCGGTCTTAGACGATCACAACTTTCACTATGGAGCAAACAACGAAATAAATATGAAAATGTAGTATCTGCTCGACTTAAATGTATGGGACAGGATGCATATTTAATTTTTTTTCGACGTTGTCTCCATAGTGAAAGTTGTTCAGTTTGATATGGTCTATCTATACCATACTACTACTGACTACTTTAAATATTACTAGAATGTTTTATTACACCTTGTAGTATATGAAGTTTCAGTAACGGATACGGATTTTCCAAAACATCCCTAACAGTGAAGTTATACAAATAATCATAACTCAAGAGCCGTTCTATTTAATGGTACGACTGTTTTGATAACTGTTCGCATAATAGTAAGAGTTTTCCAATGTTTATATAAGCACGAGCTTTAACCCGCGACTTCGTCCGCATAAATTATATACCAGATTTTAAGTCAGATGATAAGCTATCAAACAAAAAAAGTTTCATCAAAATCGGTTCAGTAGTTTTTGCGTGATACTCGAACAAACAAACACCCAAACAAACAAACAAACAAACAAACAAACATACAAACAAACAAACAAACAAACAAACAGACAGACAAAAAATCCAAAAATTTTTGATTTGGAATCAGGGACAGGTAAAAACCATGTAGTAATTTTTTTTTTTTTAATATCTTCAATGTACAGACACACTTCTGTTACAGTTTTATAATAGTTTAGATAATAACATTAATAACGACTATCTAATAATGGACATTAATTTATGCTGAGAATATCGATAACTACCTCCTATATGACTAAAATAAAAAAGAAATGATTTTTACCCGACTGCCCCAAAAGGATGGTTAATTTTTTTTTGTTCTGACAGGTTTGCTCCCATAGTAAAAGTTGTTCAACTTGATGGGTAGAGTTTGTGATTTAATACTTTTCCCTACATCCTGTATAGTTCGAAGCAATAACGTTGTCTAAAAATTAAAAAATCTAAAAATTCGACACTTTTCTAGGAGGGGATGATGATAGCAGAGGGGGGGGGGTTGGTAGAGTTGTATATTTGACTGCACTCAACCATAACTCTTAAACTCATTAAATTAATTATAGTATAAGAGATAAGTGTACTTTTTGCAACCATCAGCAGCAAGGCTGATTCAGTGTTTATGGGGTGTAGAGCATCTCTGTGATAGGGATGGACCAGGTCTGCCTGCATAACTCCAGTCGGTTTAGGAGTTACTGATGATCAAAGGTCTGTAAAAAAATTACGATCAGCTGCACAGCTGATCGTATGATCTTGTTGTGGTATGCACTGTAGCTATGTGAACAGTACAAAAACTCTCAAGTTCTGTCAGTCAGTTTAGGAGATATGTCAGTTTTTGTTCTGTTCACATAGCTACAATGCATACTACAACAATAACATACGATCAGCCTACTGGAGTTATGCAGGCAGACCTGGTCCATCCCCATCACAGATATGTTCTACACCCCATAAATACTGAATCAGCCTTGCTGCTGATGGTTGCAAAAAGTACACTTATCTCTCGGAATATTATGTATTTTGCCATATTTTTATACATTGAAACCTAGAATATACTTTGTAATGTTTGCTTTTGACGAGTTTAAATTATATTTCGTTTGTTCCTATACATTGTTCCTCAAAAGACAACCCATTTTGGACCAAAATGAGAAAGTGCCAGCCAAAAAAAAAGATATATTATTATTCTGTTAGAACTTGTCCGTCTAAGCATTTAGAAACGAATTTGAAAATTCTTTTTTTTTTAATCACATTTTGATGAAAACTTACAGCTACATAACAGCAGCTGTCGTGCCATAGTAATAAATGCTTAGACTGTAACAGAATATAGCTTAGTTTTTTTGGTCGGCACTTTTAATGTTTGCTTTTGACGAGTTTAAATTATATTTCGTTTGTTCCTATACATTTTTCCTCAAAAGACAACCCATTTTGGACCAAAATGAGAAAGTGCCAGCCAAAAAAAAAGATATATTATTATTCTGTTAGAACTTGTCCGTCTAAGCATTTAGAAACGAATTTGAAAATTCTGTTTTTTTTAATCAATTTTTGATGAAAACTTACAGCTACATAACAGCAGCTGTCGTGCCATAGTAATAAATGCTTAGACTGTAACAGAATATAGCTTAGTTTTTTTGGTCGGCACTTTTAAAATGTATTAAACGCGGAATGAACATCTGCGGTATTTTGATAGTACTCACTCAATACATCTTTTTTCGGCCACGAATTATTGAAATTCGGTCACGTTTGCGTAGTTTCGAGTCAACACTTTAAATTGTCACCTGTGTAACCTAAACTCCAAGTCTTGAGTACCCCGACAAGGTTCATTTTATCCCCTTCAAATGTTATTTTATTTACACATACAGATCGTAATTAAATGTGAATTATGTATGAGAACTTGATACTTCAGAAAAGGAGCACATTAGTGAGTTTGTCGGTTACAATTTAGACAATGTTCATAAGAAATATGTGTCGTAATTTAATCTTTATTTCTCTCTTGTTACGGCTTATATTTGTTTAATGTAAATTCTCTGTTCCGCTAAAAAAACTACGAAAGTAAATGATGTTCTCATCTTCATCTTTTAGACTGTACGGTTTAAATTTGTATGAATAATGTTTTTAAGTTATTATGCTTATAGTAGATAAGAGTTAATAAATACGTCGATTTTAATTTCTTTGAATTCGCTGTTTTGAAATGTTGTTTGAGGTTATCAGATAACCTCAAACAAAATTTCAAACCAGCTCTGTGGTATATGTATGTAAATAAATGGAGCAGATAAAATAAAAGAAGAGATAGTACGTCAAACAAAAGTTATTGTATAATTAGGTCAAAAAAGAATTTGTAACCCTTTTACTACACGGAAAAAATATCAAGTTGTATTAGTAGATTTTAGTTCAGTCTAAGCGTATAGTAATCGGTCTGTCAACCCTGGATGGAATTGTGGTCGTGAGTTTATGTAAATACGTACGAAGTAATCAAAGGGTACAAAGTCAGATAGCAGCGAAAAGGGCGCGAAAACAATTTAATTAGCCAATAACGGCAAAAGATTGAAGGCCAATATAATTTCGTGTGCTATTAAAATTTGTCGACTGCGCAGGGACATCGGTGAAACTTATAAACCTGCATGGGTAGGATGCCACCGTGCGGTACATCTCTATCACACCTTCACCCTCTTTCTATTTGCGCGCGAACAAACGAGCTAAAAGACAGTCGTATCACGTGTAGCATGCTACGGTTTCTGGTACTTCTGTACTTAGAAAGAAAACAAAGATAAAACCAAAAACACGTACGAACTCAAAACACTAAAAACATTACCAAAACAAAGTAAAACATTACAAACTTCGTGATTTGTTACTTGGTTTTCGCATCATAACAAGGTATTAGGGGTACGTCACCGCGCCCCCGCTTAAACTGTCTCCGGGGTGCAGTTGCAATGCCATTGTCTCGTCGTGATAAATTGTTTGCGCCATTTGCGAAGCACAGAGTAACACAAAAGACTGCCCACTCGACGGTTATTTGGTAGATTAATGCCTGCGATGTGTTATCCTTACGAATAATGACAAATACAGAATGGAAACTTTAAAATATTTTTAAAATACAATGAAATATTTTCTGCAGTTAAGTCTGTCTATTATCTGAGTTTTGTATATCTTTAGATCACTTCTTTCTCCCCATGGGTGTCGTAGAAAAGGTAAATCTACAGTTAAATTATTGGGAGCTACAAAAACACTTGAAACGTAATTTGATGAGTCGGGACCTTTTCCTCATTGCAGCGCACGAAAAATCGCTTTTATATACAGGGTCCTTCTTAATATGCTGACACTTTTTTAAGGGGGTGATCAGACCATCAAACTGAACAACTTTCTCTATGGGACCAACATCGAAATCACGAAAATAAAATCAGATGTCCCAGACATTTGGCTCGACTAGGTTTGCAGTTTTGTATGGAAGAGCTGGTTTTTTTTTGCGATTTCGATGTTGGTGCCATAGAGAAAGTTGTTTAGTTTGACGGTCTGTTCATCCCCTTAAGAAAGTGTCAGCATATTAAGAAGGACCCTATTATTATTATTGTTTTAAATTAAATGTTTCTAAAATATTATTTGTGTGTGTTGGAGATTCAAATAAAATTATTTCTTTAAAGGCTCCTTCTTAAAGGAATACTGGGAACACTTTTTTAAGGGGATGATAAGGCCGCCAAACTCAACAACTTTCTCTATTGCGCCAACATCGAATAGCGAAAAAAAATCTGCTGTTCCATACAAAACTGCAAACCTATTCGAGCCATGGTACAGCAGATTTTTTTTTCGCGATTTCTATGTTGATCCTATAGAGAAAGTTGTTCAGTTTGATGGTCAGATCATCCCCTTAAAACTGTCGGCATATTAAGAAAGACCCTGTATATTTCTTTCGAGTTAGGACTCATAGCAAAGATAAAAAAATAACTCCTGTATTTATGAAAAGGATAGAAATGGTTAGATAAATCCAAAACATAATATTCACAAAGTGTTCCAGTAATATCTAGCACAAGATTAGTCGAAGTGAGTGAGTGATAAATTGTGTGCGCCATTTGCAAGAGAGTAAAACAAAAGACTGTCCACTCGACGGCTGTTTGCGAGATTAATGCCTACAAGGGGCGTAATGGATGTGTCAATCATTAAGTTTGGCTCTGTGTGAGTGCGGTATCGATGCAGTGGCTGTTGCGTAGTTAAGTCATATGACTTCGTAAGATTTGTTTAAAAATTAAGCCTTTTTCGAGAGATGCATTGGCAATTTTTTGTACGAAGATTCTTTTGTATGTCGAGACGGAAAATTGTTTGCTAAATTCAAAACGTATTTTGTCCAGTTATAGATAATGGACTTTTTGTTATTTTGTTCACATTGTGTTTATGTTTTTTCTATCTCTATCACTCTCCCTCTCTCTGTATCTCTAGTCTCTGTGTCTCTGTCTCTTTCTTTGTTCTTAAAACTCTTCTGCGTAGTGAACTTTTCCAGACCAAGGTTATCTGGGTGATACCCTTATAATATACTTTACAACCTCCTTCTTTGATAATATTCCTACGACATGAACATAGTTTATCATAGAATATTTTAGAAATATTCTTATACCTTAGGTAATGCTGTTTAATAGTAAGTAACGTCTTTAGTAGTCTAGCAAAACGTTAGTTCGTCTCATTTATTATGCAAGTAGGGTGGGTATGTATGCTACGCAGTGTTTTGCTATTTTGTCAATAAAACCCTAACCTAACTTAACCATTATACAGGGTGTAACAAAACACCCTAGTAGTGCTTCAGACCATCAAACTGAACTTTCACTATGGAGCCTACATCGAAATCGCGAAAAAAAAACGCTCTTTCATACAAAACTGCAGTACCGTCTCGACTCAAATGACACGGTAGATTTTTTTATTTTTTCTCGACGTTGGCTGCATAGTGAAAGTTGTTCAGTTTGATGATCTGAAGCACTCCCTTAAGTATTACTAGGGTGTTTTGTTACACCCTGTAGATGCAACGGAGAGAAACAGTACAAAAATGTCACGAAGATGCCTTTAAATGCTGTCCCCCGAGCGCAGTTGCATCGCAATTGTCTCTGTGATAAATTGTTCTCGTCGTTTTAGAGTAAGACATCACAGACTATAAATATACTTCAGATGGTACACGCTTTTGGTTGTGTTAACATTTTGTTTCGGGAAGAGAGGTTACATTTAGGTATATTACAGTAAGTGAAGGTTACATTTGTTTACAGTGCTAGTTGAGACAGGCAAGTTTTGAAGGAACAGGGAAGATCATCCATGGCTGTTTGAATGCTGGAGATCGTGGTCAACTGTTCTTAGTTGGATTTTGTATTTATGCAAAGTATCTTGATAACTTTGATAGTGCGATCCAGGACTCGCCACATGATTGGTTAGTATTCTTAGCGTTCCTTGTCATTTCCGAAATGTAATTGACTTATTACTTATTATTCATCTTCTTACTGTCTGCCATACGTGAGACGTGCCGTGTCGCAGCTCGATCGATGTCTCGGCATTGTTACTTAATCAGCTCTCTCGTACAAATGTAATAAATCGACTTAATTTACACCAAACATAAAAATAGAGAAGAAATTATTATATTAATGTAAGTGAACTGACTATAGATAACATTTTACGAATACCGGGCCGATGCGTGGGACTATGGCGGCGTTCCAACATAACTTCATGGAGAACTTCCCTTTCCCTATAATACAAAGAAACGGTCACAGAAGTTGCTCATGCTTGCAATACATCTATTTTCATTGCATCCTTTGAAATGTGAAAGAAAATTGAATGGAAGTGTGGAAATGAGCTTATCTTTTGATCGTACTTTACTTTGTGTTACCTACCAAAGTAATTACTCTTTTGGCTTTGCATTTAAAATGCTTTGGACAGTCAGTTCCTACCTCTTTATCGATTAATTTACTAGTGATTGTTGTTTTCGATGCCGCAGTTACGCAATCTAGGGTTAATGAACTCTTGCTTTGTTCTGACTGAACTTGTTTCAACATTGTTTTAATTTGTTTTTCGTGTTTTGTAGTATGAATAATACGAACCAAAATAAAAGTGTAAAAAGGAGCAAAGTTCGGTACAAAAAAAACGGGTTTGTCGGTTGATTTTAGTGAATGCCAAGTTATATTAATGTTCTTCCATACTTACAACGGACTGAACAAAAAAACATCTTCTGTTCTTGTAGTCGAGTAGATATTATAGTTTTGTATGGAACAAGCTGATATTTATTTAATTTTCTACCTTTGTAAAGTTCGTCATTATCAATCATAGCATAGGTAAATGCAATTTCTCTTAATTACTCTCGCATGTGAACTTGACAGTTCGATAGCTTGAGCTCAGTCGGCAGTGAACGTGCCTGCTGCGATAAGGGTGGCGGGATCGAATCCCGTAATAGACAAATATTTCTATGTAGAGCACAAATACAGACCAACACTGAAATAGAGAAAAAAATACCACTGTCTCATACAAAACAGCAGATTTTACTTTCGCGATTTCTTAATTGGTCCCATAGATAAAGTTGTTCAGCTTGATGGTCTGAAGCACCCCTTTAAGTAAGTATCCCATTTAATTTTACACTCTGTATTTATGTTTGTACCCATTTGTTTGTTTGTTTGTTTGTATATACAGTGTGTAAATTTAAATACGTTATATATGAAAGGGGGTGCTTAAGACCATCAAACTGATCAACTTTTATCAGCTGTTTCATACATTTGGGTCGAGTTATTGACGTTTTCTATGTTTTTTTTTAATGATTTCAATATTGGCTCCGGAGTGAAAGTTGTTCAGTTTGTTGTTCTGAAGCACCTCGTAACCACTATCACCACGTGACACTAATATGTAACGCATATAATTTTACACCCTGGTATAATATTTTTGTCCCTAGTGACCACAAATGACCATAGCTATAACGATTTCAGCTCGCGTATTACAAATTAATGCTTCTAATAGACTAATAAGCATTCTGGTTTGCGCCTATCCCGCCGGGCTATTTGTTCGTGACTGTATTACTAAGTTTGTGCATCCGGATTTCCTTGTTATGCGATAGTTAGTCTGAAAATGTCAACAGAAAAGTTCCTCCATAGTCCTAAATAAAGTATAGTCGATGCTTACTGGGTAATGCTACCTACATATTTGTCATTTCGAAAAAGTGCCTCGCTTCTACAGGGTCCTTCTTAATATGCTGACACTTTTTTAAGGCGATGACCAGACTATGAAACTGAACAACTTTCTCTATGGAATCAATATCGAAATCGCGAAAAAAAAAACAGCTGTCCCATACGTTTGGCTCCGAGTAGGTTTGCAGTTTTGTATGGAAGTGATGATTAATTTTCGCGATTTCGATGTTGGTCCCATAGAGGAAATTGTTCAGTTTGACGGTCTGATCATTCCCTTAAAAAAGTGTCAGCATATTAAGAAGGACCCTATATACAGGGTGTTAGGATAAACAGTTGCATTACTTAAAGGGGTGATTGTACCCATGATACTGAACAACTTTCCCTAAGAAACCTATAGAATATTTTTTCGACTTTTCATACTAAGCGTTTGGTCAGCATTTAGTATGGAAAGTGCAATTCTTTTTTTTTGCGAATTTCCCATAGGTTTCTTAGGGAAAGTAGATAAGTATCATGGGTAAAATCACATTTTAAAGTAATGTAACTGTTTGCCCTAACACCCTGTATTAAAAACATAAAATGTTTTTGAAACATAAGAAATGAGTGGACAGGACAGGCATCGTTAGCGTCGCAGAGATGTTTCTCTTTGTGAGAGATGGGCAGAGATATGTAGAGCTGACTGCCAACCTCCAGTATAATGGAGAGGAACCCGAAAAAGAAGAAGAGATAGCTAAGGGGGGTTAATCAATTAGAATATTATGTCTCAATAAACCATCAAAAACCCTATAAGCTAACTGATTATAAGTAGAGTAGATTCTAACCACTCCCAAAATAAATACTGAATACAGAAACTTTACCACTGTACTGTATGTAAGTATTAAGTAATCAATACGTAATATAAGTAGAATAAAACCGGTCAAGTGCGAGTCGGGCTACTCGCGCACCGAGGGTTCCGTACCACACCACCACAGAACACAACATCATTAGCTGAGAAAAAAAATTTTTTTTGTCCGGGTCCTTTAGCGCGAGACCGACTCACACTTGGCCGGTTTTTAGTATTTGTTGTTATTCTGTAGAGTTTGCTCTATAATCACACTTACCGTTTTTACTATAGAGCGTGAAGAAAAAACGTTGATAAAAACTAGTTTCTTGTTGAAAACCCCCCTTAATTTATAATTTTCTGCCATTTTTATTATTTGTTAACAAATCTGCCGCAATAACGCATAATCTGAGAAAATTTCAACTATCTAGCTATTACGGTTCAAAAGTTACAGCCCTAAATAGGTAGGACAGACGGACGGACGGACAACGTAGGCTTAGTAATAGGGTCTAGTTTTCACCCTTTGGGTACGGAACCCTAAAAATCATTGAAAAAGTCAGTAAAGGTCAAATTATACTGATCCGCTTACATCTAAAAAAAGTAAATAGGTACTTGGATTTCATATCTGCGAAGCTAAGAAAATAAAATATATGCAAACGAAAATGCTAAGAATTTATATCTCCAACATTTTCTGGAATATCTCGGAACATCTCGGTTTTCTTACAAAAATTTTAAATATTCAGCAAACGTGATCGTAAAAACTACTCATAAGCATATTACGATAATAGTAAAACAGAATGACATCGTTTTCATATTACACTATAATTCTCTTTAAAATATAAATTTTATTTCATTTATATTTTAGTGAAAAGCATCAAAAGTCCGCGTGAGCTCGGAGAGAGGGGATTGGGGAAAAATGGACAACGTTTTAGCAAGCGGCACGTTTTGCCGCGTTGCCAAGGGGGCTTGGCAAAGATTAGTTTGAAAGCGATGTAGACACGGCACATTTTATAAAAGGTTATACTTAACTGTAATTTTACACGTATTTTCTTTTTCTTTGGGGTTAATAAAGAATAGAAGCGTTTTGTTCTATAAATCGAGTAAATATCTGTCTTAAAACCGTTGTTTATTCAGCAATAAAATTAAAAGCATTATTTATACTTAATTTGACTAGTTAATGCGGTGAACCTAATTATTAACCGACTTCAAAAAAGGATTCTATATTCGTCTGTACGTATTTCTTGTATTACATTCGTTTTTTATTTGTTAGATTTTTAATTTACTGTTATCCTTTTAAATGTTTTTTTGTCTATGAAACCTAAAGAGATATAACCAAGGCGGTTACAAAAACTCGTGATAAGTTTTCCCCATCTTCATAATTTTATTCTATGGCAACAAGAATTCCGGTCACGCATTCCTCAGGGCAAGGGCGCGTGAAAAATATTACCGCACGACAGATAAACAGAGCTCTTGATTTGTTTTCGTTACGGGACCGCTTCGAAGGAAGATTGATGATTTCAATGATTCGAAGAAAAATTACGATCGTACAACACTTATACTGCCTAACCCGTTTTCCTCTTTTGTGTTACGTACCGAAAATTGAAATAAAGGAACATTTATATCGTGAATAGAATAGAATAGGATATCATTTATTTTTGCGAATATGGGTACATGGGTACATAATTATTATACAAGACAGAGATATACATATTCTGCGGTGGCCGTGTGGTTTTCGGTTTAGAAGAGACCACATTTTTTTTCCCGTGGTTGTTTTGCGAGCTAACTATGGTACATTTTTTATTTGGCATTATTTGCCAAAGACATGTAGAAAGACATTTTCAGATAAATGCGAAACAAAAGGCGAACAATTTTGTCTTAAGAGCCCTATGACAAGCTCAGTGGCGCCCATTATTACATCATTACATTAATAAAGATTTCTCAGTAAAGAAGGCCTAAATTAAAAAAGTGCTACTCCAATAAACTACAAAAGCCTTCAAGCTATTGTTATACAATACTTTTATAGGTTTTTTATAGGTCTAAATATACAAATTAAAATTTGAGTGTTTAGAACCTATAAAACTATTAAGTACTTATAACTTGAAGGCTTTTTTAGTTTATTGGAGTAGCACTTTTTTAATTTAGGCTTTCTTTATTGACAAATCTTTATTATTGTGACGATGGCGCCACTGAGCTTGTAATAGGCCTCCTAAATCAATTTACATTTATTAATAATTGAACTATATTTGATAGGGATGGGAATTGGTAGCCCAATTACAGCCATAAAGTTAGTAAACTAGAAATCTAATTTCGTGAATCCGTAATTGAGACCGCAGAGGGTTTTATTTGATTGTATCATAGAGATCAATAGAGATTAAATTGAAATTCATTCATAAATTATTATTAGAGAATTGATACTGACATAATCACGTCGGCACAAAACAGATAGGGACAGAAGGGCGGCTCCACGCAACGATCGAAACAGACGGATGGACGCGCACGTACGGACTCAAAATAAATAGGTAGATAGATGGTACCCTATCATCATCATCATCATCTTAGCCGATGGACGTCCACTGCTGGACATAGACCTCCCCCAAGGATCGCCATAACGACCGGTCCTGCGCTGCCCTCATCCAACGGGTTCCCGCCGCCTTGACCAGGTCGTCGGGATAGTACCCTATACAGGGTGTAAAATTAAATGGGACACTTACTAAACCCTAACAGCACAAATGTCTACAAGATGTCTAATAGATATCTACAAAATATCTAAGTGTCTACAAAACTTCTAATAGATATCTAGTAGATATTCTGTGCTGTGTGGGAAGGGGTGCTTCAGATCATCAAACTAACTTTTACTATGGGACCAACACTGGAATCGCGAAAAAAAATTCCGCTGTCCCATACAAAACTGCAAACATAACTCGACTGAAATGTACCCCCCAAGTACCCTAGATGCTCTCCTGACGTTCTTATCCGCACCAATCTATGAAAACGCACACCACCAAACCCAAAAATACGTTTTACCTATTTGTTTAAACAATAAATTTGAATTTTTCCTCTGGTAGAATAATTTAAACATATTTTTTCTCGCATTCATCCAAATTCTGAAATAAAACACGTTTCTTCAGCGCTAAAGCTGACTGTAGGCACAATTTCCTCCTGCCAACCGTACACGTGACTGCCATTTTATATTAGCAAACCATTTGCTCCTTCCTGAAGAGATTCGTGAGGGAGTCTTTATGTTGCCTGTGAATAGGTTTGGATTTGAGTTACTAGACATATTAGTATTACATGCCGAGATCAAGTCCCGTCCTATACTTACTGGATTTGTATGATTTAAATATGACAGCAAAGCTGGGTAGTAGGATTATCGTGGTACCTGTAGTGTCTATGCAAACGCGGAGTGGGGCAGTTGCCTACCGGCCGTTATCGGGTGCGGACGTGCGCACTCTGCATATACTACTTGCCTAGTGATCATCAGTAAATGTGTACTTATTTAGCAAACCATACAGTACCTATGGGCATGAGATACGAGAGAGAAATGTTACGAGACGAGTGTTAAGTATGAATGTAGTGTGGTACGAAAGGAAGGTCGAGGAAAAGATGGATGGATTGTGTGAAGTATGATATGTGTAAGAAAGAAGTGAGTTCTGAAACGACGGCTAAGACAGACGAATGGAAGAGGATGACATATTCCGCCGATTTCAAATAATGAGGAATGTAATATGATGAACATGGCTATATGTGCGTTGAGTTCTTGATACGACACGATATCAATCCATTTAGGAGAACTAGGTCTTTTTCTATGCTCAATTTTAGAGTGTTGTCTTTTTCTTGACAAGACATTTTCTGAGTAGGTCATTTTCTAGATTTTTCAAGCGGTAGTACAGTCAGTTCTTTTACTTGTGCTAGATTACTATATAGGTCTTCCTCTGTCTCTCTTCCCCTCTATTTACTGTTCAAAGTTTTTCCACTTGGTCTCTTTCATCCCACTGCTGGACCTCCTCCTTTATCCTCCATGCGTCGCTGTCTTGAGCCAGCTCCATCCACCCTTCATCGAAGGTATCTAGGTCGTAACTCCATCTCTTCCGGGGTCGACTTTGACGGCAACGTCCATTCACCGGGATCACGGGTTGTTAAAACTTTGGCCCATCTCTTCTAATAATAGTTTTGCAAAATTGTTCGTATCGTATCAAGTGTCATATAATTTTTTCACTCTGGTTGTCTGTTGTTCTTAGAATATTTATCTTTTCTTTAAAAATTAATGTGTTATTAGAGTTATTAGATCTGTCCAACTTTTCTATTTTCCTCCAGCACTACATCTCAAAAGGTTCCAGCCTATTTCGATAAAACTAGAACTATCGATTTAATTGATATAGCTAAACATTTTAGGGGTAACACGAGATAAACATTGCAGAAGTTTCACGAAATATCTCACAATTTGTCCCCCAATGAAAGTTCTTTCACTAAAACTGCTAATCGGGTAAATGGGAATAATTCCCGTGGGGAAAGGGGCACGGGGCAGGTGCCATGGGGTCCTGTGACTAGGGGAACGAAAGGAGCGTCCTTTATAGCGGGGTTAAACGTGCGAATCGTATGATTCAACGAACTGAATTGATAATGTGCATATAGTGGAAAAGGGTACAAGTGAAGATGTATTTGTACCCTTTTATCTATTTTAATTATGTACTTGAACCCCTTTTCACTAGAGGTAAGTACATTATGTTCATAATTTATTATAACTTAAATTTTATCTGGTTATTCCACATAAAAACACGACCGTATGTCAGAAAAATAGCTACAACTTTTTACTAGGTACGAGGGCGACACTGAAAGTTTCAAGAATGGACCAGTTAGTGACAATGCTAATGAAAAATTTATTTTAATTACGAATAAGAAACTCTTTATCAACCTACAGCCGAAAATGTTATTCGATTGTCATTTGTTTTAACGATTTGGCGGCAATTTGAAAAGTGCGTGTCGCGAGGCAAAACGAATTTAGCAAGGAAAAATGTTTTCTCCCCAATTTATTACGATTTTCGTCGTGGTCCTAGTCCATAACAAAGTTAATGATAAACTTCGATTGGTATTTCATGATGAAGCCCTGTCCCTTGACACTTGTTTACAACTGGTTAAATGAGTTTAGGCATGATCGGAGTAATCTCAGTGATGATCTACCTGGGAGATGTCGTTCAACGGCGACAACTGAAGAAAACGCCAATGCTGTGCAGCTCATGAGAGAGGCTGATAAGAGAGTGACCTACCAGCAGATACAGGCAAGCTTCAGCATTGATATGAGTCAAGTGCAAAAGATCCTACACGAATATTAAGGCGTAGGGAAGCTTTGTACTAGATGAATACCCCATAATTTAACCGATTTCAATAATTTCATAGTAAAGCAGAGGGGGACCACTGCTTCTCACAGAGGTTCCATTGAACGGGACGATACATAAAATGGAATGGAGGCCACTTCTAAAAATATTAAAAGTATTCCCAACCTCCTACTTCTATATACTTTTTATTGTCTTGAAACTTTCAGTGTCGCCCTCGTACTTTACAGGGTGTAACAAAACACCCTAGTAATACTTAAAGGGGTGCTTCAGACCGTCAAACTGAACAACTTTCACTATGGAGCCAACATCGAAATCACGAAAATAAAATCCGTTCTTTCATACAAAACAGCAGTACCGTCTCGACTCAAATGTATGGGGCGGCAGATTTTTGTTATTTTTTCTCGATGTTGACTCCATAGTGAAAGTTGTTCAGATTGATGGTCTGAAGCACCTCCGTATTACTAGGGTGTTTTGTTACACCCTGTATAAGAGTGCAGTTCTAATAATATTATTTTTATCTTTAGTTAGACATAATAATTATGTCAAAAAAAAAAGGTACTCAACTTATCGAAATAACAAATATTTTTTAAGTGAAATGTTACCCTTGTTCATCAAGTAGAAACCAGATTATGTTTTTTGTTAATTACGGAAAATAACAAAAGTAAGTACTTAAATATTATTCGGAAATCACCTTTCGCAATTAGTCAGAACCATAGACATTATTATACTACCTTCCGTAGTAGACCTAGTAAGTGTGTGAATGAGATTCCGATCATAATGAAAAAAGCTACGTGTGCGAAAGAGATTATAATATAATTGCCATAAAACCATTTTGAAACAATCTGGTCTCCGTCGGTATCCTGTCAACAAATTATCTCTCGTTATTTTATTGATTTTCTTTAAATTCATTTTGTGTTTTATAAGACGAATATAAAAAAAACATTATGGTATCATGTTCTGTAATGGAGTGCAGTGTAAATTCCACCAAAAACCCAAATAAAGAGACGTTACAAAGGTAAATAGGATTAGTACAGTACTACTTTCACAACACTTTTTCTCATATATTTTATTCTTAAAATTATTTCGTAATACATTCATTATATGCAGTAAACGTCCTATTTTCTAAATAATATATCATTTCAAATAATTATGTGTAAGATAAAAAAATATTGTGTACGTGAAAAAGAAACCGTTTCGCATAGAGATTGTCCAAAATCTAATCGATATGTCGATAGTTTTGAAATTTATTTTTCTAATCGACCACCTAACTCCCTCCGTTCATGTCACGTGAGATTTTCTGTTATTTTTTTTAACTTATTGAAAGGCGGATTTAGCCTGGCCAAATATTGCCAGAAAATCTCTGTCCGAAAAATTCTTACACGCCGATTTTGACGGAATGGTTTTACTAATTGCGACATTATAACATTACTATTTAGCATGTCCATAACCCATGATACATACTGACAGATTGACAGATTTATCAAAAATCATTATTCCTCTCTTTCGACACATAAAATAAGTATAATAATTTAGCGATATTTTGTTACATTGCACAGTGTAATATCGGACCCTAAAATCGAACGTGGCCCATTTTTTGCCAGAAATAGATAGTTAATAAATACAATTTGAACACAATAGTGAAACTCCCGATTCCATATTGGAAATCCGAATTTAATAAAAGCGAAAAGTCCTTTAAGAAATATTACTGATTTCCGGATATTTTCTGAGGAATTAAAAGTGACAACTCTAACCCAAACTTTAAATCTATAATATTATATTAGAGAGTCCATGGAATTGGTTGCTAGTTTTTTTTACCCGATATGGTTGACTTCAGTGAAAAAAATAAAGAAGAAAAATATTAAATAATTAATATTTAAATTTCTACGACCTGCACGAGTCTCAAACTATTCTTAAAACAAGTGTAAATTAAAGATCTTTCGACATGTATATGCAGCAAAGCAGTAACAGGTTTAGATATTTTAATTTTTTTTATTTTCTGATATCCGGCATAAAAAGTAGGCGATTTTCAGATTTTTTTTGTCTCTCAAACTATAAATCGCAGACAATCGGGAGTTTCAATCTTGTATTCAAAATGTTATTAACTATATTTCTAGCAAAAAATGGACCACGTCTGATTTTAGGGTCCGATATTACACTGCGCACTTATGGACTGTGCGACCGGGCCAAAGTAATGCTTAATATTATTGACTGGGTAACTTCGTAACTTCCAGATTTCCTGCAAATGCAATAACGATACAAAAAATGGGTACGAATGTCAAATAGAATACGCTAGGAGCCTAAAACAAATATATGGTATGCAGTCGACATTTCAAAGAAAACTGTTTCGTGCCACGAAATCACCGATCGGCGTCTTTAATAGAAAGGATCTATACCTACTGAATTTGTCCCGGTGTTGGTAGGTGTTTATTCGTTATATGTGGGCGTCCAATCATAAAGGGTTCAGTAGTGGGGTATAGAGTTAAGACTAGATTCGGAATCTAGAATAGTCAATTGATAATATTGATTAATAAAATTTTCAAAAACTGGCATAGTTTTTTTTTATCTGACATTTGTAGTTGAAACTCTGAAAAAGCTTGTTTTAAGAAAAAACATTTTTAAAGTTCGATAAAAAACACTTCTACTTATTTGTTACATAGATTTTGATTTATTAATGTAGATTAAGATATTCTGCATGAAATCCACATATAATTATATGTGAAACTTTATAAAATAAAAAGTTACGATCTAAACAAAGAATTGATACAAAGTTTAGTAAAAAGGTCCACTTGTCGTTGTTTAGTACAAAGTGAGTAAATACGACCACATAATGTAATAAATAAAAAAGCAAAGTTAAGTAAATTATATTCGTACTCTATTTAAGAACTAACAAAATAACAGACGAGATCTTTTTGATTATAATTTGAACAGAACACTGAATCTTTAAAAATTACATAAACTATATATATAATTATATATATAATATATATATAATACTATAAACTCTATATATATTATATATATAATACTATAAACTCGTATTTTTTTTTTAAATTCTCCTTTTAGAAGAACTTAAAATAGTTTCCAGTTTTTTAACCGACTTCAAAAAAGGAGGAGGTTTTAGTATTTATATTCACATATTCACCATTGGTTTATCTAGTGAAATCATAAAAAAATCTGTAAAAAGTACTTTTGTTAATTCTTTTTAATCGAAAAAACGGCACACGCACGCAGTTTTCGTGGGGCTGGGCTGGGCAATCGCGTTTTTAATAGAAAATATTCGTCTGAACCTATGGCCCCTTAAGTTTCAGTTTTATAACAGTGTAGGTAGATAGATTAAAGTAAGATAAAGTTTCATCAAAATCTGTTCAGTAGTTTAGCGAGATAATTTACATACCAGTTTTTTAGGTCTAATTATTAGATTTTAAACTCACTCAAGTCCAATTTTTTTTCTTCAAAATAATGTATTTTTGTTCAAAATAATATCAAATAGCTTTCTGAAGTCATGTTTTTGACTCTACCACCGCGTCGGGAGTGTTTCGCTGTAGAGAAGATGCGGCCTGAAACTGAACAACACATTGGTTTCACACAATAAGTTTCATCATAATCGGATGTAACATCCCCGTCATATTGATTTTGTTCGTATAAAATGTATCCTCTATGTCACCCAGACCATAAATAATAACGAATCGATTGCCACCTCATTCATCAACATCGGCTCAGTAGTTTAGGTGCTACGGCGGAACATATACGTAAATGCATGGAATCAAAATCAGCATAATTTATCATACTTAATCATGAGAACCGTGGTTCTTTTCTCTTTGAAACGCTGCTAGTTTCAATTATGTATCGCAAAATTCTTCGAAATTATATTGCACCTGTACATTCTGTGAAAAAACAGGATAGGTTTTTAAGTCCTGGCTACTACAGCAGGTTTTTATTATTTTCATAAATTCGATTCCATATCAAAAATAAAGAAATCTTTGATTCAGGGACCCCTAAACACTATAGTCATGTGCTTTTATTACAAAATATTTTCAATGCTCAGACACACATTTCAGTTTTATAATAAGTAGTGTATGTAGACAAATTATAACCCAGCAGATTAAAACCTTATAGAAGTCGGTGTGATTATGATATCAATAATGCGGATACGTCAATGTCACATCACAAAAACTCACACACATACCAATTTCGCACATACTGACATTTCGGTTTTGGTGATGCGATAATGAGGAGTCACTTGAGCCTCTACCCGCACATTATAACTTCGCAATTCCGGGAACATTTTCATTCCAAATTCAACTCTTATTACAATGAAGCGCGGACCGAAACAGTGGCGATATAGCGAACATCGAAAGTGCGGGTACAGGGCTTGGTCTACTCGGTAGTATCTTTTAAATCGAAAAAACGGCACACGCACGTGATGCGCGCACTTTTCGTGGGGCTGGGCAATTGCGTTTTTCATAGAAAATATTCGTCGACCTATGGCCTATGACCTAAGTAACAGTTTTAAAGCAGTGTAGGTAGATGGATTGTAAGCCTAGCCGATTTAGACTTCGTAATATTAAAATATAATAGTAGTAGTGACTACTATAAATTAGTGATGTAACATTGACATATTCGCTATTATCGGTATCAAAATCACATCGACTACTAAGTAGTCGATAATCTGATATCGATGATTTTGATATCGATAATCGCGAATACGTCAATGTCACATCACTAGAACTCACACACGTATCAATTTCGCACATATTGACATTTCGGTTTCGGTGATGCGATATTGAGGAGTTCCTCAGTCTACTCGGAAGTATAATATGTTTATGGTCAGAACAATCAAATTATTCGGAACGTGAATGATCGAAATACTTGTGTAAGAACTTTGTACTAATATTCAAGTACTCTTAATTATGCAAAACCATCTTAGCAAATGTTATTACACCAATTTACATACGAGAAATTCTGCAGACTGATGTCAAACATTAAAAGGTAAATAACGGAAACACACGGCTTTGTAAAACTGTCATAGACGCTGAGTTTCATATTAAAATTTAATATTCTCATCCAGATAAGCTTCAAGAAATAAAGGTGGAGAGACAACCTAGTGAGGATTGGAGAATGGAGAGTGAAAGGGGCGTGGCCTTTGCCCAGAAGTGGGACACAGAAAGGACTCGGGTAAAAAAATAAATTTACAATTTCTTCATCGTAGTTTCTCAATAAAGCTCCACTGAACGCTGTCAGGCTCGCCGAATATCTGGCCAGTAAAGACACACAATAGGAGAACAATTCACACAAAAACACGTAGATTGTGGTTTCTTCCTTGGTGTTTAATAGAAACAAAGTGTTTTAAAAACCATGAAAGAATTGTCCAAGCTATAGATGCCATTCAAATAAAAAAAAGATGTCATCAACCTACCCGGCCATTTCGGATGACCCACCCCTGTCTTTCCTGATTTCAGCAACCGCTTATTAAGGTTTTACTCCATTATGCAATTTAAACCTAATTACTTTTTCATAAGTCCACTGTTCCTAGGCGTTTGCATACGCAATACTGTCGCGTATGTTTCCACCGAATCTTACTAATGTAGAGTTTAAATTGTCTACAACTATGTACGTAATGCTTATATGTAGGTATGTAACGTATGTGTGTGTGTAAAACTACAATACATTAAGCGGAATTATTGTTGAAAATGCGGCATTAGGCGCGAGGCGGAAGTAAGGGATTTTGTATGAAACCGCTTGTAATGCTGCATATCCTCTTTTATGTGACGTTGGGAATTTAAATGGAGAACAATCTTAAACCTAGAATGTTTTGGTAAAGTTTTTGAGGAGATAAATTGTATGTTCAGGTAGCTTTCGCATAGACATTAAAAATGCTATTTCCCAACCGCACAAATGTCTACAAAATATCTAATAGATATCTAGTAGATATTCTGTGCTGTGTGGGTTCTTCACATCATCAGCCTACATATATTTTATCCGTGCCACCGCAGGGCACAGACCTACCCTCAAGGAGGGTGTAATGAGCGTTAGTCCACCATGCGGATTGGTCGACTACACTATACAGTTACGTATCAGAATTTCTTCTTCAGCGTATGCAGGTTACCTCACAATGTTTTCCTTCACCGTTTGAGAGCAGTCGTTATTTACTTAGATAAGTCCGTAGCTCCCGGTAACGACAAATTTTCGATTTTAAATACAATGTAAAATATCGACTAGTCGTCCATCAAACCGAAAAAAAAGAAGTACATTTGTACGAAAAGTGTTTTTTTTTTCGACAAAACGTTATTCGGCAAAGTATTGATTCGAAGAAGACTATTTGACGAAATGTGTTGTAGTAGAAACTATCATTTTACTATCTTTCGTTGAAGGGTAGTTCAGCATAAAATGTAGATGCCATACATTCTTGTTGTAATGATCTGTTTTATTGTTCTATTATCGAAATGATAAGACTTGTTTGCATCAGTGATTCGATTGTACAAGAAAACCTAGGGTTGTCACGACGTCGAACTAATGAGTACTGAAAGCCCTTTGATAAAATTATGACTTCCAACATTGACTTACCCACTACTGGACGACAGTTCCGCGCAGTGTCTAAACCAAAAGAATAACAACACGCACAAAGAGTGACAATTACGCGCCTGTCTGTTTGATCGAACAACTACACGCACTAATAATAGACTGGTAGATTTTTTTCAAGTTGTATTGGATTTTTAACGTCTAACGGCGTTTTGAGAAACTTTTTGGCACCGGGTTTTTTTAGACTAATTAGACCCCGCTGAACACGATTCTGCCCGGTGCCACCCTGTCCCCCGCTTCCTTAACCCCCCACCCCCCAAAATGTGTCCCTAACTGGGTTTTTTTTAGTTTTATAATGCATTGTAATAAGGAAAAAAAAATAATGTTAATATTTTCGATGATTTTAGTTGGTTTATTACTGAAACGTACTTACATTTATGTAGTTGTTAGGACCTTTTTTCAATTTTTTATAAGACCCGGTGTTCATTACTTGGTAAGTCAATGATTTTCAAAAATATAACTTATGTATCTACATATACCTAGTGCAGTTATCATTCTAAAAAAAATTTAAACTTTAGTTTGTATCTTCATTGATATTTTCACATGTAACCTTCGAATCACTTAATTTACATTTACATTTTATAGCTACAAAGCTTACGAGAGCGGTAGGTAATATTGTATTCGAATTGTAGCAAATATACAAATAATAACGCAACAGGGCTAATACGAATGCCATATGTTCAATATTTCTTGCTCGTGTATTTGTAGTGTTGCCTCAATGGATGCAATTATATTGTAATTTTAGTAAGGAAGCGATTACAATACCAGTATATAAGCGAGTACAAATACATGCAAATCTAATACCTTAATGACAGAGTAATATAATTACCCTTAAGTGACTTATTCTTGTATATACAGGATGTAACAAAACACCCTAGTAAAATTTATTGGGGTGGTTTAGACTTTATAAAACTGAATAGTTTTCAGTATGGAGACAAAATCGAAAACAAAACAGTTATCCTATATAGTCCAGCAGGTACACACGGCGACAGATCAAACTACCCATAGTTGAACTTTATGTTCATGGACATAAGGTCGAACTATGGGTAGGTTGATCTGTCGCCGTGCGTACATACAGTAGTTTTAAAACAGTTCTTTTTTTTCGCGATTTTGAAGTTGGCTCCATAGTGAAAGTTGATCAGTTTGATGGTCTGAGACACCTTTAAAATATTTCTAGGGTGTTATATGGTACACATTGCACCATTACACCATGCACCGTTACTACACGGGGTCTTTTTTTAGGAGATAATTACGCCATCAAATTGAAAAACTTTCTTTATGGAACCAACATCGAATCAGCAGTTCCAAACAAAACTACAAGGATTTACCAAAGAAAGTTTTTTATTAGGGTTCCGTACCCAAAGGGTAAAAACGGGACCCTATTACTAAGCCTACGTTGTCCGTCCGTCCGTCCGTCCGTCTGTCCGTCTGTCCGTATGTCCGTCCGTCCGTCCGTCTGTCCTACCTATTTAGGGCTGTAACTTTTGAACCGTAATAGCTAGATAGTAGAAATTTTCTCAGATTATGCGTTATTACGGCGGATTTGTTAACAAATAATAAAAATGACAAAAAGTTAAAAATTAAGGGGGGTTCTCAACAAGAAACTAATTTTTATCAACGTTTTTTCTTCACGCTCTACAGAATAACAACAAATACTAAAAACCGGCCAAGTGTGAGTCGGTCTTGCGCTAAAGGTCCCGGATAAAAAAAATTTTCTAAGTTAATAATGTTGTGTTCTGTGGTGGTGTGGTACGGAACCCTCGGTGCGCGAGTAGCCCGACTCACACTTGACCGGTTTTTTCTATTGACATCGATTTTCGATATAATTATCCGGGGATGCCATTTTACAAAATAGCTGGCGAAAACGCGGCCAAATCCTTTGTACCTCTCTAAGCACAACGAGGAGGAACCAACCTGATCGTGCGTTCATAATAATGTTCGCTTTAAAACTCCGAAACCTAGGCTATGAAACTTTATAACCATAGTTATAAAGTTTCATACACACTAACGATACACACTACTTTATATGAACGTAGCAACACCGTATAGTTTGAGTAATGAATGCTCTTGTTCAACTATCTTGTTACATAAGATTATGTAATAGGGCAGATACATAACAAAGGATATCGTGTATCACGTACTAATTTATATACCTACTAGCTATAGCTCTAAATAAAATTCAACGGCAATGCTAACTTAATCACCTTTGATTAAATTAAAATAGCGGAAGATAAGTTACATTTTTCCATTACGCACTCGAAAAATGGGCCTGCTTTTCATGTAGGTACTGTAGAGATTGCATATTATGGGGTTTAATACTAGCTGCCGTACAAGATTGAATTTGGAACACATAACGAGTGAAAAGTAATGCTTTGTGGTTTGTTTTTTCTTTTTGAATTATTTGTAAACATTTAGAAATAAATAAAATAAAAGTATCTCAGTCACGCAATGCCGCTCTAAGTAAATTAGGTGACGGGGCCTAATTTATGTAGTCTGTAGTAGTCACCTATCTTGCTATTTTAATTTAATCAAAGTCATCAGTGCCTCAGAATGAAATAAAACTAATACGTATACCTTATCCGGGGATCCAGCAATCAATCAATCAAACCAAAATACTTTATTACTTGCATGTGCTAATAACAGATAGTATGGGGGTTTGCAGTAGATCATGAGACCCTTTTGGTTGTAGCAATCGTCGTTCATAAGTAAGAAATAGATGAGCATTACAGTCCTATGTAAATCTTAGCATATTTTTGTCCGAATACTTACTAGTATTATTTAACTTCCGTGTGGTGTCGGCTAAGAATAGCACCACCTCATTTCCTCCCGTGGGTGTCGTAAAAGGCGAGTAAAGGATCTACCGGAGGATGCACGGAGAAAAATTTCTGTGACAGCAGTTTTATTTTGTAGGCTGTACTAGAAAAAGTGTTGTTGTAAATCTAATTCTCGTAAATTTAACTAAAATTTACTTTCAACAACACATTTTCTAGTAAAGTCTACTAAAATTAAATAGTTGTAACCGGTATTTTTTTTTAGTAGACTTTACGAGAAAATGTGCTGTTGAAAGTAAATTTTAGTTAAATTTACGAGAATTAGATTTACAACAACACTTTTTCTAGTACAGCCTACAAAATAAAACTGCTGTCACAGAAATTTTTCTCCGTGTGGGCAGCAGCATCCTCTGAGCTTACACACATTCAATCCAACTGCGATCGCCAACCCGCCTGCCAAGCGTGGCGATTATGGCAAATCTCCCCATTTCGGGGGAGGCCTATGTCCAGCAGTGGACGTCTATCGGCTGATATGATGATGATGATTATGATTATTTAACTTCACAGTTAACACCAATAGCTAGATTGCGCAATCCTAAAACCAAAGTTTTCTGAGATATTCGTATTGAGGGAAATTTTTTAGCGTTGATTGTGCATTTAATTTTATTAGTAACTAGCGGCCTGTCCCGACTTCGCACGGGTGGACGTCTAATCTTTTCTAGCAATAAATATAGCTTATGTAACTCAAGGTGAATGTAGCTTTCTAATGGTGAAAGAATTTTTAAAATCGGTGCAGTAGTTTTTGAGTTTATTCATTACAAACATACACATACACAAAAATACAAATCTTTCCTCTTTATAATATTAGCAGGTACGAGCTTTTACCCTCGTCTTCGTCCGCATAAATTATATACCAGATTTTAAGTCAGATGATAAGCTATCAAACAAAAAAAGTTTCATCAAAATCGGTTCAGCAGTTTTTGCGTGATACTCGAACAAACAAACACCCAAACAAACAAACAAACAAACAAACAAACGAACAAACAAACAAACAGACAGGCAAAAAGTCCAAAAATTTGTGATTTGGAATCAGGGAAGCCTAAAAACCATATCGTAATATTTTTTTTGTAAATATCTTCAATGTACAGACACACTTCTGTTACAGTTTTATAATAGTTTATTTAGATAGATATAGATTAAAGTCAACAATAAATAAAACAATCAGCAAGCCTTAACGCTTATTGTCAAATCTCTACATGGGCAATCAGCAAGCCTTTTCTGATTTGAAAATATCGATTTCTTATTTAAAAACTATGTAGCGAAAAAAATATTTACCGTGAATATTTATGAACCGTTAGTCTATTTTGCTTTATAATCTGTGTGCAGTAATACCAAAGGACTCGCTTTGAAGTCCGCTACCCGCTCCTCTCACCACCAACCCCCACCCCTATCACAAAGCGTCTCGCTCCAGTTTCAACCAAACACATTAGCGGCAGGATAACCGTACAAACCGTTCATTATTATATGTTAGTAGATTTGTACCGGCTATAGCTCTACTCTGTTACTAACTAACACTAGCTCGCTATAATTGCGTTGCCATGATTAATAGTCTAATTTGCTATCTAGTTGGATAGAGTGGTGGCCGAGATTAGGTAAAAGAGAAGTGGGTCGTTCGGTAGCCAGGTGGGCTGATTACATTTGGAAATGTGTCGGACCTGAATGCAATTGGCACAGGACCGATAAGGATGGCATATTTGGGAGCAGGCTTATGCTCTGCAGTGGGTGGATACGGGCTGATGATGATGATCTGAATAAATATTGTTTAGTGCAATAAATACATTATTTACTTTGTGCGTTTTTCCCCAGTTGGTTAGGACATTGCAGGTTGAATCACCTGATTGTCTGAAAAGAAAAATGATTCCGTGCTTCGGATGGCACGTTAAGCCGTTGGTCCCGGCTACTATCTCTGGTGGTAGTAGTCGTTACATAAAAACCACGTCAGAGGCCGTAAGGCGGTCTGAAAAAACTCTGACACCAGGGCTCTGCCCACACGATAAGAAAGAAGAAAGAATACATTATTTATTGTCTCAATTAGCAACACAGTATGTTTCTTACAATCTAATTATAATGTAGGAGAATCTTTTGAGATAAAAGGTCGAGGCTCAGATGTGTTGGGGTTGAACCCACGCAGTGCTGATTTTCAATCCCTCCCTTCTCCCTAAGGTCTTGAGTGGGAGATGAGGAAATGAGGGCAGATGAATTATACAGATGCTCTCACCTACAATACCTACACCTACAATACCTACACCTACAATAATTTAGGTACAATCAAATTATAAAATCAAATGAATGTACAAATGAACAAAATTTGTTCATTTGTTCATTCATTTGATTTTATAATTTGACGGTATTCATTTCATTTAGTGAACCTTCTGTGTGAGATTAAGAAACACTTGATATTAGTTCTGCGTGCGCTAGCACTGCATTTCCGCCAGTGTCAAGTCTAGCGTTTGTAGCAGTATCTATCCCAAAATCAGGGATTGTTTTTGACCAAGAACAGGAAGAGATTGCGGTGCCTCGTGACAGGCAAAAACGGAAACCGCGCGAACACAATGCATGACAAGTACTCGTGTCAGAACCTGCAACGTGACTCCTTGATATTATTTATTTAAAAAAAGGACGAAACTGACATGTTGCTTATAAATCTGACAAACAGCACATCCACACACAAACACGACACATCTGTGTGACAAAAATGTTCAAGATATTTAAAATTGCAACTAAATCGCACTGGACATTCCCGGTAGAATATGGGCCTATCCCTCTCACCCATATTCGTAGGTAGAGGCCTCTGCCCTGCAGTGGCTTCCTACAAACTGTAACTTAATCACTTTACTTACTTACCTACAAAACAATGGGCCTAAGTAAAAGAGACAATTTCTCCAGCTATTGAAAGGCAAGGCCCCCATAAAACTTTAGCGTTTAATTGGCGTATAGTTATGGAACTCATGTCGATTTGTTTCTTATAATCTCTAGATTATAGTGGTAATATAAGGTAGGTGGTGGTAGTGGTGGTGGTAATTTGTGTGACACTGTCCAAGATATTTATTTATTATTTTTTTTATTATTAATATTAGCTATACCTCATCTAAACGGAGTGTCGCGTAATCGCAATTGGCGCACATCTTATCTTGGTAAGATAGGTTGGTTTTTCATTTTGTATTTTCGTATTAACATATAAGATGTTCCTATACAAGCATTGCTTTACATGTGCCGTTTAAATAGGAAAGCAAAAAAAGTCAAAACGGCGCATTTATTATATTTATTTTATAATTCCGTTTGCATTTTTACCAAATCTTTCGTCCGATTACTATAGTAAATCTAAATTATGTTTTTAGAGAGTGTAATATCATCAATAAATGTAACCGTTTGTATAATGATAAATTTGACTCCTTTAAAATGCAATTTGTTTAGAAACAACCCTTTGTCACAAATTTATAACTCTAGCACAGTTCAGTGACTCTACGCGTTCCATAAATATAACAGATATCAAACGTGGCGCCACCGGTCTAGAGAATCAAGATGTGTATTCAGAGACACGACGTGAAGTGATAAATTGCTCTCGGCACTTAGTCTTTGTGTTTGTACTAGGACGATTAATGATAAATTGCTGCTTTGAACACATTTTATTTTATTTCAATTTGACTTTTATTAAAAATGTAATTCGACAGTTTTTCCAGACCGCCTTACGGCCTCTGACGTGGTTTTTATGTAACGACTACTACCACCAGAGATAGTAGCCGGGACCAACGGCTTAACGTGCCATATGAAGCACGGAATCCTTTTTCTTTTCAGACAATCAGGTGATTCAGCCTGCAATGTCCTAACCAACTGGGGAAAAACGCAACAAAGTGACATATCACTAGGTTTCCCCCGTGGGAATCGAACCCACGACCTCCGTATCGAGAGCCAATGCACTTAACCATTAGACCACGGAGATAGTTCGACTCAAATTATCTGACGCAGAACAATTAATGCTTCAATAGAATCGGCTGTTCAGTATCAATAGACCTACCAAGTAAAAAGCTAGCCAGCACGTGGTGAAAAACCGTATCCGAGGATTTGGAACAGGAGACCAAGCTTCATAGCCTAGCCCACCGCCGCAGAGTGGCCTGCTTGTGGGTCTTCTACAGATTATACTTCGGTGAGTGTACCCATGAGCTACATGAGCTCATCTCGCCTTCCCCTTTCTACTATCGAACTTTCAGATGCACCGTGGGATATCACCCTTTCTTGGTTGACATCCCACATATCCGCACCAAGCGCCTTTCTGAATCTTTCATAATGCGCACAGCCAAGGAGTGGAATGCCTTACCTGCATCAGTATTTCCGAGCGCTTACAACCCGAATTCCTTTAAAGTACGAGTGAATAGGCTTCTTCTGGGTAAGCTCGCTACATCTTCGACCCCGTCTTCGTCCTGAGGACTAGATTGAGGTCAAGAGCAAACCCATACTTAATAAAAAATAAATAAAAAAAGGAATAGTTGGGGACACGAACAACCCAAAATAGAACCCCTTGGCGTCTAAAAAAGAGAGCCTACCCCAAGTAAGGGATGTGCATATCTAACCAAGAAAGAAGAAGAAGAAGAAACTTTGATAACCTATATCTTGATGGACACTGATAAAAATATTAACATAGGTAGTTAATTCTTTTCGTTTATGTGATGCACTATTTTTTATTTGGAATAATCAGGGATAAATAACAATAGAATATAACTAAGTAACTAAAATAAAACTTAGCTTACGCGTAAACGCGACAAGCGTCATGGGCTCCTTTGCACCCGGTATGACCAGGGGAGGACTTTTTGACTGAGTGTAATTCGATTATAATTATTTATTGTAAATATTTTATTTAAGTCGTGTTAATCACGTATCTGGTAAAATAAATTAATACCGAATACAAAATTGGGTAAACATGTATGTTTTGCATTACAGTGCACAGGTAACACAGTCGGTAATTTTCAAAAACAATTTTCGTTATTTATTAACCGACTTCAAAAAGGAGGAGGTTACTCAATTCGACCATATATATTTTTTAACCCAATATTTAAATCAATTAAAGCGCTACAATTATGTTGAATGATACATAAGAATTAAAATCAACATTTTTCCAAAATAATCAAACATAGTAAACCATAATATCACATGGTAATAAAGTCAAGTTTACTACAGTAAATCTGAATCTACAATGCTGCGCTTGAAAAAGCCCTTTCAATACAAAGTACCAGGTAAAGTTTATTCAGCAATGCAAGTTTGAATACGTTTGTTCACACTTTAATAGTATTTGCTTAGCACTTTGATGTCTCTTGGCGCTCTCTGATATGCAGACGGGACATTTACGTTCAGTTGCTTACTAAGTATATATTAGTAGGTATACGTACACTCGAGAGCAATGAATACGGGTCACCAACATCATAAAACTGGAAAAATAGTTTAGAAAATCTAGGTGTCGCGTCACAAATAACATATTTGCAATTTATAATATAATTACGAAGATATAAAGATTTTAAAATTTTGTATGAAAAATGTCAAAGCTTTATATCTTCGTAATTATATTATAAATTGCAAATGTTATTTCTTATTTGTGACGCGACATCTAGATTTTTTAAACTATTTTTCCATATATACAAAGTTACTTATATTAATACCGTCTACGCTTATTGTGCGTCAAAGTTTTGTAAAAAATTTACCCCTCTGGCTTGACCGAGCGTATTGTGCTGCCCCAATTGTATATTTTTATTTCTAAACAATTAAACAACATTTCCAAAAACAAGAATGTCACATTGTAGTCCTGATAGGCTTTCTATTTAACGAAACATTACGGATTATTGTTTTATGCTTGCAGCTATTATCGTTAAAACCGCCAAAAGGAAATGACGTTTTAACATCTTAGCCAAAAGTGGCCACTTTTGGCGGTTTTAAAGATAATAACTACAAACGTTATAAAAACTGCACCTAGTCTTTACAACAATTTCAAGACATAATTATAACAAGTGCTTGGTCATAAAAGGCTATTTGACAACTAGTCAAATCAGCTACTCTTTATCGGACGTCAAAACGTGCGCTTTGTATGAACATTTGTACTAAATAATGAGTTGTGACGTCATCAACATTTCATTCCTTTTAAAAGTGTTTCTTATTATTAAAAATAGTACTCAAGCGAAAACCTCATTGAAAATTGGAGTTAAGCTTTATTTTCTCACGTCTTTTTTATTGAGAAGATAAAAATAAAATATATTGTATGTTGTCAAATACCCAATTATATTAAACAAGTTAGGTATACTTTAAGGAATTTCATAAACTTATGCAGGTTTCAACCAATTAACTTTTATCTTAGTATTATTTAATTCTACATGTATTTCTAAGTTTTCTCAATGTACGGTACTTATAAGACTTGATCTGAAATAACAGCCCTTTCCACCAAACTTCTTTATTTGTCTGTTCCCTTTCCATACCAAATGTCTTTGTTTCATAGGTACAGGCAAAGCCAAACTAATCGCTAAATGTAACATACTTAACTAAAATAACTTTAGTTAGGTTCCATAATATAAAAAAGTATAAATAATCTAAGAAATTATATTAGACAATCAGTAAATATTTTAAATAAACTTATTATAATAAATCTGAACTAAATCTGAATTACCAATAACACATTTCTCCTAAAGAATCTTGAAGCCAATTTAAATATCAATTGAGACATAAACTCACGACTATTATCTCTTCTGATGTAGGCACAAACATTGCTACAACTACTATCTTTTTATGCGTCTAGTTGTAACATTATAGCATATTTCATGTAATTCCCAAGTCAATTTACGTTTGAAAATCGAATCCAATAAATCACATATAAAGCTAAATATTAATCTAAAAAACTATTCATGTGCAAACTTAATAATTTATTAAATACTGACCCAATTTTGCTGGATTGCAGACCGCTGCACCGAAGAAAAAAAACAAAAGGAAAAATTTCATTTTCCAATCCATATTTCTCACTAACACAGTCACTTTTCACACGAAATTTTTGACTAAACTATTTTTGTCACTGCATCACATTTTTTTCTCGATCACAAATTATCGGCTACGAAGTGCTACGGCGTAGCTCGTAGACGTCCGCGCCGGTCTACGGCGCCCAGTCAACTGGCTTGGCTGCTACGACAGGCTACATTCAGAGTTTCATTTTATTGATTCTTTTAAATGTTATTTTTGGAGTTTTTACACGTTGTATTACTATGTGATGGGATATCGTCAACCCGTTTTTTTACATTTTTGTAATTATTATTTATTTTATTAATGGACTCAATTACTGCACTATTTTTTCAATTTACTGTAACGTTTCTTCTATAAACAGTAACGGTAACAAGGTGTTACAAAAATATAAATAAACATTTGAGGCGGTTTAGACCATCAAACTGAACAACTTTTACTATAGGACCAATATCGAAATCGCGAAAAGAAAAACGAATTTTCCATAGTAAACTACAAATCTACTCGAGCTAAACGTATGGGACAGCTGATTTTTTCTTCGCGATTTCGATGTTGGTCCCATAGTGAAAGTTGTTCAGTTTGATCGTCTAAACAACCCCTTTAAAAGTTCTAAATTTTTATTTTAACTTTTGTAACACCCTGTATAATACAAATAATACAATTATGTAATACAATTATTGTTTTTAAGAAAAAAACAGCTGAGAAGAGATTTCGGAGCCTCGTGGCAAGCTCAAACGCAAACGACAATCACTCGCGGCAAAAAATCCAACGTAACACTTTATACATTTTTTTTACCCGAAAAATATTGAAATCGAAGAAAGTAATTACATTTGAGTAAATGTAATACAAGCTAATGACAACGTTTTTCCTTGTTTCTTGCTTATTATATTTTGTATTAAGGTAAATTTCTGTTGAATTACGTTGTACAATTTTACATAATTGCTGCGTTTGTTTTTTTTTATCATAATATTTTTTTTATCTGGCACGAGATACGCAGGTCACAGGTTCAAATTCATTATTATCTTCTACAATACACTAATGATAAAACTCTTACATAAGCAATGTTTGATGATACATGTATTAGAAAAACATTTACGATGTGGTCCTTTTAGTGCCCCTGGCAATCATAGATTTTATATTTGATGTGTGTCTGTCTATTTGTTTGTTTATTCGAGTATCACGAAAAAATTACTACATAGATTTGTGAAACTTTTTGTTTTTAAAAGCTTATGATTAACACGTTGAACGTCGGCGGGTCACAATGGCCTCGATTCGGACTGTACCACGACTTAACTTAACTAAATTTATTCCTGTCACTTTCTAAAATAAGATTAAGAAAAGAGACAGAAAACCAACAGCTGACTTTAGTGCTGTCAAAGTGACGTTACACGCCCAAAATAAGATGCAATCATAATGTACGCCATCTTATTTAAAGCGTTTTTGGTCGTTTAACGTCACTTTGACAGCACTAAAGTCAGCTGTTGGTTTTCGGTCTCTTTTCTTAATCTTATTTTAGAAAGTGACAGGAATAAATTTAGTTAAGTTAAGTCGTGACACAGTCCGAATCGAGGCCAATAACAATAGATTTTCCATTGTTTGTCGGTCTTTTGGCAGTCAAAGCCTTGACTAAGTATTAAAACCCGGCCAAGTGCGTGTCGGGCCATGTGCAGTGTAGGGTTTCGTAGTTGCCCATCACAATATACGGAAGAAGGACTTAGAAGGGGGCTTTTTGTTTTTCATACTACGGTTTAACGGCTAATAAGGTCTAAAAAGAAATATTAATTAGTTATATATGCTATTGCCGTGCATTTTTTCACATCTCCAACAACAACCGTTTAGCTGGGAGGGGGGGGGGGGGGGGGGGGGCACTTGACTCTAACCAAGCTTCGCTTCTCGTCTCTGAGCTAAGCCGTGGACAGACGGACAGACGGACAGACGGACGGACATGGCGAAACTATAAGGGTTCCTTGTTGACTTCGAAACCCTAAAAACTGGTAGCAAACACTACTGGTACTGTAGATATGCATTTTATCTCGCTACGATGACGGAAGTCGGTGCGGACGAAATCAAGGACAAAATCTAGTCTAAATACAGGGTGTTGTGTGTCACGTCCCCTTAAAACGCAATACGTTGAAAAATTTCGTTTACTCATGCAGCCGGCTCGGTGGCTCATTTTGATGAGAGCTTATACTCCGGCTTAGCAGGTAGCGTGTTTGAATCCCATCCTGAGATTTAATTTGTCAATCTTTAACAATCTTAAATTTGATTTGTCAATGTCATTTCATTTCAAAAAATTAACATTTTGCAATAACATCATGAAATTTGTGAAATGACGTTTGTACGACAAAACATATCGTTGAAATACAGGGTGGCCGGTCAATTGACGTTACAAATAAAAAAGCCTATGCCTAAAAATGGCGCCTTTTTTCTTTTTTTTAGCGCGGCCATCACTCAAACTTAAATAATATAGTTCAGAATGAAGTTAAAAACAAAACTTGTTGTTACAAATATCTCGGAACTCAGTCCGAACTGAGATATGAAGGGTTGAAGTGCACGTAATGGTAATATTTTCAACTTCAAGCCTTTACATCTCCGTCCGGACTGAGTTTTGGGATATACATGTTAATTATTAGATAATGAGTTCTACTCTGTTGACGAATTCTTGAAAAAAAGTTTTTAAGTTTTTTTTTTTTTTTTTTTTATATATTCATTTTTAATTTGTTTGTTGTTGTTGACATTTTTTCTATTATTAAAATAGTCAATAGACTATTTTTAACTTTAAGGTTTTATTGTTTTGACATTATTTTATTTGACATTACTATTTTATTTTAATTTTATTATACAATATACAATATGACGATCATATTATGAATGAACATTTTATGTAATTATTTATGTAATACTGTGACATGTTATAATTATGAAATAAATGAATCTAATCTAATCTAATCTAATAAGTTTTGTTTGTTGCTTTATTCTGAAATAAAATATTCAAGTTTGGTTGCTGGCCACGCCAAAAATAACGGCGAAAAATAAGGCGCCAACCTTACATACAAAATCCGCATTGTTTTTTAGGTCCGGTATGTCGTGGGGTATCCGAATGACCCCCATGTATGTTCCGCGATTTTTTATAGTTTTCGAGTTATGATGATTTTTCCGATTTTTTGAGAACGTTTTACTAATATAATAATATATGTTTATGCAAACTATTATATTTTGATGACGCCGTATTCGGTAGTACTAAAATGGCCCGATTTGGACTATATCATTTCGTGTACTCGATGACGTAGGATAATTTGCAGCGCCCTCATAGTCTAGTAGTAGAGTTCTAGTATACTTACAGGGTGTAACAAAACACCCTAGTAATACTTAATGGGGTGCTTTAGACCACTGAATAACTTTCACTATGGAGCCAACACCGAGAAAAATAAAAAAAACTGCTGTCCCATACATTTCAGTCGAGCCGATACTGCATTACCTAACGTATGGAAAAGCTGATTTTACATCCTGTATATTCTGCGGTAGGTAACAAACACTCGAATCTCGCGTACCTGATTGCTTTCTTAACCATGTAGTCGTGTAAACGGAATAGAGTATTGAGCATCTCTTATGTATTTTTAGATAGATTTGGGCTTCTTATTAAAGCCTAAGGTCTAAAAGTAAACCTCGCTTAGTATTCCGGACATGGAATGCATAGGCCGTAAACTGTGGAACTACGTATGATATAAAGTTTTTATAACATTTCATATAAAACAAACCCAAGCTTGAGTGGTATTTTCGTGGTCAAAATTATACTTTACTTGGACTTTTTCAGAACATATCTACACAAACACACACGCACTCACTACTTTATTCTAATTTGAAGTGGCCTGAAACTTTGATTATAACTATCAACAAACTTTGCAAGCGTATTTATTAAGACAACTTTACTGCATGCACAATAGAGTAGGTCACAGTCTACGTAACATAATATAAAATCACGACCTTATCCGTTTTGTGGAGATCAGAAACTTTGCAACGAATAAAAAGGTTGCAGATGTGCCTCCGGTCCAAAATATCCTATTACCATTATGAACTAATTTCAAAATCACCTTTTCCCAAAATGCCTGAAATTCAAAATTACTGATTTGTGGCAAGATTTACTTAGGTTTTAAGGATGTAACGGCGATGTAAAGTGACAAATGTCTAGTCTAGCTTTCGTCAACAAAACTAAAAGAAACTTCATCCCTTAGTAGCCTCTTACCTAACGAAATAGGGCTGGTCTGTAGATAATTACTATATGGTCAAACCAAATAGAATGAATTTTTTATACTTTCTATACGAAGTGGGCTTCGCGCATGGTATTGAACATTTGAGGAAATGGACTTACTAAGAAATAGACGTACAAAAAAATGGTCGTACAAGGAATTCGGACTATGGAAGTTCGGGGAAAAGGAACGCAACAGACCTTAACCCGTACAGTCATCTATTCTAAGCCAGGAACCATGTCTGCATTATTTTCAAAATATTTGTACAATACAGTACGTAACGATTTGTAACAAAAGTTTCCAAAAAAGAAAGAAAGATGTCGTTGTCAACGCACACACCGTTCAATAGCCACAGCACGAATCTGCGTAAAAAACTTTTTCCAATGATTTTAAAAATTTCCGTCCAAAAACTTTATATCCAGCACTACGACAGCAACCGCAGGCGAGATACGCTAAAAATAAATATAGATAAAATACACGAAAATAAAATACGACTTTATCGTTTTTTTTTCGAAGCGTATCGTTTATTTGCTATAAACAACGTTCCTCTTTTAATAACATATTTTACACTCTGCAGAATACGTTTTTAGTCAGTGCGGAAATTTTAAGCATGCTACAGGTCAAACCCAACAATTGTCACTAATTCTTGTTTTCTCATCACTATTACGTTATCTTCTTCTTAGCCGTTTTCAACCATAATGGTGTAGGCCTCCTTCAGTCAATGCCATCCTTTTCGATCTTGTGCTGACTCTATCCATTTGACTCCAGCTGTTCTTTTGATATCGTCATACCAACGCTATAAACACCATATTATAATAATAATAAACCCGCAGGGCAGCTTGTGGCGAGCTGTTTGGTGAGTGGCGACACCACGGACCCGAGTGCTCCTGGGGGAAGTTCCTGATCTTCGTCTCTGACTTGCCTTTACTGGCTGGTCTAAGTGGACCCCAAGAGGATCAAATCCCTCACCTCTGTGCTTGCTTTCATTGGCCGGCCTTAGGTTGAAGCTGCAAGACTATATGCTCTAAGAGTGGATGTGTTGCGTAAGTAGCGAGTGGGCTCCTGATGAGACCATTTGTGGATGAAGTGATGGTCGTTTAAAGTCCAGAAGCTCCTCTTCACTCTAAGTCGCTCAGGAAATGTTGCCCCCTTATCGCTCCATGCGAGCGACCGTTTTCGGGGGCCCATTCGCTTTGATTTCGCGAGTCACAGTCTGCAATTTTTTTCGTGTTTATATACATTAATTAGGCAGGCGCAATAGCCCAATTACCTAGTCCACTAGCACCCCAACCCAATATCCCAGATTTCTTTCTTTCCACTCCTTACAATAGTTGTACACTGGCCAGCTGTTTTGGATGCACTTCAATAGTGTATACATTATCTGACGGGTCTCTACGTGTTATCTTCGGCCCCACACACGCTTTCCAAAGGTCCGGGACACTTCTGTCCCGAGATAAGGAAAAAAAAAACGTTTTAATTATTTCTTAATTTCCATTACTCTACGTACCTACATAACCCTAGACTTGGCACCTATAAATAGATGATGTTGATTTTATAAAGTAAAAAATTACAACAAAAAAGTTTTTAGTAAGTAATAATCTTGGTTATAAAAAAAATATTATATAATTATTAGTCTTATATCATGTGCTATTTCCATTCAAATTAAAGATTTGACTGCCCCGTACTGTACACAGTACATTACTTTCAATTTTTAAGATGAATAAGAAAAAAAATGTTCTATTTCGAATAAACAATTTTTTTATTTCATCGTATGCTGACTTCTTATTATAATGCCTTTGCCTTTGAAGCTAAAGTCAGTAGATGTCGAAAATGAAGAACGGACATAATATATCTATTGTTACGTCAGGCTTTGTTCGGACTTTACCTCTCTTCTGCTGATATTTACACATGGCTGCCTCGTTTCCTGTTATGTAGTAATACGTTTTGAGAGTAGGTTCTAAAATAATGGTATTAATATTACAAGAGTAATATGAACAGTGAGTTAGTCTTAAGTTTGAATCCTCATTTCCAATCAAAAGTTACTTCAAAAAATATGTCTGGTTATTACATTATGTCTAGCTATGGATTTAAATGCTCTTTCACGTTACGTCTATAAACATGAAAAATGTATTTTCTACTCAATCGCTGAGGTGTCGTTGGATATCTCTTATTACGTAGAACAAAAGTCTCTATACATTACGTTACAATGCTTGTTTTTCAAGATATATGCAATCAAATTAAAAAGCAGAGCGGCGCCTAAAGATTTTTTTTGTGTCTACGAAGACCAAATAAAATTTTTGCTGGCATCACGGGCAAGTCCAACCGCTCTTGTAGTATTAAAGTATACAACGACACTAACATTTATAACATCCAAAATCGAACCAGGATTTGAACACCGGACCTCTGGTTTGGCAGTCTTGCGTGGTAACCATTACACCAACCGGGGCATAAAATTTTTTCAAATAAGTTGGTAACAGAGTTACAGTACTAGTGAAACGTGGATGTTCTGAGGTTTGAGAATATCTCTGACTGGGTAGTCAGAGATACTCAGGGAATATAGTCGTGAGCATATGCTTATGCTAAGTTGCTAACTCTAAGTTACAAAAAAACTAAATACATTGAGCAAAAAACAGTCTGAAGGTTTCCTGGTTCAAGTATTTAATTATCTGAAAGGCAATACGCATTGGAATTTTAATTTTAAAATGACTCGACCCCTGTCTACCTGGGACGACCCCAGCATATTTATAAGTCTACCTTTCTATTGGATTCCTGTACGCTATTGAGATAGGTTGGACCAAGGTGTACTTTGAACTATTTATTAAACTTTAAAAAAAAAGAACTTTATGAGAAATGAAGATGACTATTATGATGCGTGATAGTCGTTAAAATATCACAACAACAAAAATATTGTAGACTTCCTTCTGTTATACAAAATTAAGAGTTATGAATAATTAATAAATCAATATAATGAATATTTTCATGATCCGTGGTTGTTGTCGTTTATTACTATCGTGTTTTGTTACACCCAGTAGATAAAAAATATTTTATTATTATTAGGTATTATTGTTTTTATGACTTTTACTAACTAGGTACGTAGTACCGACTGCTCTCAAACGGTGAAGGAAAACATCGTGAGGAAACTTGCATACACTGAAGAAGAAATTTTGATGCGTAGGTATTGTGTAGTCTACCAATCCGTATTGATGCACGCGTGGTGGACGTATGTCCAAACACCTTCCCCTGTGCCCTGCAGGGACGTATACAGGCATCATTCGTCTATTCGCATCGCATATTTAAATGAAAACTATAAACTATAAAACGTGAATTCACGTCACTAAAAAAACTAAGCCAACACCGGAAAAATATCAAAATTTTTGCGCTCCAAGCTAAATTTCGCACAGCTAACTCATCTAATCAAAGTATTTACGAAGACCAGTAATAAACTTCTTTGCTCCTATTTTTTAACAACAAAAAAAGCGTAAACAAAAAAGAACCTTAACAGCGTGATATTTAAAAGGCTTTTGTTTAGATTTTTTCTTCGTTTCCATCAAAAGATTGTTCAGTAAAAGCTTACTGCAATGCGAGCGGAAAGGGATGACTTGTCGTTTTGAAGAAGCACTTTAATGTTTCTAGTGACTTGCTTTTTCCAAAAGCTTTTCGGTATTTATAAATTGTATCCTATATATTTTTTGTCAAGGCAAGAAATGTAAAAAATCAATGCGGTCGTCATTCAGAGTAAAAGTTTAGACAGTTTCATTACTAAGGGTGATTGTATTCATGATTCTGAATAACTTTCCCCAAGGAATCTGATGTAAGATCAGTGTCATGAGTAGGCATGGTTAAACGTTCGGCACCATAGTCTAAAAAAACAAGGTCTTCTATTCCCAGAGTGACACAAGACTACGTCACAAAAAAATGGCCGCTAAACATGGTAAAAGGGTATGATGACGTAGGCTTGTGTCAGTCACGTGGTCAGTCACGTGATCGGAAGAGAATACCAGGCGCAGTATATTATTGTACCATGGTTCGGCACTGACTAAACAGAAATGTAGTTTTAGGACATTCCGCATTTAGGACAATTTGCGTTGATAAGTTAGGACATTATGCGTCGACACCATATTTATCAGATCTTAATTATTATAAATACTCTTACAACAAATAAAGTAAGTACATCTTAGCATAAACTCGGTGATACATTAGGAATGTCCAAAATGTCTGGTCTTGATAATGTTACACTGGTCTGGGTGTTAAATTATGTAATTTAAAATTGTATTTATAAAATTGTATTTATAAAATTGTACTTTGTATATTTGGTATTGTTTTAGGATGTATGTTGTACAGATTTTGTGGCCTCATCTCTTCTACAACGGAACACTGTCCAAAGTGTAGAGTCAAAAAATTACGTCAAAAAGCTATACAGGGTGTAACAAAACACCCTAGTAATACTTAAGGGGGTGCTGCAGACCATCAAACTGAACAACTTTCACTATGGAACCAACGTCGAGAAAAAATAAAACACATCTGCTATCCCATACATTTTAGTCGAGTCAGTACGAAGTTTTGTATGGGACAGCAGATTTTTTGAGAGCGATGATAAGCCCATACGGAATAGAGCTAGCGCCTCAATACTGAGGCCGCGGTTCGATTCTTGGCCTGTACCACTAAGTTCTTCGGAATTTATGTACGGTTGTATTTATCATTTACTAGCTCGGCGGTGAAGGAAAACATCGTGAGGAAACCTGCATTCCCGAGAACGAAAAGAAAATACCATAAGTTCGGAGGTATGCGTAAATATGGGTGAGCTTGGGGCGAACACAAAAGGACCAGCACTGGTCTCCGTGTTACAACGACCCTTGCTTGCAATAGCCCAACCACAAATAATCAATAACATCGAAATCGAGAAAAAAAAATCCGCCTTTTCATACAAAACTGCAGTACCGACCGTCTCGACTCAAATGTATGGGACGGCAGTTTTTTTTTATTTTTTCTCGACGTTGGCTCCATAGTGAAAGTTGTTCAGATTGATAGTCTGAAGCACCCCCTTAAGTATTACTAGGGTGTTTTGATACACCCTGTAGATCCATCCATCACAGCCCTTGATCAGTCTGTCTTCGGGCATAGGCCTCCTCCATATTTCTCCATGACGTTTTGTCCCATGCCCTCTGCATCCAGATGGGACCCGCGTGTCTCCAAATATCATTGACCCATCTTTCTGGTGGGCGGCCTCTACCCCGCGTATAGTATATGATATTATTTAAAATACTGAGTTCGAGCGGTTAACCGCATGCTAAGAAAACATGATGCTTACATCTGACAATCTCCAAAATGATTGCAGTTGTAAATTTTTCTATGTATAATCAATATGTTTGTTCAAATATATTTAAAATACAGTAGCATTTCAAAAACGTATCTAAAACCAAACGTGTAGGTACATAGAAAAAATCCCGCAATATCTCTTCGAAATAGTAATTTTATTACCCAATCTCTTGAGTGATCTCGTTTTGATATTTCGTTGGGTCTTGAATTAGCATATAGGCTATTTTTTATCGCGATGAAGTTCTACTGGGGTTCAAATAAGATATTGCCCCCTGAGAGTTCAGGGTTACTTTGGTTTTTTTTAATTTACTGGTTTTGGCAGTAGGTATATCTGGGAATATAGTCGTAAGCATTACGCTTATGCTAAGGCGAACAGACTATAAGTTTAAAAGAAGTTGGTTAGGACCACCCTACCAAGAATAGGGCAATGAGTCTTTGTTATATTCGATAGGTTTTGCCCGCGATTTTGTCCGTGTAGATTGCTAAAAATTTCAACATCCCGTTGCAGCCCTTTATTTGTTGATTCTCTAAAAATAGAACTACGTCCTCTGTAGAGTATAATTATATTCCTCAAGTTTCTATCTTCAACACGGTTTGGGCTGTGCTTTGTTTGTCAGTCAGTAACGGAACTGTTTTATAAGTATAATATGAGTCACGTTGCAGGAACTGACCCGAGCACTAAACTTGTCTCGCGTGGTTTCGCGCGTCGCGTTTTGCCTGCCACGAGGCTCCGCAATCCTCAATCTATTCTTGTTCTTGACCAAAAACAATCCCTGGGGTTGGGATAGATTCTCCCAATAAACTACTTGACACTGGCGGAAATGCAGTGCTAATGCACAAACAAGAGTCCATTAATTATACATTTAAAAAAGTATATAATATACAGAAGATACATTGACGGTCCTGTATTTTTTGTATCTCACATAAAGCTTAAATAATTCTGTTTACTTCCTTAAAAATATCAATAAACAAAAATCGTTTCAGAATTGAAATCACGCAAAACAGAAGCCTTGAAGCGTATTTTTCATTGTTTTCAGTCACGCAAACAACTTCAATCTATTTTCATCACAAAAATGATCAAAAATGTCTTCAAAAAGCCGTACAGTCGAACAAATTCGTTTTTAGATCAGTCAGCAGAAAAAACTGCTGAGATTTTCAGCTGCAATTTTGACTAATTTCAGCTGGAGTATGATGTCCACTGTGTCCATTAAAGAGGCAAAGACAGGTTTATTTAATTGTACGTGTAATGGACATGGCTTGAGTACTGCTAATGAAAAGTAGATCGGGCACCTATTCCCTCTGATCTCACTAATATATAAGCATGCTGGTCAGGCTGTGCTAATCAAAATGACAGTTCTTTTTAGTGTCCATTCAGCGCCCCCATCGAGCGTACAATTAAAAATAAAATGGACACTCTTCTTCTATCGAGTCGATGGCATGTCATTTAAATCTTTCCAGCCCAGTATTTCGCCACACGGATAGCATTATCAGCAGCGTCCATAAGCTCCGTTCGCGTGCAGGTGTCCGGGCAGGAAAGGCAGGACACAAGATGGGCCATTGTCTGAGGACACTTAATCGTGTTAATTGATACTAGTACTTAATCTTTAAAGTCTGACCAGCGTCTCCAAGAATTTACATAGTTTCGAATATGCTCACTGCTGTCACTGCTGCAGCTATTGGCGCCAAAATGGAGATCATCAGCAATGCAATTCACTCGCGAAACATCGTCACAACCTTAATTAAATTCGTCGTTTAAACATCGGCGAGCTGACAATTTCATGTGTCAAGCTCACATAAAACTTCCGACGATCTGAAGGATGCGAGATCGTCGATGTTTTTGACAGCAGCGATGTGACGCTTAGTGAATTGCACTCCAGATTGCATCAATATCACTTCGTCAGTCAGTCCAGCGATCTTGTATAGAGATCAGATATTCCTTATTTTGAATATTTCGGAGACTCGAAATATAATCTTACGCATCCTTACCTATTCATAGTTGGATTTTGTAAAAAAAAAAACTGTTCTTTAATATTTTTTTTAAATAATTTTCTAACCGTTAAGTATGTGATATACCTATACGTATGAATAGGTAACCGTTTTGCTGACCGTACATAAACTGTTATTGGTTCTAGGGGTAAGATTAATTGCTATTTCTTAATGGTTTCTCTTTAGCTAAAGATAACAGCGACTATTGTTGCGGTTTCATTTGTGGCTGTTTCGGATATAGAACCCTTTCTCGTAGTTGGCGATTGAAAGAGATTGCTTTAGGCATTAAGCTCGCTACCCGTATTATCTTTCTTGGAAAGCCATTTATTGTGGGTTTAGGGTATTTTGTTTCTATACTGATTAGGTTTTGTATTTTCAAGTAAATGCAACATGTTTTACCGATGATGGAATAGAAGGTACCTTACCTAAGAGTACCTAGTTATACGGGGTGTAAAATAAAATGGGATACTTACTAGGGGTGCTTCAGACCATCAAACTGAACAACTTTATCTATGGGACCAATATCGAAAACGCGAAAAAAAAAATCAGCTATCCCACACATTTCAGTCGAGTTATGTTTGCAGTTTTGTATGGAACTACGGATTTTTTTTTCGCGGTGTCACTGTTGGTCCCATAGTAAAAGTTGTTCAATTTGATGGTCAGAAACACCCCTTTAATGCTCCAACAGGTTTTTTTTTACACCCTATTATACGATGGGCTGTCTGTCCCATTTGGGTCGAGTAGGATTGTAGTTGTGTATGTAACAGCCATAGAGTAACACGGCTCCCGTCAAGTGCTCCTAGGGAACAGCAGATTTTTTTTTTCGCGATTTCTATTTAGCTGTTCCATACTAAACTGCAATGCCTACTTGACTCTTACGCAACCGCTGATTTTTTGAAGTGAAAACTTCTTTAACGGCGTTGTGAACTTTTTGGGATGGGTCAAAAATGTTAAACCCGCGTCAGGACCGTGACGTCACATAACCTGATCGAAAATTCGTAAGCATAGATATTATAGATATAGTAACTAGATGAAACCGTACCGTTGCCGCACATGAAACAGCAATAGTGTGACTTTTTCATACAAAAAGACGGTTTGTTTAGTCAGACTGCGAAGTCACGTGACGTAAGACGTAAGATCTCTTAGTTTTCACTTCTGCCGGCACCCCCGGAGTGCAACCCGTTGTTTCTTTTGCTCCGGTCCGTTTGCTCCAATTGTATTTTTTTTTCAATTTGATGGGTAGACTCTTAGTTTAAAAGAATGCTATTGATATCAATTTCACCTTGCATATTTTTTAAATAAAATTAATTAGTAGAACTAAGTACCTAATCGAAATATTATTTATTGATTGATGTTCTCGTTTACCCAAAAACCTGTGATGCGACATCGTTCATAATCATAAGTAACAAATTATCAAATCTAATAATTGATTCTAATATTTTAATTGAATTTATTTTAATGATGTACTGTAATAATTCATTTAATGTAATTGTATGTCCAGAAGAAAATCTTTGCTGTTTTATTAAAATATATAGATAATTAGAATATGACTTTTGTAAACGTATTGACCTTAAAACCATGTGTGGCAGAATATTTCTTGATTCATGTTATAATTATGTATATTTAAGATCTTAATGTACCATATTCTGGCAAATAAATCATTTCTATTTCTATTTCTAATCCTGATGAAGATCAACAACAATATGCACATTCCATAGATTTATATATTAATATATATATCTTCAGTCTTTGGCACATTCTCATATTCCCTATTTTTTATAATTATTTCTATATTTTCCTTATATTTTCTTATATTCTCTATTTCCCTACAATTTTCGACCCCTCTCAAACAAAGCAGCAAAATTAAAAGCCCTACAAGATGGACATGCTTATCAGAACCACATGTTGCGAGTTATTACTTCCTTCCGTAAGTATAATAGTATAAGAGACGACAGCGACAACTTTATTTCAATCTAAAACTTACTAGGTGCTTACAATTTATGTCAATTATAGATTATAGATGAGAAGTTGATAAGATGAAATCATGATTCAGTTTTTTCTTCGATCTAACATTCTTTAAGAGTTTTATTATTATTAAAGTCAACATTAGTTCTTTTATACAGGATACAAACTTAAAAACGTTACAGTATTCCTTAGGAGGTTATTTTGACCATCAAACTGAACAACTTTTGCTATGAACTCAGTCAACATCGAAATCTTGAAAAATAATTGGTTGTCTGTAAAGTCGGTTTACGGACGATAGTTTTATGTGATAAACGTCATAAAGAAACATTGATGAATATTCGAATTGATAGCTCTGACATCACGCGAAAAAGAGAGATTTGTTCCACGCTCTCGCTTGCAGGCTCAGGCGGAACGTGACACTTTTTCGTGCGTGCAGCCTACCGGCTTCATCGATTCATAAGTCGTAATCAGCTCAAAAAAAAAAACAGTTGTTCCATAAAAAAAAACATCAACGGCTACTCGATCCAAATGTAGGTATGGAACAACAGGTTTTTTTCCCGAATTCAAAGTTGGCTCAGTAATAAAAGTAATTTAGTAGGATGATCTGAACTACCCCCTTAGATATTATGTAACGTATTTTATTTGTAAATAAAATTAATTATTTTCTCCATGATTGCATCTTACTTTTCAGTTCCTGAAAAAAAATGTTAGTATAAAAATATTGAATGATATAAAATTTGTAAAATAATATAAATTTTATACCAAATAAGCCACCGACCGTATAAATACTTCATCTTATTATTCAGTGTGGTAGGCTCTTAAACTATGATTTTCATAACTCATTTTATGTCCATAAGTATAAGGCCCATAACGCACTGACCTCATAATGGATCGCCTTCATTATGCTGGTCACGAGAATCACGAGTTACGCCTTTCCTTCAACATCTCACTGTGCTTTGGGGTTGTGTGGCAAACAGGGGTAGCCGTGGTTTTATTTATTTTTAGGTACACACTAAAATTATAGGTGGTCGTTAATAAAGGCTTATTTATCACATAAAAAATAAATGATAAGCAGTATTTAGCAAATAATTAGATAGAGACTCATTTATTTCATCAAAACAATACAGGAAAAACAGTAACAGATAAAGGCAGCTGGTAACACTATGGAATCCGTATAAAGAGCTCCGTGCAAAGCGCCTATGAAATAGCGATCATGATTTTAGTTAATTTAGTCTGCTTGTTATGGCTGACTCAGCCGGCTGGCGGGTGTTGGTACTTCTATGGGTTACCTTAAGAAGCAAGCTTGTGAGAAAGGAAAAGTCTTTTAAAAAGATTCAGCTGTGCTCAGAAGGTAAGGAAATAAAACTACCCTATATATTAGTTTTAACTAACTCACCTGTTTAACAAACTGGCCTTAACTGCATACGAGAAGGTACATAACCCCAACAGCACAAATGTCTACAAAATATCTAATAGATATCTACAAAATAACTTAGTGTCTAAAAAACATCGAATAGATATCTAGTAGATATTCTGTGCTGTTTGGGAATAATTATACGGTATCATGTAATTTCACAAATCAAGTAAATACACGAACAATCTAAGATAATGATATTTAGCAAAACTTTACGATAACCAAAATTGTAAACTAAACATGAATAATCTACCTTTCAAACAGAATTTCTCCACTACAACAGATCCAGCCCCGAAAACTATCTTTTAAACTTACCTCAGTTTACCTCACTGCCACCATAGGATAATGTAATATCGCTTATGTTGGTACGTGATGCATAAAGGCATTTTTATATTCCGAGCGAGCGAATGTAAAAGCGCTTTACTGAGATGGTAAAATTTTATGACAGGCCGTGTCTTGGATTGAGTGAACTGAATAATCTGTGAACTCTTTTAGGCTAAGAAATTGTGATTTTTAAGTTGTAAACTTTTGTGAAAAGGAATAGCGAGTAGAGTAGAGGAGCGCTGGGTCAGTAGGACTAACGTGAGTTTAAACTAAAGTATATTACAGTAGTTTTACTCTAGATATTTGTATATTGCCATGTAAGATTAAAAACCAATAATAAATAACTTTTTTTTGAAAATTTTAATTTTTACACCAACCGATTAAAAAATGTTCCCCTTTTTCTAGTGATAAAACGGACTAAATGCTACGACAACAACAAAAAATTGATAAAAAGTAAAATGAGCTTGGTGTATGGGGCCCGGAAGGAGCGCCTGCGCGCGTACCGTCAAAGCGAATTCAATTACGGTACGCCCCACCTAGCCCCCGCGCAAGCATGGACCCCGACGGCCACGATGGCCACGACCGGTGAGCTTTACCACTATCACAGCCCGGACACAGCATACAAAAATTTGAAATTAACAAGATGACGTCAGCACATGCGAAATCAAAGAAATGTAACGAGTAACCATTGCGAGGTAACCAGAGGGCGATAGCGGGGGTGAGGTTAAAAGTTGGTGGGAGGAAGGGAGTGTCCGTACTGTATCTAGTAATAGATACTATTTCTTATACTGTGCCACTGTTGCATAGTATATTAAGTTTATGGTCTTCGCAGTTTTTCGTTCGATTTTCTAATCAATTTCATATTTTTCTAAACACTTAACTTGTAAAAAACAAATAACGTGACTTTTATCCTCGAAGCGATAGACAGTGAAAACCGGATGTGACGTGATAAATCAGACATGGCGCTTGTCGTTGCCGCCGGAAGTCGCTCGGGACTGGCGCGTTGATGCGATTATTGTCGCCTACACTTTCGACTTTTTTTTATTACAGGCAGTTATTTTATTTGAATTGTATGTAGTATGGGTGGTATGGGAAGATAATTCACTTATCGATGTGTATACTCATACTGGGTACCTGACTTCACATTCACACACATACGCATCAGAATTTCTTCTTCAGCGTTTGCAGGTTTCCTCACGATATGTTTTCCTTCACCGTTTTAGAGCATTCGGCATTACTTATACAGGGTGTAAGTGACAGCCTAGCAAAAACTGAAACGGTGAACTCAGACCATCAAACTGAACAACTTTCACTATGGAGCCTACCTCAGGAAACGTGAAAAAAAGTCAGCTATCCCATACAAAACTGCTGTACCTACCCGACCAAAATGTATGGGATATCTGATTTTTTTTCGCGTTTCCCGAGGTAAGCTCCATAGTGAAAGTTGTTCAGTTCGATCGTCTAAGTTCACCATTTCAGTATTTGCTAGACTGTCACTTACACCCTGTGTAAAATAAGTTACAAAAACTCATTCGTATTTACGATGCCATGTACGGTACATGGTGTGCCCTCAACATAGGCCTCAATTGCGCAATTTTATACGGTTTTGGTTTTGTTTTGGTTTTGGTTTAGTTTTGGTTTAGATTTGGTTTAGCTGAAGCAAAAAAGCTATCGCGATATATTTTTCTGAACGGTTAAATCGCACAATACAGAAAATTCGATCGAACGGACATCAAACGTTACGCCAACGTATCATCCGAAATAAAGCTGAATCGTTACCGTTAATATAATTTGCGCGATACGAATTGTGCGTAACGTAACGTTTTTGGTTGTGGTTTTGTTTTGGTAGTATCGTTCAAATCAAACTTAGGGCGATTGAGGCCCTGGGCCCTCACGATTATCTATACCTACCTCTCCGCAACGCGCCACCAATGCTATCATTTTCATCAGTTTACCATTTTCATCGTTTCACCACTTCACAACATCTTTACCGAATTGGCTCAGAAATAATACGGACGATAATGGTGAAGGAGGATCTTCCTTGTATTCAAGTCGATTATTAAAATCATGGAATTATTTGATTCATTTCAACTCACGAATTCGCTCCACCACTCTGAAGTAACGTTAATAATACAATGAAGCCTTTATTCCACTTTTACAGAGCTCACGCTTGCCAGCATTCACAAATTAGAAGCCACTCAATAATACGTCATATTTCTATACAAATAGAATGTTATGTAACTCATTCACGCATCAGAGATTGGCTGAGACGTCAGAAATATAATAAATGTGAGAGAAAATATCAAAGAAACGAAGTTGTTGTAGTTCGCTGGAAAATGTAATAACGGAGTCGGAAAATATTGTAAAAATATGAGTTTTATTATGTTTATTTTAAAGGTAATCTTAGTACTGCTGCTCATGTCCACTTTGACTCATTACAGTTATTACGCACTTGTATACTAGAATAGTAAAATGTATGCATTTCTACTTTGTTATTAATTGTCTAGTAGAAATCTAAACTGTGAAAAAATTATGTTGTATTCTACAAAATTATTCTGATACTTATTTTGTATTTTCGAACACTAAAAAGAGTCAATTCTTACATGATTGACGAAGCTAAAAGGTAGATTCTTAAACGACGTTTTAATTTTTAAACACCGATTATGTGCAGTATAAGGAAAAGTATTATTAACCTTTAAATCACATACTCTAAGGCCCGCTTGCGCCAGGCAGGGTTATCGTCATTAACTCGGAACTAGACGCTACTTTGGAATTAAATTATAATTATGTCTTGCACCATCCTATTTTAGGGGGCTTAACATGTGTTATATTTATAAACCGCCGATGTGGTAGGTTTAAGTCACTAAACTACGTGCTAAATATGGCTAAATGTCAAAATTGAGGCAACAGCTGTTTTTGTTGACATGTTGACATGATTGAAAACTGAATGATTTTAAAACAAAACGATGAAAACGAAATGTCATTGCCAAAATAAAACAAATGAGACAGATAAATACAAAGAAATGCAGTGTGAAAGAGACGTGCATATAATGTTCATTCATCATTCACTTTTCATATTTTGTCGGATTACATAAACTCTATGGTCATTTAGGATGTTGCCAGCGAAAAATAGAGAACTGTCAGGTTAGTTAACTCTGAACTAGTTTTCATTGGCGCAAGACAATCTTCGATAACACTTTAGGTTGGTGCTACTAAACACGGGGTTGCGAAATATAACCCAGCATTTTGGCGCAAGTGGGCCTAAATGTTGTTCAGTTTGATAGATAGAGTATGTAGTTTAAAGGTACTTTGGATACTTTTCCTTACAATACAGGATGTATTACCATATTTGAAAAAAAAATATCACAATGCTAATATTACGTAGGTACCCCAGAATTTATTACATTATTCAGGAAAGAGCCATCATTGTTTAGTCTTAGATTTTCATCTTTGCTAGTTTCAATGGACTAGTTACAAAATTGTTTGTACCAGAATGAAACTGATAGAAAATAATCGGTTGTTTAGTTAAGTCTTAAGTTCACTTGATGGTTTACAAAAATACCTGCGTAATAATTTATAGTAATACGACGCCGCCGAGACGTGAAGAATTTTATATGGCAGACAGTTTATGACACTCCGACTTACTATAAGTAGGTAATCATTTTTGTGAAATTAGTGGACATGACCTGACGCTCTATAATATTTTTGCTTACTTTTTATATCTCTAATAGGTACATGCTACTTCAATTTTCAACGTTCTCAGACGTGGCTTGTAAATATAACATTTTAAGTCTGTATCGTATAAAATTTTGCTCAAATTAAATATATTTACATATATCTGAACTCACTAATGAGATACTAATTGATTTAAAACTCTAACACGTAGGTAACAAACATGAAATTCAAACCTAGCTTCTTGCTGTGGTAGCCCGTCTAGAATTCAATTAGTATGGTTAACGAACTGAAATGTCGCTGGCTAGTTTTACCATATTTCTAAATAAAAACAGGAAGAAAAAATTCGGTTGGCAGATTGTACCATTTCTAACGGTCGTGGAAAGGAAATACAGTTCTTAGAATGTTTCTACGTGCCTAAAGCACGCAGAAACTGCCTAAATCTTGACTAAATACACTCGAGAGCAATGAAAACGGGTCACCAACATACCTTAATATCTCGGAAACTAAGAATGATAGCTTGTTCAAATAAAAAGTATTTATTTCATAGACTATTTAATACTTCTAAAATTAATTGATAACGTTTTTAGTTTTCATTTGTTTGACTTAATTAAAATACATAAATACAAATGCGTCAAGTCTATCGCAGACCAAAAATTTAAAATAACCATTTTTTGTCACAGATATAACATTTTCCCATCTTTTAGTGTATGTGAGTGATAAAATTACCACATTAATAATAAATGTTGAATACCAAAAATTAAATTTAAAAAATATCATATATTTAGGTTTTAGCCTTTTTTATTAGCATTACTTCATAGCAACCAGAAATTTTATTAATTTAAGTAGTAGTATTAAATTGTCTATAAAATACTTTTTATTTGAATAACCTATCATTCTTAGTTTCCGAGATATAAAGTTTTATGCTGTTGGTGACCCGTGGTGACCCGTTTTCATTGATGTCGAGTGTATATTGACGCCAAAACACTACAATAAGTTTAAAGTTTACACCCAATACTTATGCCTATTATGGCTGTTCATAAATAGATCATGCGTCGGATTAGGTCGCTTATGTCCTTTTCCCCGAACGTCCATTTCCCCAAACAGCCATTTCCACGAGCGCTCTTTTCCCCGAACGGTGATTTCCCGAAACGCCCATTTCCCCGAACGTCTATTTCCTTGTACTGACATACTAGATGGGAAAATTTTAATGAACACACAATCTCTTACCTTTTCTAAAAATAAACAAGGAAACCTATTCCTGCTTCCAAAATTCAATTCAGACAGTTATGATTTCATTTTAACTCGACCGTTAAATTAAGTGTCCCGTGAAAACCTTGCAACACAGAAACCCTACGACACGGCGCATGAGGGGACCTATTACCGAACCCATTACTTGTTCGATAATTGTTCGATATTGAAATTTAATTTTAGTTGCCAGGTAATTACTTGATCGTTAACAGGGAGACGCTGTTTACGGTTCGACGCTAGAGTTTGTTAACCCTGTAATTAAAATTTAGTGCTTCAAGTTGCATGGGGTCGATATTTGAAAACTAATAACAAACATGGTACCTATCTGCATTGCTAAAAGTTTTGATGTTATAGAGTACACTGCGCTGGAAAGCGAGCTATACTTACAGGGTGTAACAAAACACCCTATCAGACCATCAAATTGAATAACTTTCACTATGGAGCCAACATCGAGAAAAAATAAAAAAAATCCGATGTCCCATACATTTTAGTCCAGTCGGTACTGCAGTTTTGTATGGGACAGCTGATTTTTTTTATTGTTTCTCGATGTTGGCTCCATAGTGAAAGTTGTTCAATTTGATGGTCTGAAGCACCTCCTTAAGTATTACTAGGGTGTTTTGTTACACCCTGTATAAATCCAGTAGAATTTTATCTACACTTTAATTTAAGGTAATAGGATACGTTTTATGAGACCTTTGAATTGGTACTTTAGTTAGGTAAACATAATAAATTTTGGGTATGTCTTTTATTGATGACAATTATTAAGTCATGTGAATTAATATTTTTAATCTGATATAATTTTATAAATCTTTTAGAAGAAATAAATAAAAGAAATATCTGGACCATTTTATTCAAATCTATTTATTATTGATTATTGAAACTGTAGAAAAAAAAATTCAAATACAAACCTGGAGTGCGATTTTTGAATCTCATTCGCTGAGTTCAGCAGTTGAAAATGTCAAAATTACTGTGGAGATATGAATCTTTCTACTGCTGATTTGACTTTTAAAAACCATACTTCAGGAGAGTGATTTTTGAAAAACAAATCAGCAGTAGAAAGGTGCGTATCTCTCATAGAGAATTCACACGCTCCCCCTGGAGTATCTCTATAGTAGTTTTGACATTTACAACTGCTGAACTCAGCGAATGAGATTCAAAAATCGCACTCCTGCTTACTCGAATAACCCGCCCCGGGTCTTGTTTGTACTAAACTTTATTCAATTACTTAGTAATAACTTATTTTGGCTTGTAGGTAGATAGATACGTATGGCCAAGATGTAAAGAATAAAAGAGAACTATTTATTATATTTGATAGTCATTCGAATCTTCTATTAAGTAAATAAGTTTAACTTTCAGTAACAACAAACATTTCGAGCCAACCAAATCAACGTCCATGTTCTCGAATCGTCGTCTGAAAATATAAAGCTATTTTCTAACGATTCACAAGATAGGACCCCAGAGGTGACGATGAGGTTATTTTAATTAAAAAATTGGACACGGTTCGTAAGGCAAGACTGCGGGACCGAGCTTTATTTGTTTCGCTTTCCTGTTTATTACTTAATGAACTTCCACATTTTGTTTTTAAACTGATATTCCGGTAGCTTTCTTACCTATTTACTTCCGTTGATGATGTTTTAATCTATACAGGGTGAAATTGATATCATTAGCATCCTTTTAAACTAAGAGTCTACCCATCAAACTGAACAAATTTTACTATGGGAGCAAACCGATCGGAGCAAAAGGAAAATCAGCTGTTCCATACTAAACTGCAATGCCTACTCGACTCGGATGTATGCAACAGCAGATTTTAGTTTTGCTCCGTTCGGTTTGCTCCAATACTAAAAGTTGTTCAGTTTTATGGGTAGACTCTTTAAAAAAGGATGCTAATGATAACAATTTCACCCTGTATAAGACGTAGTTTCGAGTTGTGGGAGAGAAGTTTTACTATTTTTTGTCGCTCACCGCGGCACAGTGGGCCTAGCATACCAATCCCGAGAAAATGACTAAAATTGAGACGTGCCTCTGTCTTTGTTACTTTGATCTTCTTTGCTTTGAGTATGCGAAAGAGCGCGCCAAACGGTTTTCTCATTTTGTTGCTTTGTTGTGGCATGCTAGGCTAGCTCTACAGTACTGTAGAACTCGCATGCCACCCCAAGAAAACGATAAAAATCTAGATGTGCCTCTATCCTTAATATTTTACGTATGCCATCCTGCGTAACATGACAGAGGTGAGAGCGACACAGGTCACTTCTAAACGTCAAATTTGTGTGAGATACTATGGAGATAACCGCCAATTTGACGTTTAGAAGTGACCTGTGTCGCTCTCACCTCTATCATATTACGCAGGCAGAATAGTATAAGAGATAAGTGTACTTTTTGCAACCATCAGCAGCAAGGCTGATTCAGTATTTTTGAGGTGTAGAGCATCTCTGTGATGGTGATGGACCATCGTTAATTTTTTACAGACCTTTAATCATCAGTAACTCCTGAACCGACTGGAGTTATGCAGGCAGACCTGGTCCATCACCATCACAGAGATGCTCTATACCCCATAAACACTGAATCAGCCTTGCTGCTGATGGTTGCAAAAAGTACACTTATCTCTCGGAATAGAAAGAGCGCGCATGACGTTTTTCTCGTTTAATCGCTTTGTCGTGGGTGGCATGCTAGCGGTACTGCTCGTGTACTGGAGTAGTTAGACAGGGTTCCCTATCAAAACAAAGTGTTCCTTCCAAGAAATCTACTATCATTCAATATTTACGACGAAATACATCTTATAGGTAAATATTGGAACCATGGAGCGATACAAGGTCTGATAAAAAGAAACACTTCAAAGAAAATAATAAACCCTCCGAATACCCAACGGAAATCCGTTCGCCGTAATAACTCGAAGTTCAAAAGAGTCCGTTTTATGGCACGGCCAGTGATTTCCAAACTGAATACCTACTAAATTATTAATGCGAAATAGTGATTTTTTTTTCGAAAATCTCTCTTGTATTTCTAAATCAATCAAATCAGCCCAAATCAACCCACTGCTGGGCCTATGCCCAGCAGTGGGTTGATTTAGGGGCCTATGCCTGTGGATAGGGAAGCATATGCCTCCCTTTTATTGTGACATTACTCACGGTCCTGTGCTAATCGAATCCAATACGAATCCGTCACTCTCACAATGTGATTGGATCAAAGTGCTGGTGGTCGACCTGCCTCCATCCCTCTCTTGGCCACCTGACACTGCCTTAGGCTACCAGTCGACTTCCTGTCTAGCCAAGTGTTCTGCCCATCTCCTTTCTCTTCCTCTCTTATATTTCCCACTACATTTTATCTTATAACTGCAGGATACATTTTTAATCAGTTCAACTTTAACCAAACATTTTACTCGTTAAACTGAACAACTTTGACTATAGATGGAGCCAACTTTGAACTACACTATAACCTATAGCTTTAGAATGATAATGATATTTTCGAATGTTAACGGTACCGATTTGGACTGTGCCACGACTTAACTAAATTTATTCCTGTCACTTTCTAGAATAAGATTAAGAAAAGAGACAGAAAACCAACAGCTGACTTTACTGCTGTCAAAGTGACGTTACACGCCCAAAATAAGATGCCATCATAATGTACGCCATCTTATTTAAGTCGTTTTTGGGCGTGTAACGTCACTTTGACAGCACTAAAGTCAGCTGTTGGTTTTCTGTCTCTTTTCTTAATCTTATTTTAGAAAGTGACAGGAATAAATTTAGTTAAGTTAAGTCGTGGCACAGTCCGAATCGGGGCCAATGTCTGTTTTCGTTTTGGTTCTCAATATGTTTCAAAAACGTCTCATGGGAAAATTATATCTGTTTACAATTATTATGAAGAAGACAAGAGGACCAAGGCAGTATCAGAATGGTGGCCAAGGGAGGAAAGGAGATCAGTAGGCAGATCACAAAGACGGAAGGAAGGTGGGTGGGTGGGTGGGTGGTGCGGTTAGTTAATCAGACGAAATTGTAAGGGTTGCGGGTCATAATAGGCTCACATAGGCAATGAAATGGAGGCCTATGCCCAAATAATATAGGCTGATTCGATTGATTGATTGATAATAACAAGTATTTACAATAATTAGAAAAAATCAATGTAGATACTTTATAAGCAATACCTTTTTTCGTCAGGTTTTGTTACATTTCATACAAACAGCCACCCATTATTATGAGCCATTCGAAAACGTATACTCAATCTAAAGAGCATCTATTCATATTGCGACTGTACACCGACAGATGTGCTCAACCTTTTATGCCAATATTAGATGGGGTGAAGATCAAAAGGTTGACAACCCCAGATAAAGATCCGAGCCAAAGATTGCTTGACCGATCACTTTGATCTTACACGTACACTTATAAAATTCGGGTCTAAGTCGAATATTAGTATGAGATATGAGGGAGTGATTGCGATAAAATGTTTTAGGGTTGACTTATAGGAGCTACAGGGAGGGTATCTTGGGCCAGCAATTTTTATGAGAGTTTATCCGTTTATCTTTTGAACGTAGAGTTAGAAAGTGAGATTTAAAATTGAAGTATGCGTTTACTTATTATTATACAAGGTGAAATTTATATCATTAGCATCCTTTTAAACTAAGAGTCAAACTGAACAACTTTTACTATGGGAGCAAAAAGATCGAAGCAAAAAAAAATTTGCTGTTGCATACATTTGATTCGAGTAGGCATTGTATTTTATTGCAGTTTAGTATGGAACAGCTAATTTCTTTTTTGCTCCGATCGTTTTGCTCCCATAGTAAAAGTTGTTCAGTTTGATGGGGGTAGACTCTTAGTGGATTCTCTAGTGGAAGGATGCTAATGATATCAATTTCACCCTGTAGATCCCTTCCGGGTGAAGCTCGCTAGTATATTGTACAGGGTGTTAGGAAAAGCATTATTAACCTTTAAACCCCATTATACCCATCAAACTGAACAACTTTTACTATGGGAGTAAACGTGTCAGAACAAAAAAATCTGCTGTTCCATACGTTTGAGTCGAGTAGGCTACTCGACTCAAACGTATGGAACAGTTTAGTATGAAATAACTGGTTTTTTTTTGCGCTGACGGGTTTGCTCCCATAATAAAAGATGTTCAGTTTGATGGGTAGAGTATATGGCTTAAAGGTCAAATGATACTTTTCCTTACACCCTGTATTAAGGGTCAAACTAGTGATTCTAGTTACCAATCTACTACAAGTATCTCTATGTAATTTAATTTCTTTTTATAAATTGGATAGAAAAGATTTTTAGCTTTAAAAGTATTACAATGCCAGTACTGTATCTTTTTTTTTATAAAGAACTTTCCAGACAGACTAATATAATTAAGGTCAGAAGAGGTCAAGGTGTAACTTTCATTATAAATCCTATTCATCAATTAGGTAAGATTAAACAGGTACCTACGCAGTCTTACAAAGGCAATCAATTAATTTTGTTATTTACAAAGACAGATACTGGAGCTTGTGCTATAGTAGAACTTTCACTATGGAGCCAACATCGAGAAAAATAAAAAAAATCTGCTGTCCCATACATTAGAGTCGAGCCGGTATTGCAATTTTGTATGAGACAGCTGATTTTTATTTCGAGATTTCGAAGTCGGCTCCATAGTGAAAGTTGTTCAGTTTGATGGTCTTCAGCACCTCCTTAAGTATTACTAGGGTGTTTTGTTACACCCTGTGTAGGGTGTAAGGAAAAGAATCATTAACCTTTAAACCACATACTCTACCCATCAAAATGAACAACTTTAACTATGGGAACAAAACGATCGGAGCAAAAAGAAATAATCTGTTACATGCTAAACTGCAACGCCTACTCGACTCAAATGTATGCAACAGCAGATTTCTTTTTTTGCTCCGATCATTTTGTTCCCGTAGTAAAAGTTGTTCAGTTTGATGGGCAGAGTATGTGGTTTAAAGGTTAATGATACTTTTCCTTGCACCCTGTATACAGAGAAAACTCGTTTATTTCTTAGACCATTTAACTAGGGACCAGCCTCGCGTTAGCATTTCCCTCTGACAAGGTACAGGATCAACTGATCAAATGCATTAACATACAATATTATACCTTATCACTAAATGAGACAGCCTATAATTGCGGAGCAATAGCTTCAAACTGGTCTCGTTTGGGTTCACTAATGTAATGGAATAAAATCCAATGTTGCAGAATTCGTGCTACCTCATCCCGCACAAAAAATTACAGAAAAGTTTGTTAGTAGAATTACATGCGTAACTCGTCAATATTTATATGGTCTAAGGTTTATTTCATCAGAACAATACAAGTCAAACAGTGACTTGGTAGGTAGCAGGTAGAACGTAGCAGGTAACACTATGGAATCCACATAAGGAGGATAGTGGAGATGGGCTGGGCTGGTGAGTGGCGGGCTTTGACTACTTATACATATAAGGACTGGCCTTGCGGTAGCATTTCCCCTCTGCCACGGTATAAGACAAATTGATCATGTGCATTTACACTCAATTTTATACCTTATCACTAAACGAGACAGCCTATAATTGCGAAACAATAATTTTGAACTTAGAACGTTTGGGGTTCACACGAGACTAGTTTTCATGATTTTTAACATTCAAAATTAGAAAAGTTCTAAAGTAATCTAAAGTTATGGGGAATAAAATCCAAAGTTGCGGATTTCATGTTACCTCGCCCCCCACAAAAAGTGGCGGAAATGTTTGTTAGTAGACGAGTAATGACACGCGTAACTAGTCCCTATAATATAAGTAGTCAAAGACGTTGATTCCCAGAAGTAGGTACCTTTTGACAGTTCCTTTGAAGAGGTGGTGGGGTACGCCCGCCTTTGCCACGTTCATTGTTATTATGGTCTAAGGTAGTACCATATCTACTATTTCTTGTACTGTGGGATACTTCAAAGCTTATTTAGCAGGAAGATAAATAATAATAATAACCCAGAACGTCCTAACTAGTTAAGATCAAAATACAACAGTAATTTGGCTTCTCTCATACGAAAAGCTTCTCAAGAGAATTTAAATAATACCTTATAGACAGTCCGAATTCGCAAGTGGCTGGAGAGTATTGAATTTACATTTTGCTCGGAGCAAAGTTTTTCGCCCTTGGCCCAAAGCCAAGTGCTGATGAGTTATGGGTTACATTTGTTGCGGAATTTCAGGGTGCCGTAGTCAAATATACTACTTACGACTGTAGATCCTTTTATTGATGTATTAATAAATCTGCCAAGAAAAGTTCGTGTTCTAGAATGAAGGACATGGACTGGCAGGTAGGAGCCACCAGACCACTGAACTGACGGCCTGAGAAAGGTATTAGCGGGGAACAATTGGATGAGGAAGGCCGGAGACTGAGTTTTACACGCCTTAGGAGAGGCTTATGTTCGTCAGTGGACTAAGGAAGATGGTTCGAAAAACGAGAAACATTTTTGGACCTTACAAAGCCGATCGATTTTAAACGGGAGATTCCAAAAATTTATCGCATTTTTTGACCCATGTTCCTCAGGAAAAGATTTTTAGTTTCATTACCTTAATACACCCTTACAATTTGATTGGCAATAATTAAAATATATGGGTGCACGTACGAAGACGTCAATCATATGTCATGATTACAACGCAAATTCGGTATATGAATACTGATTTTGTGAATTAAGTCTTCTGTGTAGAATATGTTTTCAGTATTTTGATCCTTTGATATATAAAACATTACGGGAACATGTGGGATTTCAAAGGGAGAAAAAAGGCGAGAATCATCAAAGAGCGATCCATGTCCCAATTTGCAAAGTAATAGGTATCCGATGTCTGAGGATTTTTAATGAATAGGCGAGTTTAAAATAGAATATACTGTCAAAAATATGTATTGTCTGAGGGTTTTTTAATTCTTTACTCGCTTACTGGTGAAGTGAGACAGGAATGTAGGTCGAATGAGGTGTTGAATAAAACCACACATTGTAGGATACGTGTTGTATTGTCAACGATCCGTACAAGAGAGAGAATCAATCGATTAATATTATAACTAACTTAAGTATAGCTTAGTCAGCTACGTTTGTCACAGTGTTGCAGCGCGTAACGTTAAGTCGCGGTAAAAGGGTAAACTTAGGCATATACTACACCTTCCCCCAAAAGATATCCCTTCACCCCCAAAGGCAAAGAGAAAAAAAAATGTGACGAACGCAGTTGAGTAAAATTTTTTTTTTTTTTTTTTTAAACTTATTATGTAAATATAACATTTTAGTTATAGTCATATTAAATCATAAAAATATAAAATAAACATTTCAATTTGTATAAATAATTTGGTTCTTTACATAGCTAATTTTAAGTACCTAGTAAAAGAATTTTATAAAATAATAAATGAACATCTTTTGTATAAAAAATTTGGTTTCTTACATAACTTATATTAGTGCTTACTTATAAGTATTACATAAAAATATAAAATAAAAATCTTAATTTGTATTGAACAATTTAGTATTGTTCTTGTGCGTTATGTACATCTTATTATTTTTGTCAATTTTTACATTAGGTGAAATGTCGTCAATAACTTTATAAGGACCTGTATAAATTGGTTCTAACTTATTTCCTACTTGATTTTTCATAAGTACATAATCACCTGGTTTGTACGTTATTACATTAGATTTCTTATCATATGCTATTTTCCTATTAGCCTTACTAATTAATAAATTGTTCTTAGCATCCAATTGGGCTTTCTGCAATCTAAATTTAAACTCTTTTGGATAACTATCATAGTTATAGAGAGGATCGACGGAATTTAATAAATTATTGGGAATATTGCATAATTTTCCAAAAACTAATTCATGAGGAGTATATTGTGTCTCTGTATGTACTGTGGTATTCATTGAAAAACACCAATAACTTAACCAACTGCTCCAGTCTGTTTTATTATTACTGCACTGAATCCTTAGGTAAGCACCTAGGCTTTTGTGTGTGTTTTCTAAACCACCTATGGTTTCGTGATGGTACGCAGTTGAATGAAGTTTCTTAATATTTAACATGCTACAAACCTCTGAAAATATGCTCGACATAAACTCGGTTCCTTGGTCCGTAATTACCTCCTTGGGAACTCCGTATCTTAATATAAAATTATTTACAAAGGCTCTACTTACCGATTCGGTGTCTTTCCTTTTTAAGGGATACGCCTCTACGTACTTTGTCAGGTTACACTGGAGCGTTAGAATATATTTATAATTTAAATTATCGACATCCAGGGGGCCGACCAAATCTAAGCTAATTCGTTCCATCGACGTGCTTGGAGTCGAAGTTATCACCATTGGCTCTCTGGTGTGTTTATTTACATGTTTCTGGAATTGGCAATCTTTGCACTTCTTCACATAGTCACTGACATCGCGGCTTATACCGGGCCAAAAATAATATTTTTTAATGTTATTCAACATCCTGTTTACCCCCGCATGACCGCTGGTTGGTAACAGATGGAAGTCATTTAAGATTACTGTTTTTTCGTCTCTATCAGTAATCCTTGTAACACTTTTTGTTACTAAAAACCTAGGAATATTACATTTAAACTTTTCTAAAAATTCCTTTACAAGCGCTTCATTTTGTTTATCTTTAACAACAACTACTTCTTCAATCTTTAACTCTCTGCAAAATGACTCTAATTCCCTCGCCAACACGCTTACGGTAGATGACGATCGGGATAATAGGTGAATGCAAGACTCTGAAGGTACAAAAACATAATTACGATTTTCACTAGTGATTTCCTCTACATTATTTCCCTTTAATTTATACGTAGTATTGAGAACTAATTCTATACAATCTTTAGGCTTTTTGAGGATTTCCACGACTTTAGGTTGAGCTGACCTGGTAGTGATGGGTACCTCTGATGTCATGTCAGTTCGGTCATTGCCATTAAGTGACTGATTTCGCAATTTTTCTGCCATAGATCTCGTAGTGACTGATACAACGTTTTCTCTAATTTCTTTTAAATCACTACTACTTAACGGAAGGCGGCTCAATGCATCTGCAGCTGCATTTTGTTGTCCCGGAATATATTCAATATCAAAATCGTATTCTTCTAAATATAGCCTAAATTTCGTTAATCTACTCGAAGGATCAGTCATTCCGAATAGATAAATTAGTGGCTTATGGTCAGTTATGATTTTAAATTTTTTGCCATATAAATACGGTCTAAAATGCTTTGTAGCCCAAACAATAGCTAACAACTCTAGCTCAATTATAGGGTATCGTGTTTCGGCTGGCTTCAGATTACGGCTAGCGTATGCGACTACCTTTCCGTTACTATTAGACAGTACGGCGCCTAACCCTATCTTTGATGCGTCTGTATGTAAGACAAAAGTATTTTTATCTGAAAAATCTGGGTAGTCTAAAACTTGGGGGCTTATTAAAGCTTGTTTTAACGTTAAAAATGCAGACTCGCATTCTGGAGACCAATTAAAAGTTTCATTTTTCTTTGATAGTTTGTTAAGAGGATATGCAATATTTGCGAAGTTTGGGATGAAACGCCTATAGTAATTGGCAAACGCGACGAATCTTTTAACATCGTCGGAGGTGTTTGGTCTTGGATAATTATGTAATGCTTTAATTTTTTGGTCATCGGGAAAAACACCCTGAGAAGTGATTTTGTGGCCTAAGTACATGATCTCTTTGCGTAGAAACTCGCATTTCAAAGGATTTAATTTAAGATTAGTACTTCTGAACCGTTCTAACACATTGATTAAATGTTTATTATGTGAACCGATAGAGTTTCCGATTACTATGCAATCGTCTAAATAAATAAAGCATTGATTGTAATTAAGGCCTGACATGGCAATAGTCATAAGCCTGGAGAAGACACTAGGACTTGTCTTAAGTCCCATAGGACATCGCTTCATCTGATACATCCTGTCTGTTGTGAAAGCAGTATATTTACGGGATGTTTTATTTAATGAGAGTTGGTAATAACTTTGGGAAAGGTCCAGTTTGGAAAAATATATGCTACCTGACAAGGAGTCTAAAATTTCAGTGATATTAGGCAACGGGAACTTATCGTCCTGAATCCTGTTATTGAGCTGTCTATAGTCGATCACTAATCTCCATTTCTTCTCTCCGTACTTATCACTCTTTTTAGGTACTAGCAAAACTGGACTGGACCACTCGGATGTAGTCTCTTCGATAATGTCATTATCTAACATATCCTGGATTTGATTCTGCATTTCCTTGCGTAACGCGTTTGGTATCCTATACGGTTTAATATATGCTGGATTTGCATTTTCTTTTAATCTTATAGAATGTTCTAATAAGTTCGTAGTACTGAGCTTATCACCTGGCAAATGAAATACATCGGCGTATTTAGCACATATTCTCTCAATACTTAACTGTTCCTCTTTATTAAGGTACGCACTCAAGTTAAGAAGGTTAAGCAAAGTTTTAACTCTGTCAGCACTTATTTTTTGATTGTCAAAACTACAAATATCAAAACTACTCAAACTGAATAAGTCTAAATTTGACAAATCTAATTCTACCTCTTGATCTGTTGTATTTAAAATTCTAACGGGAATTCGACCTTTCTCTGGTTTAGAAATCAAACCGGCAACAAACACTCCTTCTCTTAGTTCTTTCGCTAAAACGACAGAGTCTTCGCATAGACTGGCGGGAATGTATTTGATTACTTCGCAACGTGGCGGAATTGTATGTTCAAAATTAGAATTATTACCTTTTATAGGTATCGTAACGGAGTTACCACTATTCCCTAGGGTCAGTGTGCTATTTTTATAACTTATCATAGCGTCATAGCGCTGGAAAAAATTATGTCCTAGAATTCCATTGGCTGCACACGCCAAAGTCTGAAATACGTAAAATTTCTGTTCGTATTTTACTCCGTTAAAATCTAAAGTTAAATAGATATATCCTTCTGATACTAAATTTCCGCTAATGCCCTTGATAGTGATTTTTTCGGGATGTATTTGACGTAGTAAACTACGGTTATTTTGTAACCACTCATACTTAATGACGCACAAACTAGCGCCACTGTCAACTAATAAATCAATACTCCTATTATCTACATTGCACCCAACAATACTAGTATTATTATAACTAAATATTCCGATATTTAAGTGCGACTCGATAAACTGCATTTCGTCATTTTCGGTGTCGTCATGTACGTGCGGGGGCGCGGTGCGGGGCGCGGGCGTCGGCGTCGGCCGGCGCGGGGTTTGCGCTGACGGAATCAAATTCTGTATAAGTCGTCTACCTCTTTGACCTATATTCGCAAGTTCATTTTGATGCGAAAAACCTAAGTTACTGTTATAATAATATCTTGAAAAATTATGAGTCGGTTTGCCCCTAGAAAACTTACCTCTTGAAGTACTTGGGTACTGATGCTGGTGCCCACGATAAGATTGCCCACGCGAATAGTGCGTGACGTGGTCATCTCGTGGTGAGGATGACTGTTCGTCGAGGGCCGCCCTTATAGCTTCTGGTAGAGACGTGAATTGCCTTGAAGCTATAATTGTGCTCAGCCTCGCGTCCGACAAACCATCCGCGAAGCGCTTTATTGCCGACTTTTCATTCAAAGGCCGTAGGACTTTGAACTTACCTTCATCGTCATCGGCCTGGGCGAAGGTCAGGTTGACGAAAAGATCTTCAATCTCCGACCCGAACGTTTCGATTGATCTGCGCCCCTGTGTCGCTCTATAAAGCTGTGCTTGAATCGCTTCGGCAGACTTTTTGGGCAGCAAAAACTTACGCATATCACTTACCATATCTTTCACGTCAGTGTACGTTGATTTGAGACGCAACTTAGCACTAGACGACAATCTCGTTTTTAATACGAAATTGATCAGTAGATTTTGTGATTCGTTGTTAATAATTGAGCTGTACATAAGAATACAATCTATCAGCTGTTTGGTCGTACTCTCCTGTCCCGTCATACCGGGCAATAAGGCGATGACCGTTTTAATATCAAAACTAGCCTTGGCCATTATGTTTTCTGTTTGACTACAGTAATCGAAAAATAAACTTGTTAACCAATTTTACATCCAATGTATTTTGGTTCTCCCCTTCCACTTTTTCATTTAACTGGGACACAATATTTTTTACTTTGCATAAGTAATTGATTTTATAAGCTTTTTAATTCCAATTCCCTTCTGTCGTCTCTCTGGACCTAATTTAACTAAATATTCTCTATCGCGCAATATAATGATTCTATATTATACTATAATTATTTAAAAGTTTATGTGTTTAACTTGAAAATTAATAGAAATAAAAACAAATTACTACAATTAAAATATTTGCTTAAAACTTACATCAAACTCGCTCAAATACCGTAAGTAGGTCACGCTTATGCATGACGTTGCTGATGACTCGGCGCGGCGCGGCGCGGACGCGACGCTCGACGCTGCACGCCGCCGCTCGGTGTGCTGTCTGCTGCATGTTGGTTGGGCCGGGATAACCCTGGACACCGCAGGAACATGGGCCGGGATAACCCTGGACACCGCTGGAACTTGGGCCGGGCTATACCCTGGACACCATCCTGGATCCCCTACGCTTCTCTCTTCTTTCTTCACCCACTGTCTTGATTTCATGCATTTTGATTATCTTCTCTAAAGGCGGTGTATTTCGGATATAAAGTTCTTGCTCCCGTCTTCAAAATTTATCGATGTTTTCTTCTTTAAATTGGCGTTAGAAAATACGCCATTCTTCATTCTTACTGTCTTCTTTTTTTTTCAATCTTCTATATGTTGTTCTTCTTTCTTAATTTTCGTGTTCATGCTGCTCGTCGGAAGATTCTTAGCTCTGCTGCAAGGTCGCCATGAAGTGAGACAGGAATGTAGGTCGAATGAGGTGTTGAATAAAACCACACATTGTAGGATACGTGTTGTATTGTCAACGATCCGTACAAGAGAGAGAATCAATCGATTAATATTATAACTAACTTAAGTATAGCTTAGTCAGCTACGTTTGTCACAGTGTTGCAGCGCGTAACGTTAAGTCGCGGTAAAAGGGTAAACTTAGGCATATACTACACTGGCTTAGGTAAGAGTTTTTATCGTATCGTCAATACAAAGAAAAATTTCAAATATTATTGATTACTAACATGTTACAGCCATGTTGTGCTATTTCAAATCATTATAGATTAAGCTACCGAGCAAAGATTTTTTAGGGCGCAGCGAAGACAAAAATAATTATTTGTTATAATGCAAAGTTGCTTTTTAACCACGTGTACAATTTTGTTGACCGAGCATGCGAGAGATTCTAAAAATGAGAATCCTGAGCATTAGCGAGGGAAGCAAAAGAGCATGAGGTGAAAAATTTTTGCACTCGAGTGCAACACGTAACTTTTCATCCCACACCTCAGCAAGAATGACGAAATTAAAAAAAAAATTCTGAGTTTTTAACAAATTAAAAAAAGGTTGCGTGATAATTTCGGCACCATGGAGGGAGAAGTAAATATGTTTAATGATATTTTGCTTAGTGCACACGATGTTCTAAATTCAATTTACTTTATCCTTTAGCGGATAAAAATGGCTTTTGCACTCAGATATCGCAGAGCAAAAATAATCTTTCCGACATGTAAAGTATGTAACACATTTCAGTATACACCCTATAATATGCCGTGTATTGGCTTTAGCAAATTTTTATATCAAAAATGTGAATAAAACAGGCCTTCTCAAAGTTCTTGCACCAGACCAACAACACAGGTAAATAAAATGTCCAAAGTTTCAAACCCTTATCAATCCAGCAGACACTGTCATTTACTATTAATCCCCCGCTGCGGTTGACGTAAAAAGAAACTTTTTTATTTATAAATAACCGCTCGCTGTCCGCTTTTATTTGCATGTTTTGATATTGATTTCTTTTTTCATATAATATAGAAGCTGTTCTTAAGCTAGAAAGGGTTTGAGACCGACTTGCACCCTGTGGATTCCTTACAAACTTCATTATGTGTATTATATAGGGTCCTTTTTAATTTGCTGACACTTTTTTAAGAGGATGATCATATTGAACAACTTTCTCTATGGGACCACGATCGAAATCACGAAAAAAAATCTGCTATCCCAAAAACACATTATTTTTCAATTAATAACATGTATAATATACAAAAGCAATTATACGCAGTTTTAAACGGTATATCCAGTAAAAACAATAAAGTTTCAAATCGCGTTAAAAATTCTTTAAATCACTTCAAATCTTTATTTGTATACGATGATGAAACAGTTTCAAAAATTGTGGTACGCGCGCGTTCTTGAGTGCAACATTTGACACTGCTGCCGGCGCGTACCAAAAGTTAGAATTCAGAATTGGTACCGCGCGCAGGCAGACCCGCACCCCGCGCACGGCCCCTCTCGCGACCATAGAGCGCGTTCATAATGCCCGTAGTAATTTAAGTAAGTTAAAAATAAAAATTAGCAACCGATGTAGGCGGGCGCAACGACACGCCGACCTGGCTTCTTTTTTTTTTTGGCTTTTCTTATCACGCCAGCGTGATAAGAAAAGCGACAATTCACACTTTCAACTTTTTATTTTAATTTGCTTTTTACCCGACTGCGCGACACAAAGGATAATATTTTTATCAGACTATGTATGTATGTATGTATGTTGTTCCTTTGTGGCACTCTAGACCAAACGCAGGGGCCGATTTTGATTATTCTTACGTCAATCGATTTTGTCTTAATCTTGCGAGTGTCACCAACGACATGACGGTTATCAATATTCAATATGGCAACAATCAGACGCCATATCGTAAAAAATTAAAAAAGTTAAGGCGACGAGCTATGTTGAGCTATATCCAATCAAAGACCCAGCCCCACAGGCTGGTTCTTTGATTGGATAGGTATTTAAAAATCATCTTTAGGTTTTTATTATCCCTTTTCATTTTGAATGACCATTTAGGATCTATAAATTTAAAGTTTAACCTAAAACTTTAAATAAAAACTGAATATAAAAATAACAAATCCAGGTAGTCTACAGGGTGTAACAAAACACCCTAGTAATACTTAAGGGGGTGCTTCAGACCATCAATCTAAACAACTTTCACTATGGAGCCAACAACGAGAAAAAATAAAAAAATCTGCCGTACCATACATTTGAGTTGAGACGGTACTGCAGTTTTGTATGAAAGAGCAGATTTTTTTTCGCTATTTCGATGTTGGCTCCATAGTGAAAGTTGTTCAGTTTGATGGTCTTAAGTATTACTAGGGTATTTTGTTACACCCTGTATACCTAGAATATGTTGGTTGTATCATTTTATTTCCGTCTTATATAGCAACGTGAAGATACAAATTAACTTTCCATGTTCGCTTAGAAGTAAGTTCGGTTGTTGTTTTCCTTTTTTCGATTTCTTAGTCATTTTCATCAATCCTCGTCATCTTCTTCTTCAACTCCAGCCCCATTTTGTTCTGAAATAAATCTTTTATCAGAGTTTTCACAAAGACAAAAAGCCTATACAAGGAAGACTTCGCATCAGTGCGCTATTAACGAGACCACTAAGTTATGCCCAGTTGTTTTACATTACTGCTTTGTAACCGAATACATTTGAAAGGACTGGAATGTCAGCGGCGATGTATGACAGCTGGACATAACCTGATGCATACAAAGGTGACATTAAGAAATGTGCCATGTTTAGGCTTTGTTATTGTATGCCGTGCTGAGGTGATTCTATGGTTCATAAAAACTCATTGTACAAAGCGCCTAGAATTTTTTTTGACGTTTTGTGAAAATGTAATGGGGTTTTGTTTATTTTAATTCTTTCTTATTGTTACGTTTTTACACTCAATTTTTAGGGTTCCGTAGTCAAACAAGGAACCCTTAAACTTTCGACCATTCTGTCTGTCTGTACGCCCCACCACATATAGCTCTTTTCTTTTTAAATTTGCCAAGAAGACGTCCCTCTAACTTCTAAAATACTGCAGGAAAAATCTGAAAATTATCCAAAACAATGCTTTTCGTCTGTACTTTTTCAATGAAAATTATAACGGATGCTATAGCCGCTACAGCATCCCTTAGGTTTTTTTCAAAACTGGTTCTGCGCAACTAGTTTCAGAGAAAACCTGTAAAAAAGATTTATTTTTAATGTTTAATGAATGTTAAAATTGATATGAATGTTTTAATTACCCGAAGTCAAGAAATCGTATTACAAAATTGCTTGTCCCTAAAATAACTTTTAGCAAAGTACGAATGTTTTTTGGACGGCTACACAATTCAGTACTCGAACCTTCGATTGTCAATATATCGAGACCGTTTCGGTTCAAACTTCATTGTAATAGAGTCGACATTGGATCGAAAACGTTCACGCAATTGCGAAGTTCGAATTTCCGGATAGAGGCCCTGTTATAAAGAGATACGAGAGTAAATAAAAAAACTGGAGTGCAATTCTCTAAGCGTCACATCGCTGTCAAAAATATCGACGAGCTCACAAATGTAACATCCGTCTTGCATCCTTCAGATCGTCGAAGTTTTTATATAGTGAATACCGAATTGGCAGCTCGCCGATGTTTCAACGACGAAATTAAGGTTGTGACGATGTTTGCGCTTTGAGAATTGCATTGCTAAGCGAGCGAAGCGTGCTCGAAATTTCACCACCTTTAGACTCAAAACGGTGGTGATATGATTGGTACTATAAAGTTTAATTAGCATAAATAATGCAAAACATCATGCAAAGGCTGGAGCGAGCGAAGCGAGCCCGATCCTATAAAGCACCGCGACCTTGCTGTAACCATAATTGTGTCAAAAATTGAACTAACAATCAGAGTTGGAATGAGCGAAGTGAGCTCGACATTTTCAAGCTCAGCGACGTTCTTAATTGCCCGCCGGACCAGAAGTACAATCGGGTAGTACCATCGTGGCTAGTCCCAGGATTTTTGGTCATATCTATACTTTTGATAATTATCGCACCCATAGTTCCGATCTATAATGATGATGTAATAAATAGGATTGAGAGGGGTATGCTAAGATAGTTCGTTCACGTAGAGAGAATGAATGAACGAAAAATTACCTATTTATTGAAATATATCAAGCAAAGGTAAGCGAAGTGTTGGGAGAGGCCGTCCGAGGAAAACATACCACGATCAAATCAATGATCATTTCCGAAAAGGACAAGTGCGTAGCACCATCAATTGACGGAATGTGAGAGGTATGTCAGAGTCGTAGCGTCTGGTCCATGGTCTCCACCTACCCCCATGGGACAGTTGCGTGAGCTTATGTAACTATGTATGTAATGTATGTAATACAAAAAGTCTCTTAACCACAGTCTTAACTGTCATGAGGCCCATTGTGAGCCTCCGTCAAAAACCCCGATACTGTCGCGAGGCCTTTTATGGGTGGCTGCCTTTATGCTTACGTTTTAAAGACATAACAGTGACTAAAGTCGTTGTCTCGCTCTAACTTAAGCAGCGGCTTCTCGATAATAGAGACAGCGAGAAAAAAAATTTTGAACCGTTGTGGCGTCGGCAATTGAATAAAATATAATATAAATTTAAATATTTATATAGTAAATAAACATCTTATTTAAGCTTTTATTGATAAATTTTAGTAATAAGTCCCATAGAACGAAAGAAATCGTGTTTTTAGAAAACCATGGCATACCACGATTCCCATAATGTCGCAAAGCCCGCAGGGGGCATGACAGTATAGGGAAATGTTGCAATTGTTATGTGACAGTTGAGAGGATAAAATAGTTCAATGTCAACAATTAACATTACCTGTGGTATGAGGTAATAGTTTAGCTGGCAGATTCCTCAACTTGAACTGGTAGCGTGTCGGTGGTTTGGCAATGTATGGAATCGTCGGTATTGGTATATGCTTATTCATACTAAATCTTCTGTTCGTGCTATCTGAAATCAATTTAAGTTTCATTAATATTAAAATAATAATACAGTCATATCTTGGACATTGTCACACTTTGTCTAGTCACATTTAAGTACTAGAATTTAGCCTGGACTTGTATTATGATAACAACGATATACTACGATTATAGTAATTGACGGCCCGATAGTCCAGTTGGTAGTGAAACTGCCTGCTAATCCCAGAATAGCGGGTTCTAGTGACAAATATTTGTATGATGAATATAAATATTTATACCCGAGTCATGGATGGCTGTATCTATAATCGTTATTATGTAAGTGTTCTACAACCCACACAGCACAGAATATCTACTAGATATCTATTAGATATTTTGTAGACACTTAGATATTTTGTAGATATCTATTAGATATCTTCTAGACATTTGTGCTGTTGGGGAAGGTGTCTCAAAAGAAAGTCTATATTTTGTGAGTCGATATAATAAAAAATAAGATGCCTATAAAAAAATGTTTTTTAATTACTAAAGTACAGTATTTGGGAATTTATTTCCTAAAAATAATGTGGTCTAAATGTAAACTTTCGCGTTTACGGCATTCATTTAGTCGACCGGTAACATTTCAAGAAAGATTTAAAGAATATACCTATTAGTGACTTGAAGGTAAATTTGTACGCTCATTGAAATCTATTCAAATTAAATGTATCGTTTGTATGTATTGTATGTATTTAATGTATATTGTATGTACCTTGGGTAGCCGGTTCAGGATTTGTGGTGATGGTGGTGATCCCAACTAGAAAGATAACATAAAAAGTTAAAAATTAGGTTTTACAGTAACTATTTTACTACATTTCCATGTCTTACGGATGGACCTGCAATGCAATTTCACTAAGCGCAAACATCGATTCATCGTTGAAACATCGGCAAGCTGACAATTCGGTATTCACACATGTCAAACTCATTATAAAAACTCCGACGATCTGAAGGATGCAAGCAGGATGTTACATTTTGTGAGCTCTTCGATGTTTTTGACAGCGATGTGACGCTTAGTGAATTGTACTCCTGCGCAGCCGACTATTATTTAAAACCGCGTGAACCAATCAGGATGTTGCGCGGCTTCACACTTTGAACATTTAAAAATAAGTTTGATTATCATTAATCAATAAATGGACCAGACCCTCTAGCATGATTTCTCTACTTGCGCGCGACTCGGCTTTTTTCATACTACAAGTCGCGGCAAGCGCGGCTTTCGCTCTCCGAAAAGAGCGGGAACAGGTTATTTTGTATGCAGCGAAGGCGCGTCGCGCGCGTGTAGAGAAATCATACTAGACATGCAGGTCTGCCTGCATAACTCTAGTTGGTTTAGAAGTTACTGATATTTAAAGGTCAGTAAAAAAATAACGATCCAAAGCATCAGAGACGCGGCAGATCAGTACAAGAACTCAGGGCTCTGCCCACACGATAAGAAGAAGTACAAGAACTGACATGAACTTGCCAGCCCGTTTAGTGAGCTAGGTACAGCCGTTCAAAGGTCCGACCTTTGAACGGCTGTATCTCCTAAATCGACTGATGAACCATGTCAGTTCTTGTACTGTTCACATAACTACAGTGCATACTACAATAATATCATACAATCAGCCGTGCAGCTGATCGTAAATTTTTTATAGACCTTTAATCATCAGTAACTCCTAAACCGACTGGAGTTATGCAGGCAGACCTGGTCCATTCCCATCACAGAGATGCTCTACACCCCATAAACATTGAATCAGCCTTGCTGCTGATGGTTGCAAAAAGTACACTTATCTCTTATACTACTAGTTATGCAGGCAGACATTCTGATTACAGAGATGCTCAACTGAATCAGCCTTGCAGCTGGTGGTTGCAAAAAGTACACTTATCTCTTATAATATAAGCTACTTAATAATAAAAATAAAAATTATGTGTACCTAATGAAATAGAAAAATGTAGTTGAAACTTACCCATTGTATATTTAGTCTTAATATTTCCATTAATTTTGTATTTAATGGCTGTACTCTTTATGAGCACTTGCAGCGTTTGTTCAAAAGCCTCCTGCAATGTAAGGTACATCATCATCATGAATCTACACAAGGTCCTTCTGCAGTAGTGCCATAATGTTTTAACTTCCCATACGAAACTGCAATACATTCTCGACCTATACGACCGAACTGTATGTGACAGCTGATCTACTTTTCTTTTCACAGTTTGTTTGGTGGTCTACTGATTATCCCCTTAAAATATTGTGTACTGTAATTTCAGAAGGGCCATCCATCTCAATGCAGATTACACACACATAAGGTTTGGTCATTATATGGTCATAGTGTAAAGAACTAATAGTGGTGAAGCTCAGCGGTCGCGGCAGGCCAATCGTGCGGGGCGTGCGGGGGCCGGGAGGAGTGCATCCCGGCCCACGCTGCCTGCGCGCGTACCCTAGCGGCGAATTGAGTTAGGGTACGCCCGTCCCCCGCCGTACCGCGCACGCCGCGCGGGCATAGACCCGCCGCGACCGCTGAGCTTCATCACTTATTTTATTTACACTATGATATGGTTATATTTATCATCATATCAGCCGATAGACGTCCACTGCTGGACATAGGCCTCCCCCAAAAGAGGGAGATTTGCCATAATCGCCACGCTTGGCAGGCGGGTTGGCGATTGCAGTTGGATTGAATGATCAGAGGATGCTGCTGCCCATCCTCCGGTGGATACCGGACCGGCAGCATCCTCTGATCATTCCTAAGTCGCCTTTTACGACACCCATATGGGAGGAAATGGGTTATATTTATACTTCACCACAAAAACAAAATAATTATTATGTTTATTTTGGATGGGGTTCAAACAAATATTGAATTTTTATATTGTATGCCAATTAAACAGATCAGCTGAAGTTCAGAGAGATGGGTCAAAATCACCACAGACTGGGAAAGATCCAGAAAAAATTGGAGAGATAACCTGAATGAGAGAGTAAGTCAATGTTTGCACATACTTTTGAGGATTGGACTTCCTCCACGTGAAATTAGAATATCGAAACATCGGGTGTCCCTTAGGCTGTATAAAATCCTTTATTAGTGCTAGTGCACCCCTACATTTTCCGTAGACTATATATTGCAATTAATGTTTCTATCTTCAGCAGGTTAGGCTGTGCATTGTCTGTTAGTCAGTCAATCAGTCGTAGAACTGTTTCGTAAGCAAGTTTGCTTTTTAGCGATAAAACTGCCTTATTTGCATTTACTTGTAATTCTTTATATTTATTCAAATGTATGTTCTGCTTTGGTGTGCTATAAAGTACAAATGATTGATTGATTGATTGAAGTAGGTTTTTGCTAAACTCCTTAAAGAGTTTTGGAGAGAAATTGTGTGTTTTAGATTATAAAATTTTAGTAAAAGTAAAATAAATACAAAATTAAAAAAAATATATATAAAAAGGTACCTATAGATAAAATACAATAAATACTTACCTGGCATAAGTACTTACAGCGAGCTTCTCCGGTAAATGTAACAGAAAATACTGGAACGATCCAATCACTGTATCCGATAGAGAAATAGACACTATAATGAATATAATAACTTGCACCACTTTCATATCGATTACATTGTTGAAAAAATAAAGTCATCCAACTTGTCTTCTGAATAGCCGACCTGCGTTATTGTACGATGAGTTAAAATAATGAATAACACCGAGTCATACATACAGTACAGTCAGTTCCGATTTCATTGTTTTCGAAATCACAATGTCACAACTCACCTTCTGCTGTAATAAAAAATGTAAAATGTCGTCATAAAAAGTATATCAGAAATTTTTTAATAGAAATATAAACAAAACGTATAAATTCCAATAAAACAAAGAATGTAAAAAAAAAACCGTTAAGAATAACGTTTTTGAAAGTAAACAATATTATGTCGGTTTGTCTGTTTAACCCGAACCGGTGCCACGCCTTGGACACGTTGTCACTTCTTACAAATTATGGGAAAAATTTACAAGAGATAAGATGTGGGTGTGTTGTAAAAGTATGTCAAAATCGTATGACTTAGGGTGCCTGTACATTGACGAGGAGCGAGCTGGCGGAGAGGAGTAATGAAGAAATATTAACCAATCAGGAGCTCGGCCGAGTCTCGGCCGAGATTTTATGCAATCCTGATTGGTTAGTAAAACTCAGTTTCTCCGCTCCGCCAGCTCGCTCCGCGTCAATGGACAGGCAGCCTTAAGCCTGGATAAGAACAAAGAATGTAACACGCGAGATTAAGAGGCCTCTAACATAATTTGCTTAAATTTGAGATTTTTGACGCAGTAATTCTCAGCAACAGTAAGGTTCTCTAATTATTTGTTTATGGTTAACGATAGATCGGTTCTCCCCATTGTTTGATGGAGTAGCACTTTTTCCGTTTTCGTTTCCTAGAATTTACAATAAATATTTTACGAACCTGGTTTTCACTAACTAAACTGTCGGCGGTGCATCTTTGACGCTCAAATTTACATAGTTCCATTCAATTCTACAAAATTTCAAAATTCTCAAATGATTACCTACATATTTTAATTGTTTGTTGGAATTTTGTGAGAGGGCTCTTAAGGTTAACGTAGGGCCGGGCCGTATTTTGCTGGTTTTTAGAAGCTATCTTCTCATTATTTGAAAGACATACAAATTAATGAAAAATATAACAATGATCTTCAACATCTTGACTTTATTTGCTATGAAATATTTTTCTTATTTTTCTATTTAATACACGTACATGAATCCTGTGTTCAAAGAAAAGCCTAAATATTTGAATAAATCTGTATTATGTGCATCTACTTTATAAGTTGAAGACACTTTTACTTGCCACAAACACCATTATGTAGATCAGTATTTTTCAAAGTATAGGCCGCGACCCCCAGGGCCGCGACCCCCAGTGGGGTCGCAGCTATTGCAGTCATCTCATTGTATTGCAGTAAAATCTCGAGCTCACTTCGCTCCCTCTTGGTTTTAGTTCATATTGCAGTCATCTCATTATATTGCAATGAAATCTCAAGCTCGCTCTTGGTTTCAGATCGTATTGCAGTCTTTGCATTATACTGCAGTAAAATCTAGAGCTCGCTTCGCTCGGTTTTGGTTTTTAGATCGCTATGCAGTCATCTCATTATAATGCAGTGAAAACTCGAGCTCGCTTCGCTCGCTCTTAATTTTAGATCGTATTGCAGTCATCTCATTGTATTGCAGTAATATCTCGAGCTCACTTCGCTCCCTCTTGGTTTTAGTTCATATTGCAGTCATCTCATTATATTGCAATGAAATCTCAAGCTCGCTCTTGGTTTCAGATCGTATTGCAGTCTTTGCATTATACTGCAGTAAAATCTAGAGCTCGCTTCGCTCGCTTTTGGTTTTTAGATCGCTATGCAGTCATCTCATTATAATGCAGTGAAAACTCGAGCTCGCTTCGCTCGCTCTTAATTTTAGATCGTATTGCAGTCATCTCATTGTATTGCAGTAAAAACTCGAGCTCATTTCGCTCGCTCTTGGTTTTAGATCATATTGCAGTCATCTCATTATATTTTGGACATTATCACATGAAACGAACGAAACTACGGGCTTGTAAGGAGAGTATAAAACGATACTGAATATAGGTAAAAATACTGAGGGAAATGACGCTTCAATCTTTTGGAGGTGACGATAATTATTATAGATATATCTATATAAACATCCATGACTTGGTTACAAATATTTGCCCCTTGCGGGCTTCAGCAGGCAGATCCACTACCAACTGAGCTATTGGGCTGTCGAGTATCGAGCGTCCTTCTACAGAAATATAATATCAATGAATATTAGTGAATATTAATTTTTATTTATTTAAATTACTACATCGACTGTACCAGTTTTCTACTGTTTTATTATTTAAAGAACAATGTATAACAGTATTCTTTCATGTGTGTGAGAATCGTTGTGTAGTGGTGTCAACATTGATCTCTTGGATGTCAATGACATTCTATACAAATGGTTTCACCACGTCATACAATAACAAAACCAAGAAATGGCACAATGTCACCTTTGCGTGCGTCAGTTATGCTCGGCTGTTATACATTGCTGCTGATATACCAGTCCTTTCAAATGTATTCCGTCACAAAACAGTAATGTAAAATGATTAAGCTTAATTTAGCGGTCCCGTTAATAGCGCACTGATGCGAAGTTCTTGTGTATACATTGAGTGGTGTGGACCATTTCTTTTACAGTTACTATTACTGCGCTAAGGGTTGACGTCATACGACTTCATAAGGACTTATACTTTTATGTGCTTTTATTATCATAACAATCCGTATGGACGTTGGTTTGATGATCAACCCTAACAACTTGCACTAATAGTGAACTGAAGATAAAAATCTGCTGTTTCGTCAATTCGGGTCGAGTCACCATTGAACATTGACATTTTCAATAGACCAGCTTAATTTTTTTGCGTTATCGATATTGGATCCATAGTGAAAGTTGATTAGTTTGTTGGTCTAATCACTCCCTTAAGTTAGTGAGGTATTTAAATTCAGTAACAAAACACCCTAGCAATATTTAAAAGGGTCTTTTAGACCTTCAAACTGAGAAACGTTCACTATGGAGTCAAAGTAGAAAATTAAAAAAATCTGCTACATTTGAGTCGAGTAGGTACTGCAGTTTTATAAGAAAATGTGTTTTATCACACATACAACATACCCTCTAGACCAGGAGAGTCGTCCCCGATGTAGGCACGTCATCATCATCATCAGTCTATTATACCTCCCACTGCAGAGCACAGGCCTACCATCAGGGAGGGTGTATCAGAGATATTATTATAATAAGTAATAAATAAAAATGACTGCCATCTTAAACATTATAGTTAGGCACTCAACCGACTGCTTCCGAAATAGATATCTGAGGGTCCGCGCGGACTCCAAACTCGAATCTGGTGTCAGATTTGAGAAAAGTGGCCGCCATCTCGAACTCTTTTGTTTTTCATCCGATTGCTTACAAAATCGATATCTGAGGGTCCGCGCGCATTCCAAATTAGAATCCGTGGTCAGATTAGAGAAAATAAATATAAAAGCGATATAGCCTGACCACGCGCATCATGCTTCAGCCGCATGTTTTGAATAATTTTGGAATACAATCTCGTGCTCATTTCTTCACTCGCCCAAGATTTAGGGGAGTAGTTTTACCGCCCCGGGCTTCAGATAGGCTTAGTCCATCCGTCCCCTGCTTGCCTTTAGAAACAAAAACTTCAAGATGGCGGCCACTTTTCTTAAATCTGACTACGGATACGACTTTGGAGTCCACGCGGAATTTTGGAAGCAGGCGTTTGACTAACTGAAATGTTTAAGATGGCGGTCACTTTTATTACTTACGAGCTTTGACCCGCTACTTCCTTCAAGCATCTTAGGGTGTTACCAGACCAATCGATCGATCGTCGATCGACGGCATCGATCGATGGTTTCTACCAGACCAATCGATGGAACGTCGGTCGATGCCATCGATCGATGGTAGAATGGATTTGTCGACGTCGTCGATCGATAGTTCCTACCAGACCAATCGGTCGGCTGTTGATTCTCTGTCCTCTTGTGAATACATTTTGAAAGAAACTGATGGAATATAGCCGGGGTTAATCGATCAACGTCGACCGATGCCGTCGACCGGCAATCGATCGATTGATTAGTCGAACGGTATCGGTCGATCGTTGGATGAGGGCAGCGCAGGACCGGTCGTTATGGCGATCCTTGGGGGAGGCCTATGTCCAGCAGTGGACGTCCATCGGCTGAGATGATGATGATAATGATCCGTCGATCAATTAAAGCTACCAGACCAGTCGATTGACTTCGATCGACGTTGACCGATGCCGTCGATCGACGATCGATCGATTGGTCTGGTAACACCCCTTTGACGCCCCACATGGCTGCCATTTATAGCTACTGCATCTGACAATACCTCTGTACGTATCGTACCCGATCCATCAGACATAGGAGGGTAAGGACGAGAAAGTGTATCTGTGTTTAGCGTGTACACTTATTCACTTCAAAATATCCTGCGTAACAACTGGCTATCGAAGTCATAATTGATTCATGATCAACGTAAAATATTTGAATTATTTTACTTTCTCTTCTTCTATCTTCTATCTTTTTGTAGAGACAGTCATATAGGGGCAAGATAATATGGGTAAATTATAAATAAATCGTGAATTTTTTATAAAATTACACTTTTATTCTGAATTTATTTACATAACAAAATACACTAAACTTATGTTTACTTATAATATACTTAGGTACCTAATATAAATATAATAACAACATAATAATAAGAAAGAAAAAGTGTATTTTTTTTATTTCAAAATAAAATTCCAGGATGATTTTGATACATAAACTTCTACTATTTGTAATTGAATTACTTCTTCTTCGTAATTAAATTACAATAAAAACTTTTACCATTTATTTTCTTCAATTTCAGCATTACTTTCAAGTTGCATTTTTATCTTCTTCGATATCATTGTACCTAAAACATTAAATACAGCACTTTCACCATGGAACGGTTGTATTCCTATAAGTTCGTACTAATCTAAACTATTATAAAACTGTAACAGAAGTGTCTGTACATTGAAGATAATATTTACAAAAAAAAAGACTCCGAATCAATCTTTTCTATTTATAATTTTTGTCTGTCTGTTTGTTTGTTTGTGCGAGCATCACGCAAAAACTACAGAACCGATTTTGATGAAACTTTTTTTTATCTGACTTAAAATCTGGTATTATAGGGAATTGATTCTACGCCAACGATCCTGTTGGACGAGTCGCCCCTGGAGGTCGTCGATTGGTTCTGTAATCTCGGGTCGACCGTGTCGAACAATCGCTCACTGGACGTGGAGATTGGTTCTCGTATCGGCATGGCGGCCACGACGTTCGAAAAATTCAGTTCAAGAGTATGGGACAATAAACACCTAACTACCAAGACTAAGATGGGCGTGTATCAGACATGCATCTTGAGTGTACTCTTGTATGGAGCTGAGACCTGGACGTCGTATGCAAAACAGGAGAGACGGCTGAACACCTTCCAGATGTGCTGCCTTCGGAGTATCTTGGGCATACGTTGGCAGGACAGGGTGACAAACGAGAGGGTACTCCAGGTTGCACAGCTGCCTAGTATCACTGCTCTTCTCAAGGAGAGGTGGCTGAGGTGGTTGGGGAACGTACATCGTATGGATGACTCTCGTTTGCCAAGGCGCATCCTTCTTGGTGAGGTCGCAGATAAGAAGAGGCCAGTCGGAAGACCAATGCTGCGATTTAAGGATTGCGCCAAAAGAGACCTGACCGCTTTCGGAATCAGCCCCGCAAATTGGGAAGAGCACGCGGAAAAAAGAGGAGGGTGGAGAGGGAAAACAAGAGAGGGTTGGACTACTCATGACGAAGCCTGGTTCGCACACGAGAAACGTGACAAAAGGCATAATGCTGTCACAATAACGCCTTCATCCACCGGCGTACAGTTCTGTTGTAGAGGCTGTGGACGTGTATGAGGCTCTCGTATAGGACTGTACAGCCATGAGAAAAGGTGCCTTTCCAAAAACACTGCTTAAATCATCTGCAACAGATGTAAAGGCCTATGATGATGATGATGAGGTAATTTGTGCGGACGAAGTCGCGGGTTAACTTAATTTATATTTGTATGAAATATCTACTCACGAAATGTATCCCAGTCAAACTGCGATCGTTCCTGAACCACATGTTCTACTGCAATAGGCGTTTTTTTACTTGATTCTGTTTCTGATGGTCCCAAACTATTTCTAAGATTCTTTCTGCCAAACGCATATACATTGTGACCTGCAGAAAAATATATGGAATCAGAATGATTATCAGCATAATAGTACGAACAGCAAAATAATAGCCAATAGCGGCGAAGGATTGAAGGTCCTGATTGGTCAATATAATTTCGCGCGCTATGAATATTTCTCAACTGCGCAGGTACTACATAGGTTCGTTATGATAATACTAAACCCAGGTAAGACTCTTATAACCAGACTACTGTGTATGTAGGTACCTTACATTATATTTGGTTTTCTAGTGGGCTATATACACTCACCGGCACATTTAACCGCCCACCTGTTTTTCGCAGTATAACTCTTGTACACTTATCATTTGCCGTTTAAAAATGCATCTCATTTAATACATGGTCCATGATACCTTTAATAAATGCAATATTATTTCTTTTTTTTTTCTAAAACGAAACTTTTTCGATTTTAAAAATTAAAGTCCCCGATTGACTTTCTTTCGAATTGTCTTTTTTGTTTCGTTTGTCATTTTTTTAGTTTGTCCAATTTATTTTTTTATCAGATCTCATGTCAGGATACCAGGCTTATTGATTCCCATCGAAAATATGCCACTAGACGCTGTAGTAGCAGCCGGAGCGGTGGCTTTAGCTGATGCAGGGTACAGCGAGCTTCGCATTGGCCGGATGCTTGATGTATCTCGAACAACCGTACGAGATGCTATCAGGCGTTTTCGTGAGACTGGTGGGTACACTTGCAGACCTGGACAAGGACGTCGTCGATGCACTTCAGCTAGAGACGATCGTTTTGTAGTGAGTAACGTTCTTAGAAATGCTTTTCTACCGCATTAGAAGCTCGCTCTCGTCTGTTTGAAGTAAGACACATCAGCGTCAGTGAGCGCACAGTAAGAAGAAGATTGGTTGAACAACACCTGATAGCACGTAGACCTGCTAAAGCTCCCCGACTGCTGGCAATGGCTGGCGATTTGCTCGCGAGCACGCTCATTGGACGATGGAGCAGTGAAAGAATGTTTTGTTCAGCGATGAGTCCAGAATTGCTTTAAAAGCTCCAGATGGCCGTGAGCGAGTTTATAGGCGACAAAACGAGAGGTTTGGTTCCTGTGCCATTGTCGAAACCGTAGGACCTGGTGGTCATTTCTGGAGGGAGTCTGACAGCTCCAAGGTACGTGGCGGAAGTTCTGCAAGAACTTGTGGTGCCATTTGCTCCATTTATTGGAGAGGATTTCGTTCTTATGCACGATAATGTCCGAGCTGTCGTAGTGACGGAGTACCAGATTCTGTCGGAATTCGAAGATTACCCTGGCCTGCGTGTAGTCCTGATCTTAATCCCATCGAACACATCTGGAAAAACTTAAAAAGATGGGTGAAGAATCGAAATCCAGTGCCAAGTACACTTAGAGAGCTTAAAACAGCGGTTTTAGAGGAGTGGCACAATATTCCGCAGAGTGATATTCAAGACATTATGGATGGTATTCCTGGCCGTTTACAAGAAGTTATCAGAGCCCGTGGGGGCAATACCCCTTATTAAAACTGTATTTTTTTTCAACATTTTGCATAATTTTTATTGATAATCTCCAAAAATGTTTGGCAACGTAAATGCAAGATTTAATTTTCTTGTTTTTTTTTTGTTACAAATGACAGTAAACTTTGATTAATTGAATTAAATTTAACACTGATTTATCATATAATAAGTTTCATTATTAACCATGGGGCATATTTTGGACCATTGAAGTGTTATACCACAAAAGAAGAGTGGGCGGTTAAATGTGCCTGTGAGTGTATCATTACCAATATCTTATTTACTACTATTTAAGCTATATTTAACTAGTATTTATATTACCTTTATGATGAGGTTTCCACCTATTTTTTGGTTTCCTAATAATGGGAATTTCAATTTTATCTCGAAAAACAATATCTGGCTTATCTGATGATCTCTCTGTAGCGAAGGTCGTTGACCATCTGTTACTCGCTATGCCCATTTCTATGATAACTGAAACAAATTTTGAAGCACTTTTTTCGCTAGGCTAGGTAGGACAGGCTGAAATTGATATCATTAGCATCCTTTTATGGGTTGAACCTTATCTGACGCACGCCGCAGCACCGCCGCGCGCGATCGCGTTCCGTCTATCTTATCAAATGACGTTCCTGAGTGACAGAAAAGGATGGAGCGACGGAAAAAGGCGACGCGGTGCTGTCAGATGAGGTTCAACCCTAATGCGGGAAATACAGGGTGTAAGGAAAGGTATCATTAACCTATTAAACCACATACTCTACCCATCAAACTGAACAACTTTTACTATGGGAGCAAACCGATCGGAGCAACTAAAAAATCACCTGTTCCATACTAAACTGCAGTGACTGCCTACTCGACACAAATGTATGCAACAGCTGATTTTTCTCAGATGATCAGATCCGAAAATTAGTTCAATTTGGTGGGTAGACTCTTAGTTTAAAAGGATGCTAATGATATCAATTTCACCCTGTATGTAGGTATAATTGTTGTAAATAATATTTTCTTACACCTATTTTGTACCATATTCTGGAAATAAAGTATTTTATTTTATTATATTCTTGTATTTTTGTATTTATTTTGTATTTTGTCAGTAGGTGTTTCGTGTAGAATCTATAAACAGTCCTCAAAACCGAACCTCGAATATTATATTTTACTGTAATAAAAATGTCAAACCTTCTTGAAGTTTTTTCAAATTCTGTGGTGTACGTGTAACAACAGTGGTTAGTGCTATGTCTTTGGGTGTCTCCTTCATTCTAATTGTTAGATTTTCAAAGTCAGAGAACGTCGTATGGAATATCGTCGGAGCCGGCGGCGTTTCAAACGTTCTGCGTTCTGAAACATGCATTATTGTCACATATAATTATAATATGTTGAGAAGTAGAAATGAAATGAAATGTCTTTAGGTGTCAAACGTTCGTTGTTTGTTGGTTTAGAACGAATAAATAAAAAATGTATGGAGGCCTATGATCATTAATAATAAATCCATGGTTCCATAATAATAGGTAGCAGTGTTGGGCAACAAATAATTAACGGGGAATTATAAGTCGAGCCACCGAATTTTTTATTGACCACATAACACAACCTCAGATTTTATATGTAAGCAACGGGAAAATGAAAATTCTTCTAATAAACTAATTCACCTTTTTTACAACGCCATCTAAATATTTCAAAGAAAGCATCAAGTAAAGAACATCAATTATTTTAACTTGTCCTATGAATTTATACATCACCATCTAAATATATTAAGTCTGCCACGGATTTTACAACATTATTTGAATCAGTTGGTTAGGTTAGCGAGGGGCGAAGCGACGAGCATTTTAGGTTAGGTACTTGCGACCACAGCGAGCAGAGCGAGTGGAGTGAGCGTGCCGCGGCAGCGGCCGGCGAGTGCCAGAACCGAAACGCTACTCTTTCCAAAAGCCTATGCCAAAAACTGGTGCCTTTTTTCTTTTTTTAGCGTGGCCATCAATCAAACATGAATGTTATAATTAAAGATTGAAAAAGTCGGGCGGCGAGCGGGATTCGAACCCACGAAATGCCTTTCCGGGGCATGCTCCTCTCCAACAGAGCTGTCGGCGCCCCGCAGGCCACGACGAAATTTTCAATCTATATATTATCGTCTTTAAGGGACGGCAGTGCCATCTACCAGAGTTCATTCGAACTACTGAACTCTGGTAGATGGCACTGCCGTCCCTTAAAGACGATAATATATAGATTGAAAATTTCGTCGTGGCCTGCGGGGCACCGACAGCTCTGTTGGAGAGGAGCATGCCCCGGAAAGGCATTTCGTGGGTTCGAATCCCGCTCGCCGCCCGACTTTTTCAATCTTTAATTTGATTAAGCTAACATGGCATACATGTAAAATCAATAAATTCGATTGGAATAAGGTGTGACATCTATATCGCATGAATTCTAATTGCAACATTAGACTTGTGAGTCAGTAGTTCGAATGAACTCTGGTAGATGGCACTGCCGTCCCTTAAAGACGATAATATATAGATTGAAAATTTCGTCGTGGCCTGCGGGGCGCCGACAGCTCTGTTGGAGAGGAGCATGCCCGGAAAGGCATTTCGTGGGTTCGAATCCCGCTCGCCGCCCGACTTTTTCAATCTTTAATTTGATTAAGCTAACATGGCATACATGTAAAATCAATAAATTCGAATGAATGTTATAGTTCAGAATAAAGTTAAAAACATCATTTGTTATTACAAATATCTCGGAACTCAGTCCGAACTGAGATATAAAGGCTTGAAGTGCGCGTAATGGTAATATTTTCAACTTCACGCCTTTATATCTCCGTCCGGACTGAGTTTAGGGATATACATGTTAATAAGTTTTGTATGTTACTTTATTCTGAAATTAAATATTCAAGTTTGGTTGCTGACCGCGCCAAAAACAACGGCGAAAAATAAGGCGCCAACATTACATACAAAACCCGCAGTGTCTTTTGAAAAAGAAAATGGTCACTGGATCCACACCATTTGTGTGGTTCTCCGCATATGACTTCAGATTCAGACAGTCAAATTAGCGAGGAGCGAAGCAAAGAGCATGAGCATGTTAAGTAGAGATCAATTTTAAACGTACTGAGTTATAAAATTAGAAGTCGATAGATTTTATTTTATTTTATTTTATTTTATTTTATTTTATTTTATTTTATTTTATTTTATTCATTTTAGGAAAACTTACGGACTAATTACAGGTTAGTAGGGTATCAACATTTTTTAAAACAACATTGCCAACTAAAAGTTTCCAGATGTACTTTATTGGTGTCATAAAATAAATATTTAACACGAGAGATCTCCATGATTCTGCCTCGATATCGCCGTGATATTGCAGTAATTTCGCTGCGACATGACCGCATCATGACGTCACAGTGCAATCGCAGCGACATCGCGGCGATATCACGGTGGAATCGCGGCAATATCGCAACGATATACCGTTACCTCAACGCCTACGTTTAAAAATAGCTTGTGTGATATAAGGCTCTTAATAAGATAAGCGTGAAAGTAGAACAAGCATTTACAGGGTTACTTCGGAGACAGTGCGCAAATTTTACGTATATGAAGCTCATTCAAAATAAAAAGACCCATATTTTTTTTATTTTACCATGTCTCATAGAACAATATTAAAAGTCGAGCGTAAACAAGACGCGTGCGCACTCTGCGGAGCGGTTGCGATCAGTGACTCACCCTCGAGAGAGGCCCGGGGCGCCTACGAGCACCTACCTACCCTTTCGACTCACGAGTGTAGAGTAGCAACGCTACATTAATTTTCAGGATGATAAATTGAAAAAAATAAGAAACAAAAAAAAAATCCATTTTAGGTGTTCTATTAACGATACTGATTGCATGGGAAAAAATAGGCACTGCCTCCGAAGTAACCCTGTATAATAATAGTACATTACTGCAGCGGCCAGCAACAGAGGCATTGATGGACGAACGTGTAAATGTGGGCCGAGGCGAAGCCGACGCACACATACGTAAGTCCATCAATGCCTAGTTGTGGCCAAGGCTTGTATAATAGTACTTTTCTCAAATAATGCGCGGAAATTAAAACAGTAAATTTTCTCAAATAATTCGCGTAAATTAAAACTCTTTTTATCAAAATCAATGACAACAATTTTTTTTTTTTTTCAATAAACAGCTTTCTATTTGCAAGCCAGTTCGAAATTTAAATAAAACCTTTGAAGAGTTACCTCCTTGGTCGCCATGTTTCGGAGTAAAAGATCGTTCCATTTTTAAATTACACGACAGATATGAGTTTAGTATGTAATTTATTTGGCCGCTAAACACGACAGATATTGATTTTCATACAACTTTTGCCTTTGGCCAGTACAGCAATTTCGATTTATCTCGAAGAAGGTTGTCAAAATAATGCTCACATTTCCAAGCATGTTTGAGAAAAATAATTATATGGGTTAATATCTTACTTCCACCGCGGCCAAGTCTTCTGATCCTCACTGGCTTCCGAAGCTGATCTAATAATTTGTCCCAAGTTGTCTGAAATTTACAGGCTTATTAAAATATTGAAATCATTACGACTACAGGATGTTGTAAACTTAATTGCGTTACATACTTAAGTGGGCGCGTCAGACCATCAAACTGAAGAAATAGCTTTTACTATGAGACCAACAACATTGAAATCGCGGCAAAGAAATTTGCTGTTCCATACATTTGTGTTCAGTATGCAGGATGTTAGGGTAAGCAGTTGCATTACTTTAAGGGTTGATTTTACCCATGATACTGAAGAACTTTCCCTAAGAAACATATAAGCAATAAGACGGAATTATAAGAGAAATACGCAAAAAAAAAATTTACATAACATTTTCAGTTTTTGTCTTTGACTACTTATTATAAGGACTGGCCTTGCGGTAGCATTTCCCCTCTGCCACGGTATAAGACAAATTGATCATGGACATTTACACTCAATTTTTCCTATAATTGCGAAACAAAAATTTTTACCTTAGAACGTTTGTGGTTCACACGAGACTACTTTTCATGATTTTTAGCATTCAAAATTCGAATCTAAAGTTATGGGGAATTAAATCCAAAGTTGCAGATTTCATGTTCCTCGCCCCCCGCAAAAAGTGGCAGAAATGTTTGTTAGTAGAATGACACGCGTAACTAGTCCCTATATAAGTAGTCCCAGTAATGTTCCCAGAGCTACAGAGCATAATTATTACAATAATATCCTATGATCAGCCTTGCAGCTGATCGTTCATTTGGTATAGACCTTTAAGGCTGTAACTCCTAAACCGACTGGAGTTATGCATGCAAGCCTGGTCCATCCCCATCACAGAGATGCTCTAAACCCTAATATACTGAATCAGCCTTGCAGCTGATGGTTACCAAACTAATAAGACCCCGTCAGTCTTTCAATTACTATTTTTATTGAAGATTTTAGTACAGCTCCCCCTTAAAAACATTTAGGTACCAAATATTTCTTTCTCGTTCCAAGTGACCACCCATTCAAGACAAACGAAGTCGCTAGTCGCTACTTCGATGTAACAGTAGCCAATAGAGATATTTCGCCACAAGCGCCTCATTCCTTTCTTACATACTTACATCGAATAATTTCTAACTACCTAATACCCGTACAAAGTATAGTTTTCTAAACTTCTTCTTCGTGAAATAGCGAAGCCGAAGTATGAAAGTTGTGAAAATTTTAGTTCAAAGTTGGAGAACGTCAATGTTCTACTTTAGAAACTTTCTCTAAAACCACCGACAAGTTTTCCAAATATTTTCATATCACAACTCTATGTTCCATAAGATCCAACAAAATTTGCTGAAACTGTTTTAAGGAGATCAGATCATTAAACTGAACAACTTCCTCAATGAGACCAAAGACGAAATCGTGAAAAAATATCAGCTGTTCCATACAAAACTGCAAGCCTACTCGACCCGAATGCAGGGCTAATTGCAAATGTACGCTTGTAAACAAGAAAAAGACGCTTGCACTGGGATAACCTGCTCTTAACACGTTGTATACTACCCATGCGTGGGTTGTAGTTTCTATACTCCATATTTCAAACATTGCTACTTACTGCTTATGCAAAATAAAATTCTGACCACAGCTGTTCGGATGGAACTCGTCAATAGGTACGTTCTTATCCGATAACTCTTGGGACCCTCATCATCGAAGAACAACATCATCGAAGTTTGGACCCTTCAATGAGTTGTGGACCTATCCTGACACACGGGCCGGCAATGCTCTACGAGTCAAAGAAGTTTGGTGATCTACCGGACTATTTAACACAGGGAAAATTTAATTTTGTTAACCAAAAACTCACCTTTATGCTATCGAAAAATCCATACAAATCTCCATGCACTCTATCGGCGACAGTCAAAACAACCAAAAAAGTGAACACTGATAAAAATTTCATTTCCTATCAAATAGGAAAGGCGTTTTTGTCAAGCGAAGGCAGAAAGAACAATGATATAAATTGCAGAACATGATTATAACGTAAATATTATTAAGAACTCATAAACGATTATAAAACAGGTACGCTAGCCGTGCTGCATTATTGTCAACTATTGTTTAAGTAACATAACACTTTTTTTATTTGCTATGTACGCTCAAAAATAAAAAAACCGGTCAAGTGCGAGTTGGGCTACTCGCGCACCGAGGGTTTCGTGCCACACCACCACAGAACACAACATTATTAATTTTTTTTAAAAACTTTTTTGTCCGGGACCTTTAGCACAAAACCGTCTCACACTTGGCCGGTTTATAGTATTTGTTGTTATTCTGTAGAGTTTGCTCTATAATCACACTAAGTTTGACGCTTGTATGTATTACCGTTTTTACGATAGAGCGTGAAGAAAAAACGTTGATAAAAACTAGTTTCTTGTTGAGAACCCCCCTTAATTTTTAACTTTTTGTCACTTTTATTATTTGTTAACAAATCCGCCGTAACAACGCACATTCTGTGAAAAATTCAATTATCTAGCTCTTACAGTTCAAAAGTTACAGCCCTAAATAGGTCGGACAGACGGACGGACGGACAGACGGACAGACGGACAGACGGACAAACGGACGGACGGACGGACGGACAACGTAGGCTTAGTAATAGGGTCCCGTTTTCAGCCTTTGGGTACGGAACCCTAAAAATGGTAATATTATTATATTAGTAATAGTTACTAATTCTTGAAATTGTTGACGATTATGTTTACCTGGGACAAACTATTCAGTTAGGATAGGTTCAACTTCGAGAAAGAGATCAACCGTTCAATCTAACTCGGCTGGCCAGCGTTCGGGAAGCTATACGTAGTATCTTCATGTCCCAAATACCGCAGTGGTTAAAACGAAACTCTTCGATCAGTGTGTGTTGCCAGTAGTGATGACATATGGAACAGAGACATGGACGTTCACCCAAGGCCTCATAAAAAGGCTGAAAGTCACCCAAAGGGCAATGGAGAGGGCTATGCTCGGAGTTTCCCTGCGAGATCGAATCTGACATGAAGAGATCCGCAGAAGAACCAGAGTAGCTGACATAGTCTAAAGAATTACTAAACTAAAGTGGCAGTGGGCGGGGGCACATTTCTCGCAGAACGATGGTCGATGGGGCCGAAAAAATCTCGAGTGGCGACCGCGTACCGGAAAGCGCAGCGTATGTAGCCCCCACACGGTGGACCGAAGACCTGGTGAAGGCGGCGGGAACCCGTTGGATGAGGGCATAGACGTATCAACTAAAGACCGCTAATATCTAAACTATTATAAAACTGTAACAGAAATGTGTCTGTACATTGAAGATATTTACAAAAAAAAAATTACGACATGGTTTTTACCTGTCCCTGATTCCAAATCACAAATTTTTGGATGTTTTGTCTGTCTGTTTGTTTGTTTGTTTGTTTGTATGTTTGTTTGTTTGTTTATTTGTTTGTTTGTTTGGGTGTTTGTTTGTTCGAGTATCACGCAAAAACTACTGAACCGATTTTGATGAAACTTTTTTTGTTTGATAGCTTATCATCTGACTTAAAATCTGGTATAAAATTTATGCGGACGAAGTCGCGGGTAAAAGCTCGTCAGTTATACAAATGGTCAAATGGCACCACTTTTTAAGCAAATTGAAACAAAATTCAGCCTTAACGTAAGGAAATAACGTAAACGTAAACGTGGTGACAAAATGTTTAAAGACGGTATTTGTTTGTGACGTTGTCGCAAGTTCAAACCTTAAATAATTACGCATGGTATGCAGTTATTGTTGTTTGACTACGACAATTATTTACTTTACTAGCTGTACCCGCGACTTCGTACGTGCAGACCACTGAAGTACATACTTTTACGACCTATTCTCATACCTACCAAATATACATAAAAAATTTAATAATAATTAGTCGAGCCGTTTCGAACGAGTGCGACCACAAATACCGTGACACCAGATTGTTTATACAGGGTGTTATGTACCGATGATACTGAACATCTTTCTCTAAAAAAAAAACCTATAGGAGTAAAAAAAAATGTGGTCTTCCCATACTAAATGCAATCATCTGATCGAACTTTTGTATAACAAGTCGAAATTTTTTCAACCCAGATGGATGTCACGACCTTCTCATCATCGGCTCGCATCAGGGCATATCGCCACTATCTCTGATCCCACCACCGCCATAGTGTAAATAAAATAGTGATGAAGCTCAGCGGTTGCGGCGGGTCTATGCCCGCGTGGCGTGCGGGGTACGGCGGGGGACGGGTGTACCCTAACTCAATTCGCTGTTAGGGTACGCGGGCAGGCAGCGTGGGCCGGGACGCACTCCTCCTGGCCTCCGCACGCCCCGCACGATTGGCCTGCCGCGATCGCTGAGCTTCACCACTATTAGTTCTTTACATTATGCCACCGCACCGTATGCCTACTAAGTCACTGCATCCGAATCCATCATTTATGGTACACTGAAAAAAAAAATTTGTTTACTCAACCAACATCATGAATCCATATGAGCCTGTCAACATCATGACTTCTCTGACCAAGAGAACTTTGTTAAACGAATTCGGCTTATTGTTACAACTAACCATCTTTTGTTTTTAGTTAACAATAATAATGTCATTTCAATTATTTTGGTGCTAATTATGAGAAATTATACTTCTTTTTTTAATTTTTTCAGTGTAAGGAGGGTAAGGATAACCAATAAGAGACTAGATGTTTCTCTATTGGAAAAGGAATTTTCCATAATGTTGTAACGTTTTACCCTAGCACAAACTTGCCTATACAACTTACAACAATATGAAAACGCCTGTATGTATGTCGCCGACGATGTAGACGCCTGCTTTACAACCTAAATAATGTTCACGTTCACAAAATCTGGCGGCCGTTGCTGGCTGCATTTGTGTAGGAACAAGGTGTTAGCTACATGAATGAATGCTTGTGCTTCAGTGCTTGACGGTTCGATTCCTGGCCTGTACCACCTAGGTTAGTAGGAATATACTACTCTCTACCGAGTGCAGCATCTAAGTAGGCATTTTAAGCTAGATGGTGAGGAAAGCTGCTTATTATAACTATGCGAGTGAAAGAAAGGCACGTGTAATAAATAAGAAAAACAAAAAAACCGACTGCATTAAAAAATGATTCCTTAACTGAAAAAAAAAAACACGCTCTTTAATCGTTAATCCAATCAGCTATAACAACTTTGTTTGAGCAACTATAATTTTAATATTAGTTAATAGGTATTGCAGGATCAGATCATCAAACTGAACAACTTTCACAACAGGTCTACCACAAAAATTGCGAAAAAAAATCTGGTGTTCTATATGAAGCGAAAACTTACTCGATGCAAATGTATGGGACAGCATATTTTTTTCGCTATTTCGATGTTAGTTCCATAGAGAAAGTTGTTCAGTTTGATGGTCTGATCAGCCCCTAAAAAAACCGTCGGCATAAATTAAGAAAAACCCTGTATAATTTAAAGTTATACAGTTTCTATGCTCAGTAGTTACTTGCTCGGCTATATAAGCCACATTAGGGCGCACGAGCGCCAACAACGAAGGGATCAGAGGCAGTCGCCGTAGCCGAAATCGGCTAGGAGTAGCATCATCAGTTACTTGCATTTTCCGTAACAAACGATGGCGCTCGACTTACACTTATACGTGTAAGGTAGTTTGTACATAGAGCGGGATGACGAGCGTTTTCAAGTTGGGAAGTCACAGCGTGTCGTCGACACTACTTGTGGAATAACTTCCGCTGACTCATGGGTACTGGGCACACATGGAGGATAATATTCTAGTGAAAATTTCTGACATTGATTTGCATGGATAATTTTCGGTTAAGTAATCATCACCATCAGCCTATATACGTACACAGAGCAAGGAGGGATCCTTGAGGGTATGGGCGTTAGTTCACCACGCGTGCCCAATGCGGATTGCTGGACTAAACAACTGGTATGCAAGTTTCCTCACGATGTTTTCCTTCACCGTTTGAGAGCAGTCGGTATTACGTATACCTATACAACGTGTTAATGAATTAACGCAAAACTAGAAAGTAGTTTGTTTAAAATCGAGAGCAGAATCCAATTATCATGGTTTTAACATAGGTAATTTTTTTCAAAATATTGATTTTGTTTGCAAAATTTTAAATTTTCTGAACCCGATGTCAACCCACCGCACGGGCACACTCACCCTACTTACTACCAAAACAAGATTATAAAAATATATCCATGAGTACGTTAGCGCTTTCTTTCAGTCCTGAAATGATAAAAAATCATTTTTGCCTCAAAACTTAAAATGCGAATAACTTGAAATTTTAACTATCAAAATAATTAAATTATTGTTTCAATCTAATTATTTTGTTATAAATCAGTTGGGGTGTATGAGGTTTTGCGCTAATTCATTAACACGTTGTATACATAAGTTAGAAATACCCTTGTGGTTTTTAACACGGACTCTCATGATTTTGATAAACATGAGTGTCAATTCCAATGGGAATGCGTTCAACATTGGATTATACTAGATAGAGTGCCAAAGCCGACAGACTATGAGGGCAAACTTTGAGTTACATAAAGAATGTTAAGCGAGTAGGCCATGGGAAAGAAATTAACAGATTCTTGCTGTAATTTATTTATATTCTAAGCCTGATAAATAAACGAGATGTTGGCGTAAAATTATCCAAGTGAGTTTTCGTGCTGGAAGAAATCTCTTTAGAGATAAGCTCGCCCTTTGTAATTGTCTATTATGTTGTTTTCATGTATATTTCCGTGTGTACAATAAAGTATTAAAAAAAAAAATCGTAGAATTTTCGAAACTCAGGTGTGAGTGAATGTAGTCCTGCTCATCAGACTAGCCCATTTGATATTCTTTCCTGCCTACTCTTTTTTTTTATTTATAATGGGTTTGCGCTTGGCTTCAGCTTACCTGATGGAAAGTGTAGATGAAGCCGAGGATGTAGCGCGCTAGATTCTGATTGTATTTGCTTGGGAAAACAGACGCAGGGAGAGAGTTCCAAACGTTACCGGTTCTCATTACAAAAGAGGATGCGAACCTATATGTGTGGCTACTCAAATATAATGTACTTTACACTAGAACGAAGCTTAGAAACTGTGCCTATAGGACACCCCCAGCACTCAGTAGAACGGTTTGACGATGTTTGACTAGTACTCGTACAGACACAAAATGGATTCGACATACGCGCCGTCACGCTCGCACGCGCACTTGCTTCAGGTAAGTGCTTCTTACTCGTCTCTCCTAAAGTGTGTTAGTGTCCACAGAAAGCGCGGTGTCAAAAGTCAGAGAGGTGGGTTTGGGTGGCTATACATCATTTTCTATTCTGTACTGGTAATACAATCCGTGTAGTATTTAATACATTGGGTTCGAAATTAAAAGAATACAAAATCTCTCAGTAAACCACTACCTTTATAGAAAGTTACCCTTAACTGGTAGGGAGGTGACTGTTGCTTTTGAAGTGGGTACTTTCAGATAGAAGGGTGATTTTTAACATAGAAATGAAAAGCTGAGTGCAACGTTGGGTCTTCTTTGTGTAGAATATTTTTTTCAGGTCGTTGTGGGGTGTTTTTGTTATTTATGGTTCTTTTGGGCCGTTAGGAGGAACAATAAAAAAGGTTATAGCAAACTAAGTGAACTAACTCTGCTCGCTCAGTGGGTTTTGGCTTCCTAAACGAAAGAGCGACACTTTTCCCAATCGCAACTTTTCGCCACTGGCTTAAAATACTTAAAATAATTAATGGTGGTGGTGGAAACTTGGAATACATAATCTACAGATAGCCCAGTCATTTTACGGTTTGAGCCAGGACTAATTTATATTCTGGGAGATACGATTTTGATTTGTATGTTACATAGCGTTTTTTTTTTAAATTTTCAGATAGTCTTTATGTCCCTAAATGGTGCTGCTTTTTTTTTTTTTTTTATTAACTATGGGTTTGCTCTTGACCTCAATCCAGTCCTCAGGACGAAGATGGGGTCGTAGATGTAGCGAGCTTACCCAGAAGATGCCTATTCACTCGTACTTTAAAGGAATCCGGGTTGTAAGTACTCGGAAATACTGACGCAGGTAAGGCATTCCACTCCTTGGCTGTGCGCATTATAAAAGATTCAGAAAGGCGCTTGGTGCGGATATGTGGGATGTCAACCAAGAAGGGGTGATATCCCGCGGTGCGTCTGGAAGTCCGATAGTAGAAAGGGGCTGCTTACAGTTTAAAAGTCCTATTGATAATTACTCCCTACCCTTCCTAACAAAACTCCGTTAACCCCGTAAAATGATTGGGATATAAGAGCTTGTAGGGGTGCACAAAGAAATAATTTTTCGATAATCCGAAATCCACGCGAACGATGAAGTATTACATACATCTCGAGCAACAAAAGGAAAATGAAAAAGTTTGCACCTACCTAACAGCTATAACAAGATAAATTAGCATCGTTGTTAGCACAACAAGATCTAATTTTCAACCTGTCCAAAACGTCTGAAAGCTAAAGGCCTATTTCAATATAAATTTCTTTGTCTGATCATAAATTCAGACAGTCTGAAGTCTGAAAGCAATAATTCGGAGGCTGATTCTGAATTGCAACGGAAAATGATTTCTCTACTTTACCGGGTCGTAATAGTAGATGTGTGTGTGCGTACCTACGTGCGTACGTGTGTGGGCACTTGTGTGTGGGAGTGTGTCGTGTGTGACGTCTAGATTACGACTATACTATTTGGCTTATGTTTAGTTTGAGAAGGAGAATACAGTTACAAGATAAATGCATAGGCGTACCAAAATATAAAATGCGAAATACTAGCAAATATTGAAACGATGAACTCAGTCCATCAAACTGAACAACTTTCACTATGGAGCCTACTACAGGAAACGCGAAAAAAAATCAGCTGTCCCATACATTTTAGTCGGGTAGGTACAGCAGTTTTGTATGGGATTGCTGATTTTTTTTTGCATTTCCTGAGGTAGGCTCCATAGTGAAAGTTTGATGGACTGAGTTCATTCAGTTCATCAGTATTTGATAGGTTGTCACTTACAATTACTTGTATACAGGGGTATACATTAATGTATAAATACCCAGTAAAATTACAGTACAAGTAACGAATATACGTCGGAGAATATAAGGTACTATACTGATTGTCTGATTATATGATGATGATGATTATATAGTCTTTTAGGGAATGAGATCTTGGTACACAGGGTGTACTGCAACCGTTCCCGAAAACTCAAAGAAGGGAAACTAGAAGGGAAAGTACCCATTTAGTTTTCAAGAGAGGTTGTCTTACACCTTCAATTTTATGAACAAAACAATCATGTTTGTTAGGTGAATTTATAGCAAACATTTCCATAACAACTACACAATTCAAATGCTGCAAAATCCAATAAAAATCGAGGTCGGAAACCAGGAAATGCTGTCACTATTATTTGCTTGTCAGTTCAGAGTAGGAGTGACAGGAGTTCACAGTACGTAACAAGTTAGATGTTATTTTTATCGCGTAACTTTACGATAACTTTTTTTTTCATTATTGACATTCACAATCACTTCACGTTATCTACGTGACAAGTAAGAAGTTTTTTATCGCGTAGCGTTACTCTACGCAGACTCTACGTTTTTTTTTTTTTTCATTATTAACATTGATTTTGTCGCGCAAATAACATTAAACCTAGGTTAGGTCTTGCCAATGATCGAGATCCAAAACAACATAATGAGTAACCCTAAACAGTTACCGTGTTTTACAAGACACAAATTAAAATTGACAGCAAGCTATGACGTCACGAAAAACCTTCCCTATTTTACATTTTTGAAGACAGTTTAAAATAATTGCCATTTGAGACTTTAATGTCTTGTAGAGTCACGCAGTCTCAAAAAAATACAGCCATAAAAAAAATTGCGCTACACTTCAATCTAAAAGCACGTACAATAACAATTATTATGTATTTATTGAGTTTCGCAGAGTTCGCGAAAACCATCCAGCAAATCGAACAGTCCGTAACAGAATCAGGCCCCTGTCCGACAGCCGCTATCAAACCGAACAAGTGGAGGGTATTGTAATAAAATATTCAGCAATGTAAGAGCGTTCCCGTGTCGCTGTCACGGACTGACTCTCTTCCCTATTGTTGCGACGGACTGACGTGTAATTACAACTTCGTGATTGCTAGGTATTAGTTCGATTCCGAGTATTGTCGTCTGCGTATCGTTTGTAATGGTGCGTTTTAAGCCATTTGTATTTGTTAAATGTCCGAAATGAGAGTTATTCTTTTTTTCAAATGTACTTCCTAATAACTCAACAGATGGCATTTAGGTACATCATATTCGAGATCATGTTAAAAAACTCTTTTTTTTTTTAAAACGGGATTCAGCCCATACAGCCATGTCAAACTATTAAAATGATTCGTAAATAATGAAATATTCCATTAAAAAAAATGCGTTGGCATCTATTTGATCATATTTCACCACTTTATTATTTTAATGAAAGACATTTTGCAATTTTGACTTTTATTTGCGCAAGCCGTAGCGCCATCTATCGATCCCCTAGAAAACCACATGAAAAACGCTTTTTGGAGCTGTAAGGACTCTTACAGACGAGGTACTTTTTGCGGTCGCCGTGGGTCGCAGAGGGTCGCGCTCTTAGACTTTACGGTCTGCTGGACGAGGGATGGGACCGCAAAGTCTAAGAGCACAAAGCGTCGCTCGTCTGTAAGAGCGCTGAAGAACACCGGTCTATGTTGACATGCACCTTCTTTGGTGTTTAAAACCGAAATATTTTAATATTTTACTCTGATTCGGACCTTCACCGTCGAATGTTAGCACACACCAAGACGATTTTGTGTATCTAAAACCCATTAACATTAAACCAATTCACAAATGACCGTGAATGTTAACATATTCCGCGGCTTGTTCGTTAAGCAGGAAATTATAGTCCTTCCTAATATGCTGACGGTTTTTAAGGTTTTTAAGGACGGTTTGATCAGACCATCAAACTGAAAAACTTTTCCTACACGGGATCAAATCTCGAAAAATGAAACTACTTTTCGAAACGAGACTGCAAAGTTACTTGACCCAAATTATAGGTCAGCAGATTTTTTTATTCGCGATTTCGACGTTGGTCCCATTTTGAAAGATGTTTAGTTTGATGGTCAGGAGTACAATTCGCTCAGCGTCACTCCGCTGTCAAAAACATCTATGTGCTCACAAATTCTAGCATCCTTCAAATCTTCGAAGTTTTATATGAGTTTGACACAGTCATGATGCGAATACCGAATTGTCAGCTCGCCGATGTGTCAACGACGAATTTGAGGTTGTACAACCCGAGCGAAATTAACTTGGCACCTGGCCCTGTACCCGGACTTTCGATGTTCGATGCGCCAATGTTTCGGTTCGCACTTCATTGTAATAGAGTTGACATTAGAACGAAAACTTTCACGCAATTGCGAAGTTCGAATGTGCGGGTAGAGGACCTGGCTCGCAAGTGCAGTAGCATAGCATCTCAGTTACCGTTGCACGCGTCCCTGCACTTTAGCATTTTCGAGTTATTCTTTCCGAGTTTTCAGAGTTTTTTATTTTGAGCCACGTGCGAGCCAGGTGCCAAGTTAATTCGCCCAGGTTATAACGATGTTTGCGCTTAGTGAATTGCATTGCTGATGGTCTCATTGAAAAATCGTCAGTGTATTAAGATTAAAAGGACTGTATATATTTAATTGCAATAATACTCTGGAATACGCTGTGAAATACGTTGCAATCTCAAAATCCTTTCATTCAATTCCACAGTCTAATAATAATAACTGACAGTTATTTTCACCTCGGCGCGGCGCTCCGATACAGTATTCGTTAGGTATTCGTCGAGTCAATTAGTCGCTATCCAATAGGCGAAAATAAATGGAACTCAATTTTAGCCATTTCCCGAATTTTCTCATTAAGCCAGACAGAGAAAGAGAGGGTGTTGGTGACACCTGCCTGTGATTTATCTGTTCAAAAGAATTTTGTTTTGATCAAAAAAGAGGGTTGCTGATTTTGTAAAGGGAAAACGTTTAAGCGTTTTGTGGAATTCTGCGTGGAAGCTTGAAATTTTAAATGTTTTTTTTTTAACGGACGTGTCTTTTAAATAAACTACCCCTTATTTGAAATTAGTAATCCAATAAGGAGCATTTCCTGAGGATGCAACCTATTGGATGAAAGCAGCTCAGGTCGAGGCCTATAATGGTGAACCTCAGCGGTCGCGGCAGGCCAATCGTGCGGGGCGTGCGGGGGCAGGGAGGAGTGCGTCCCGGCTCACGCTGCCTGCGCGCGTACCGTAACAGCGAATTGAGTTAGGGTACGCCCGTCCCCCGCCGTACCCCGCACGCCGCGCGGGCATAGACCCGCCGCGACCGCTGAGCTTCATCACTTATTTTTTATGTAGCAGTAAACTTCTATTGGTTGAGATAATGAAAATATCATCTTCATTATCATTTACGACCTACGAATAAGAATGTATAGAAATGTAAATCAAGCTCAAAAAGTTTGTTAACACCGCTGCCACCATGAAGTAGATGAAGTAAGATGACAACACCACACACACACACAAGATACACCAAGATGGTTGGACAAGGACTGCTTTATTTATTTCATAAAGATATTAATCTACCCCCATACATAATTGTAGCAATCACTACAATACCGTCTTAAAAATTTGTTCCTTAATTGCCGCCAAAACTCAAACAAAATGTCATTTTTCATTAGGTGCCAAAAATTATGTTGCTTTTGTTTATGTTTAAGAGTTATTCTTCTACTAGAATCTGTGGTAAATCATTGTAAATTATCCCCACTTTTCCCACAGGAACCCACTACTGGGATAAAAAGTATCCTATATGTTAATCCAGAACACATTCTATCTGCGTGCCGTATTTCATCCAAATCCGTTCAGCCGTTTATGCGTGATTGCGCCACAAACATACAACCTTACAAACATCGTCACAAACTTTCTCATCTCACTAATATTATAAACTAGCTGTTGCCCGCGACTTCGTCTGCGTGGGCATGTGATTTTGTCTCATGTCTCGTCTAAGGGTCATGAAGGTCATGATCAGAACCAAGTCTTGAAACCCAGGCATGTAACATTAAAATGGCTATTAAGGAATGGGCTGATAAAATACACATGCTAGAATGCTCTGGCTTCTCGGGTCTGCAACATTGCAGGAAATTCATCAGCAATATAACACCACGAATCCCACAGTTCATACTGAACAACAGCAGGAGCAAAGCTCGTGCTATCGTCGGAGCTCTCACCGGGTACTACGCCTCACAGGCATGATAAAGCTCACCCTAGATCCCAGTTGCCGAGCGTGCGGAGAGGAGGAGGAAACCATGGAACATTTATACTGTGTGACTGCGATGTCTTGGTGGCTAAACGTATGTGTCCTGAGACTGAGAGATGGTTATTCAAAACTGGGAGATTACAGGTTTCTTCCCCTGAACACTATTGCCTCTCTCATTTTCCACGTTTTTCAATGGTGAAGAAAATAAATATTAAGTAGGAGTCAACACAAAAGATAGATACCATTGGTATTGGTATTGGTTGAGCGGGCTCATTTTCCGCAACTCGACGACTTAGGCGCCTATTTTGCGTTGGGTGGGAATGACTACTCCTGCCATCCCAGCTCCTCCAGGAAGCCCACCAGCTTGTTAATGCTGTTGAAGACCTCTGGAAGGGACCCCGGTGATCCGAGGTGTTGTGCCCAATAGTGTGCTAGCCCGTTGCATTCCAGCAGCACTTGCGCAGCCGTTTCTTCAACCTCCATGCACACCCTGCATAGAGGACTGTTAGTAGCACCAATATTGAACAGATGTTTGTTAAAAGGACCGTGACAAGTCAGGGCTCCAGTAACTATGCGTAGTTGAGCTCTCCTGAGACGCAAGAGGCTCCTGGTGAGGCGAGGGTTAACCCTTGGTAGAGCACTCCTCGATAGCTACCATTGGGTTGATGTGTTGCTGGCTTGCCAGCCCCCATAATAGGATAAGAATAGGATAATAGTCATGAACTTGAGCTGAATCAAAATCAGAAAGTACCTACATTAAGTAAGTATGTAGGTATAAAAAAAAGTCATTCACAGATCCATCACTTGAATTTTTCTACTGTTCGTCGGTTATTGGTGTTTTATTTATGTCGAGCAGCATAATAATCATCTTACGACCCACTGCGGATCACAGACCTCCACTCACAAATAAACGTTAGAGGATAGAGGATAAGCGGAAAGCGCAGCGTGGGTAGGCCCCTCACACGGTGGACCGACGACCTGGTGAAGGCGGCGGGAAAACGTTGGATGAGGGCAGCGCAGGACCGGCCGTTATGGCGATCCTTGGGGAGGCCTATGTCAGCAGTGGACGTCCATCGGCTGAGATGATGATGATGATAGAGGATACTCTACCACGCGGGCTAGTGCACAATGGTGGAGGCAAGAGCTAGAACGATAATATTCTAGCAAGCAAATGGTCAACTTGTTAAAAGAATTATTTTCAAGCCACATTTGTAAATTAACCTTACTTAGCTATTATGAAAGTACTTAGGCACATTACCAAACTGTGGTGTTATAAGGACTTTTTAGATACGTAGGTACCTATCTTTTCATAGATTGTGGTAGATTGATGTTCTATAGTTAAGCTACACAAATCCTCAAGAAATCATAATAGAACCGAAAATCAAACAAAACGAACATTTGGCAAAATTTTCTGCAACAAAATTATTATACCGTAGAATTGGCTCAGATTGGGCTCAAACTACCATTATACTTACATACAAAGATGTATTCAATCAATTTGTAAGCTCCTGCTAGAATTAAAAATACGCCTAACGATATCTATGAAGATGAAAACGATATTACAATAACTTTAGAAAAGATTAAAAGAAAGAAAAATATTTGACGACCCGTTTGGTGTAATGGTTACCACGCCGGACTGCCAAACCAGGGTCCTGGGTTCGAATCCCGGTTCGGTCATGGATGTAATATGTTTGTGCCGTTGTTGTATGGTTTCTATAATAAAAAGCCTATACTGCTTGCTTCGGATCATTACAATGTATGTGACTGTGAGCGTTATTTATTTAATTATTTTTCAATAGGAGTTACTTTACAATCAAATCTGTAAGACCTAATTTCTGAGACGCCTTGAGCGTGAGTTACGAGTAAGTGCAAGTATGGTCGAAATGTATGAACTTTGAGATCAGGGATTTAATCAACTAAATTAAGCTCCTGCTAGCTAGGTTTTGGAATAAATAATTTTATTGTTGCACACTTGCTTTTAGAAAACGCCTCACGCCATCTATTAAGATGAAAACGTACTACAATAACTTTAAAAAAGGTTAAAAGAAAGAGTATTTTTTTATATTCGACGACCCGTTTTGTGCAATAGTTACCACGCCGGACTGCCAAACCAGGGTCCTGGGCTCGAATCCCGGTTCGGTCATGGACATTATTATGTTTGTGCCGTTGTTGTAATGTTTCCATAATAAAAAGCCGTGCTTGCTTGGGATCACTACAACGTATGTATTAAAATAAGAAAAAAGCCAAAGAAAACGTACTGTCCTAAAATTGGATCTGTTCTAATCTCAGGATATTATTAAGGTCAGCAAATTGCTTCTGTCAAATCCGTTGAAAAATGGATAAAAGTTTTAAAAAAAAAAATCTCACCCAAGAATCGAACCTCCAACCTCTTGAGCGAAAATCTGACCATTTCCCAACTACGCTACACAGCTATTGAGAGAAGTGTTGAAAAAAACAACCACTATTTACTACTGGAATCTACCCAAATACATCTGTCAGCGTCAAGGCGGCGCTAGTGAGCATGATAAAACATTGGAAATTATCCCACAGACTCCCACAGTAACCCATTGCTGGGATAAAAAGTATCCTATGTGTTAATCCAGAACACATTCTATCTGTATGCCAAATTTCATCTAAATCCGTTCAGCCGTTTAGGCGTGATTGAGCCACAAACACACAAACATCCAAACATCCAAACATCGTCACAAACTTTCGCATTTATAATATTAGTGAGATGCGAAAGTTTGTGACGATGTTTGGATGTTTGGATGTTTGGATGTTTGTGTGTTTGTGGCTCAATCACGCCTAAACGGCTGAACGGATTTAGATGAAATTTGGCATGCAGATAGAATGTGTTCTGGATTAACACATAGGATACTTTTTATCCCAGCAATGGGTTACTGTGGGAGTCTGTGGGATAATTTCCAATGTTTTATCATGCTCACTAGCGCCGACTTGACGCTGACAGATGTATTTGGGTAGATTCCAGTAGTAAATAGTGGTTGCTTTTTTCAACACTTCTCTCAAGAGCTGTGTAGCGTAGTTGGGAAATGGTCAGATTTTCGCGCAAGAGGTTGGAGGTTCGATTCTTGGGTGAGATTTTTTTTTATACAACTTTTATCCATTTTTCAACGGATTTGACAGAAGCAATTTGCTGACCTTAATAATATCCTGAGATTACCACGCCGGACTGCCAAACCAGGGTCCTGGGTTCGAATCCCGGTTCGGTCATGGTTGTTATATGTTTGTGCCGTTGTTGTATGGTTTCCATAATAAACAGCCTATTAATAGTGCTTTCTTGGGATCATTACAATGTATGTGCCTGTGAGCGTTATTTATTATTTTATTATTATTATTAGATCAGATCAAATTTTAGGACAGTACGTTTTCTTTGGCTTTTTTCTTATTTTAATACATACGTTGTAGTGAGTGATCCCAAGCAAGCACGGCTTTTTATTATGGAAACATTACAACAACGGCACAAACATAATAATGTCCATGACCGAACCGGGATTCGAGCCCAGGACCCTGGTTTGGCAGTCCGGCGTGGTAACTATTGCACAAAACGGGTCGTCAAATATAAAAAAATACTCTTTCTTTTAACCTTTTTTAAAGTTATTGTAGTACGTTTTCATCTTAATAGATGGCGTGAGGCGTTTTTTAAAAGCAAGTGTGCAACAATAAAATTATTTATTCCAAAACCTAGCTAGCAGGAGCTTAATGTAGTTGATTAAATCCCTGATCTCAAAGTTCATACATTTCGACCATACTTGCACTTACTCGTAACTCACGCTCAAGGCGTCTCAGAAATTAGGTCTTACAGATTTGATTGTAAAGTAACTTACCGGGTGAATTGAAAAATAATTAAATAAATAACGCTCACAGTCACATACATTGTAATGATCCGAAGCAAGCAGTATAGGCTTTTTATTATAGAAACTATACAACAACGGCACAAACATATTACATCCATGACCGAACTGGGATTCGAACCCAGGACCCTGGTTTGGCAGTCCGGCGTGGTAACCATTACACCAAACGGGTCGTCAAATATTTATCTTTCTTTTAACCTTTTCTAAAGTTATTGTAGTATCGTTTTCATCTTCATAGATATCGTTAGGCGTATTTTTAACTCTAGCAGGAGCTTACAAATTGATTTAATACATCTTTGTAAGTAAGTATAATGGTAGTTTGAGCCCAATCTGAGCCAATTCTACGGTATAATAATTTTGTTGCAGATAATTTTGCCAAATGTTCGTTTTGTTTGATTTTCGGTTCAATTATGATTTCTTGAGGATTTGTGTAGCTTAACTATAGAACATCAATCTACCACAATCTATGAAAAGATAGGTACCTATTTATCTAAAAAGTCCTTATAACACCACAGTTTGGTAATGTGCCTAAGTACTTTCATAATAGCTAAGTAAGGTTAGAGATTTACAAAATGTGGCTTGAAAATAATTCTTTTAACAAGTTGACCATTTGCTTGCTAGAATATTATCGTTCTAGCTCTTGCCTCTACCATTGTGTACTAGCCCGCGTGGTAGAGTATCCTCTATCATCATCATCATCTCAGCCGATGGACGTCCACTGCTGGACATAGGCCTCCCCCAAGGATCGCCATAACGACCGGTCCTGCGCTGCCCTCATCCAACGTTTTCCCGCCGCCTTCACCAGGTCGTCGGTCCACCGTGGGGCCTACCCACGCTGCGCTTTCCGCTTATCCTCTATCCTCTAACGTTTATTTGTGAGTGGACGTCTGTGATCCGCAGTGGGTCGTAAGATGATTATTATGCTGCTCGACATAAATAAAACACTAATAACCGACGAACAGTAGAAAAATTCAAGTGATGGGTCTGTGAATGACTTTTTTTATACCTACATACTTACTTAATGTAGGTACTTTCTGATTTTGATTCAGCTCAAGTTCATGACTATTATCCTATTCTTATCCTATTATGGGGGCTGGCAAGCCAGCAACACATCAACCCAATGGTACCTATCTTTTGTGTTGACTCCTACTTAATATTTATTTTCTTCACCATTGAAAAACGTGTAAAATGAGAGAGGCAATAGTGTTCAGGGGAAGAAACCTGTAATCTCCCAGTTTTGAATAACCATCTCTCAGTCTCAGGACACATTCGTTTAGCCACCAAGACATCGCAGTCACACAGTATAAATGTTCCATGGTTTCCTCCTCCTCTCCGCACGCTCGGCAACTGGGATCTAGGGTGAGCTTTATCATGCCTGTGAGGCGTAGTACCCGGTGAGAACTGAACTGAACTGAACTGTGGGATTCGTGGTGTTATATTGCTGATGAATTTCCTGCAATGTTGCAGACCCGAGAAGCCAGAGCATTCTAGCATTTAGACGAGACATGAGACAAAATCACATGTCCACGCAGACGAAGTCGCGGGCAACAGCTAGTTTATAATATTAGTGAGATGAGATGAGATGAGATGAGATAGTTATTCTTATTCGTGGTTAACGACGCGACAACACGAAGCTCTGTAGGATAATAGAGCAATAAAGTTTTGGATAACTATATGTATGTTTGACCCGTTTGACCTATTAGTTTATAACGTAATATTGATAAATTTTAGAAACGATTGAAGAATTTGGTGACGATTTTATACAGTACGAGCTTTTACCCGCGACTTCGTCCGCATAAATTATATACCAGATTTTAAGTCAGATGATAAGCTATCAAACAAAAAAAGTTTCAACAAAATCGGTTCAGTAGTTTTTGCGTGATACTCGAACAAACAAACACCCAAACAAACAAACAAACAAACAAACAAACAAACAAACAAACAAACAGACAGACAAAAAGTCCAAAAAAATTTGATTTGGAATCAGGGAAGCCTAAAAACCATATCTTAATCTTTTTTTTGTAAATATCTTCAATGTACAGACACACTTCTGTTACAGTTTTATAATAGTTTAGATAAATTATTATAACAAAAAAATAAAATATGTAATGACATCAAATACTTACAATTACAAATAAAGGAATGTGTAATTATTATGATAATTTTTCCAATTCATTGTAAACTGAGACATATTTACCTAGACTTTGATAACATTATTTCATCATAACAGTAGTTAGTACTGGAAATGAATACGATATTATGAGAAATGTTTAATATTATACTAGTCCAACACGAGGTGACGTTAAACAAGCACGATCCAGTATCTTCTGATACCTAGTCTATGTTATATTTTTTCATATTTTCCAATATGGTACACTCAAAACTCCGAAACGGAATGCAATTTTACGGATTCTGCAAAATCCTTTGTTCGGAGTAAGTGTCCAAAAAAGGGGAGCCATAATTTACTGCTTGACACTATCTCTTGATGGCCCGAATAGGGGTCGAATAATTTATTGAAATTTTCCTAGAGAAGACACACTTTTTAGTGCTAAATCTTATTTGATAAGGGTTTTTTGACTACTAACTTGTTCCTAGCTTAGAACAAGTAAGTTATGATGTACGATCCCATTGCAGGGCAAAGGCCTCCTATCACGAATAATTAAGTTTTAGCATTTATCTCATTTAAGACTTCTTCCATCTACTGGTTATCTGGAAGAAATCACTTTTAGTGATAAGGCCGCCTTTTGTACCCTTCTTGTTCGTGTATATTTTAGTTATTTTTTTGTTTATTTTGGTGTGCAAATAAATAATATTTATCTTATCTTAATACTCCACCACACATGTGTGTCCCCAAGTTCACGTAATTTAAACTTAAGGCTCTCCCTCCCTAGTGCAAGGCTCTCTTTCTTACAAGCAAACTTTTGCAATTAGCCATCCCACTTCAATTGCGTGGCTCCGGTCAGAATTTTCCGTTTTCTTTGAAAACCTGTATGATTTTTTATGAATTTTCAAAAAAATTTAAAACCACATCATTCTATATTGTATTGTGAAGAATATTGTAAATTTTCATATTCTTCTGATCAACAATGTAAGAGTAAAACGGTTACAACTGGAAAAAAAGGGGTGACTTTGGATTCGTTTTTCTTCAGTTTTATTAATTAAAATAGATTTCGAGAAAAACCACATCACTTCTCATATCCTGTAGAATGTTCAGTTTTGTTTTCTGTTTAAAAAGTGCCATAGTTAATGTATAAAATGGTTACAAACTTACTCAAAACCGGGCGGACGCCCCTTAATAAATAAGTTAAATAAAAGAGAAAGAGAAGCTTTGGCCCAGCGGTGAGATACTAAACAGGCTACGTAAAAATAAGTTTCACTTTGGGCATTAGAATTAACTCACAAAGATCTAAAATAATACATAAAATACTCGTACTCGTACAAGGTTCTCATCTATAATAATCATTCTATTAAAAACGCTTATTTAACATTTAATTTTATCAAGGTTTATTCATATTCATATTCATTTATTCAGTAATAATTTTACAATGTCAATAGTTTAAAGGATTATAGAATTAAGATTAATACATGTCAATTATAATATTCGAACCGATGGCCGGTGGGGCCGAAAAGTTCTCGAGTGGCGACCGCGTACCGGAAAGCGCAGCGTGGGTAGGCCCCTCACACGGTGGACCGACGACCTGGTGAAGGCGGCGGGAAAACGTTGGATGAGGGCAGCGCAGGACCGGTCGTTATGGCGATCCTTGGGGGAGGCCTATGTCCAGCAGTGGACGTCCATCGGCTGAGATGATGATGATGATGAATTATAATATTAAATTACAATTTATGTGGGTACTTAAATAGACTAATCATATAATGATTAAGTTAGTATAATTAAATTATAACATAAGTGTTTAAACTGAGGTATACATACGTATACCTAGTCTTATCCAAAATCAATTGCATTACAATAAAATAAAATGAATCATTACAACACAATAGTGTTATTACACTACAGATAGGGTCATTTTGACACATTCACCCGTCATCCGTAAGGAATTCATCTACAGAGTAGTAGGCTTTTGAAATGAGATATCGCTTGAGTCTACAAATGAAGATAGCATTCGATTTTGCATACTTTATTTCGTCCGATATTTTGTTGTAGATGCGCGGACCCATTACCATTAAAGAATTGCCTGTTTTAGACAGTCTATGTTTTACCGAGAGCAGTTTGTTCGGATTCCGTAAGTTATATTTGAACTGCAGCGATTTAAGTGTTGGGAAATCATTCGGATTGTGCCTAACGTATTTAGCTATTTCCAATATATAAAGGGATGGCACTGTTAGTATCCTAAGGCCTATAAACAACTGCTTAGCCGGTGTGTCAGGGGGAACCCTGGCTATTCGACGGATGGTCCGTTTTTGAATAACAAATGGCCTTTATTTTGAGTTAGTTAGTTAAGGCTGCACCGAGCCTATTGTGCTGCCCCCAATCGTATTATTTCTATTTCTGGACAATTAAACAACATTTCCAAAAAAACAAGAATGTCACATTGTTGTAGTCATTGCTGATTTTCAACATATCTGGCTGGTTATCATGGGTGTCTGGAAGAAATCGCGTTTAGTGCTGAGACCGCCATTTATACCCTTACGTTCTTTTATTCTGTTTTTGTTGCTGTATGTTTTTGGTGTGCAAATAAAGAATATTTATGTTATGTTATGTTATGTATAATGTTTGTAGTTATTATCTTTAAATTCGCCAAAAGTAATATTTCGATAAATTGAAAGCCAATCAGGACTACGATGTGACATTCTTGTTTTTTGGAAATGTTAATTGTTTAAAAATAAAAAAAAACGATTGAGGGCAGCACAATAGGCTCGGCCTCTTAAGAATTCAGGAATTCAAAAACGCCAACTTTTTTATTTACAAACAGGAAGCTAGAAATAGGTATTGTTTACAAATAATTTTAATTGACAATTTGAAACTTACGTCTGACATGGCTTTATGGGCTCAATCCCTTGGCCTTTAAAAAAAGGCTAGCACATTCCACTTGTTGAGTTTTTTTACGAAGTTTTAAGAAAGAAAAGTAAACGCTCATCAAAAAAACTAGACCCAAAAATGGCTTAAGCTATTCAATAAGTTACCAAGCAATGAAGCATACCAATAACTCTAAATTCAATTCAACAGTCCCTTAACTAAACAAGCTTCGATACAATGCACCTGAATCATCAGATTAGTGCGGAGCTATCCGGGCAAGATAGCTTGCCTGAGACACGAGTATTTCCTTCTCTGTCGTGTGAGATAACCCGTTTACTGGTTTCTCGGTGATTGACAGCCGTGTGGGGCTTTTAAAGTAGCGACAAAGATTATTTTCAAAAGTTACACTAGCGAATTAAAGGAAAATAATCGGACTCCAAAAGGAAAGCCCTTTTTATGTGTTTGAAAATGATTATTTCTCAGCACAAACACAAACAGTTTACAGCTTTTTGGTATCCAAATAAATTATTTATAATAGATATGCAATAATTAATTTTATGTTTTCTGATACTGATGTTTGAGAAAGGTTTTAACTGAGATGTAAAATGAAATCAAAGTATTTACTCTCCGTTTACTCTAATGATGATCGCTCTAATTTAAAACATCCAAGTTCAATCCTAATCCAATTTTATTTCTAATCACATTGCAATCCAACTCCTCATCGCGCTAAACTCTATGTGACTGACAGTAGCCTTTAACGTCTAAAATAGTGGTTCGGACGTGGTTCAATCGTGGTTCAGTTGCGATTTATTTAGTGTGATTGCTCTCTAGGAGAGTTGACTTAGCATCAATGATGAATTGATTATGCATCGACAGAGGCGAAGTAAATTACATAATCTACACAAGTACCTACCTATGACAGCCAATCAGGAGATTAAGACTGCGCTAAAGACGCATGTTACCGAATATTATTAACCAATCATAATGACGAGTCCTAAATCAACCTATCAAAGTTATCAAGATGCTTTGTACAATACCTGATAAACCGTGGAGGACTTTCCATTTCCTTCAAAAGTATACACTTATAGTGTATATTTCATGGCCCCAAATGTTCAGGATATCCTTAGATGTGATCAAGCGGGTTGCACATTAGCATGTCAAGCACCAGCTAATGACTGATCGACTCCGCACTGATATGCGCTAATCTTTGCACACATAGATGCAAGGTATAGCTACAAGCTATTTTAGTCTATAATATTTGGTTTTAACATATCCTAGTATAATGCTGCGCGACGAGTGATGACCTGGATGCCCACGAAGCAGAATGGCGAATGATGGCACGGGATAGAGAAGGCTGGAAAAGGTTGGTGAATCCATCTAGTGTGCAGCTACTTGACAACTAGTCAAATCAGCTGCACTTTATCGGACGTCAAAACGTGCGTTTGTACTCAGTTGTGAGTTGTGACGTCATCAACATTTCATTACTTTGTAAAGTTTATCTTGTTATTAAAAAAAAATTGTATTCAATGCTCAATGAAAATGGGAGTTAAGCGTTATTTTCACACCTTTCTTTTATTGAGAAGATAAAAATAAAATAAATGTGACTAAATACAAATACAATATATTTTCAAATATTATTGATTTTGAACATGTTACAGCCATGTTGTGCTATTTCGAATCAAATTAAAGATTGAAAAAGATGATTGATTGATTTGATTTTTTTACAATATATTTTATACTTAATACCCAATTGTAGACCGATGATCAGGACTGATAAACTTCATTATCATCCTATAAACGTCCCGCTGCAGGAGCAGGACACATGCCTAACAGAACTCGCTCCTTGATGGAGGGTACTCAAGGAGGGTAGTGGGCATTGGTCTACTTCGCGTGCCCAATGCGTTTTGGTGGACTACACACACGCATCAGAATTTCTTCTTCAGCGTATGCAGGTTTCCTCACGATGCTTTCCTTCACCGTTTGATAGCAGTCGGTATTACGTTCATAAGTTAGAAAACTCAAACTCGACCTCTCATAATTGAGCAAAGTGCCAACCGATGCTTTCCATTAGTGGACTTCAATATAGTGAATTTAATTTGTATACCTAATTTCGTTTGCCTAATTTTTGATGCATTCTGAAGTTGTATATCCCTTTAAGTGATGTATTCATAAGACCTGATGCTCCTGTATTTTTTAAACCTTTAAATCAAATTTGTAAATGTGTCGTGGTGTACCTAATAAAATATTAAACTGTTATTCTTCTTTTATATCGTTACGGAAAGCATATAATTTCCAAGCTATTATAATTCATCGTACGTTAACAATATAAGTTTAGATATTTGCACAAAAACAAAATCGGAACTCTCTGGAGTCAAACATGAACTACCTCATTGAGTTTGCCCAGCTTTAAGCTTCACAGGAAATGTTCGGGATTTGTTAGCATTTCCGTTTCCGTTTCCCGGTACAAGCTTAATTTTAGTATCCACGTGTGTTTGTATAGGTATTGTAATATTTCTTTTACGCGAGCATTCGACGTGGGTTAACAAATGTTCGATTCGACGGGCATTACGAATCGTTAAGGCTGTCTTAATATTTAAACTGGCGATATGACCAAGAAGTATTGAGGCGTATTTGAGTGATTGCTCTATCTCTTACACTGTTCATACTGATGAAAGTGACAGCATCATATTTAAACACGTTTTAAGCCTCGAATACAGGGTGTAACAAAACACACTTCAGACCATCAAACTGAACAACTTTCACTATGGAGCAAACATCGAAATCGCGAAAAAAAAATCCGCTCTTTCATACAAAACTGCAGTACCGGCTCGACTCAAATGTATGGGACGGAAGATTTTTTTCATTTTTTCTCGACGTTGGCTCCATAGTGAAAGCTGTTCAGATTGATGGTCTGAAGCACCCCCTTGAGTATTACTAGGGTGTTTTGTTACACCCTGTATAAGTTCTAACAAAATTAGCTGAAACTATTTTAAGGGGCCGATCAGACCATCAATCTGATCAACTTTCTCTATGGCACCCATATCGAAATCAAGAAAAAAAATCAGCTGTCCCATATAAAACTGCAAACATAACTCGCCTCAAAGGTATGGGACAGCTGATTTTTTTTCGCGGTTTGATGTTGGTCCCATAAAGATAGTTGTTCAGTTTGATGGTCTGATCATCCCCTTAAAAAAGTTTTAGCATGTTGAGAAGGACCTTGTATAATTAATGGCGTCAGTGGCGCGTTGCGGAGAGGTATGTACCATGGGGGTTCGGGTTCCAATCCGCACGGATTAATGCCATTTACCAATGCGTTTTTCTAACTTATGTACTTACGTAATACCAACTGCTCTCAAACAGTGAAGGAAAACATCGTGAGGACCGTATCAATCTACATTGGGCACATTTAGTGAACTAATGCCCATACACCCTCCCTGAGCGTAGGCCTGTGTCCTGCAGTGGGACTGTATTACAGGCTGATAATGATGAAGCACTAAATTCTTCAACACGTAGATCTAGTGAGTTGTGGGTCTTAACAAACATGTGCCAGTGTCACTGCGACCATCGCTGGTCTTTTGTCAACGCTCCATTTACAGTTCCCTACTGATCTCTACTGCAGTAGTTCTAACAGGGAGGGTTTGTTTCTCATCTGGAATATCTGTCTAAATGGATCCAGACTTTAAATTAAATTAAAAAATAATTTATTGTCTCAGTTTTTCTTACAATCTAAGTACAAAAGTAGAATTACACGACTGAGGCAAAAGGACGAGGCTCAGCCTGTGCTGGCACAGGGTTGAACCCGCGTAGCGCTGATTTTCAGCCCCTCCCTTCTGGTCTTGAGTGGGAGATGAGGAAATGAGGGCAGATGAATAAAACTTCGTTCGTACCTAGATCAATGGACCACATTCACAAAGAAGATGCAAAGGTGTTTCCATCTCCTATTTGCAAAATCATCAGCTGGTCAAACCATTTAGTTTCAGCGTGCGCCTAAAAAATGTTTATTCAATTTGCAGTGGCCAGTGAGAGATCTCACTTATTATAATGTTCAGGCGGTTCAAAGTCTTAAAGATAATGTTAAAAACATTGATTGTACAACTTTTCAGGCAGATGCTGTTCCCAAAAATAACCAAGTCAAATATTTAGCGGTTACAAATAAAACCGTAAAACATTTTGCGGCTGAAGTCAAAAGGTATAATTTAGCCCCGTATTTGTTTAGGTCGAGTTTCTGCGGCAATTTAAATTGAGATCGCAAAAGATAATTAATGACTAATAAAATATACGTTTCTTCTAATGAGCGTTTTTAGAAAAAAGAAAAACAAGGTTTTATTGACCAACAGATTTATTAATCTCTAATATCGATGGTCTAGAAGACAAACATGCTAATTACAGATCTAGCAATTGTTCAGGAGAGCCGATTTTATTATTTTAAAAGTTCAATATGCTATAACTCAATACTGTGCATTGGAATCATGTATATACTGCCTTTACTTAGGTAGGGTATTTATCTTTATTAATTTTTACATAAATATAAAATGTAAATTTTCAAAATATACTGTAAAAATATCAAAATCATGAAAAAAACCATCACTTACTACTTTTGTACACACAATATATTTAATTGTGCATTTAACACCTTTGCGTACATTATCAGCGTAAGTATTTTAGAGGAATTTACTGCTATTATATTAAAAAAGAGACTAAATATTATTATTTTCTATATTATTAAGCAAATCACACATTAACTGTGAGTATTAAGGGGCTATGTAAAAAAAATTGGATTCTTCAAAGCTCCATATATCATGAAGTACTAACAGTAGGAGTATGATTTGCGGATATGTGTAAATTGAACATATAATTGAAGTTTTGATTAGAGCCAAAACACGATTAAGACAAATTTTCTCGATAGAAAATCAAGCCAAAGTAGCCTCCGTTTTTGTCTATAAATGCGTGTAACTGCTAAACGGTGAATAATAGAAACATGAGACTTGATTTAAAAAAAATATATTGCTATTATCTAAGTTTTGATTAGAGCAGAATTGAACTTACATAAATAGTACAATCACAATTAAATAAAGTTTGTTTTTTCGCTTGATTCGTTCCAGGCGCGCGCGCCGCCCCATCTCTTTCTCTCGCATCTGGCAGTAATATAAGCTATCACACGCCCGTTTCGCTTAAATTATTTTTCGACATAGGCCCTTAACTATCATTATTTAATATAATTGAGAATCAAAAGTTTCAAATGCCATAAGTAACAAAAGTAATTAGTGTGTTTGTCAAACAAGTCAAATGTTCTAAATCTATTTAGCATTATTTGTTGTTAATTAAGGTAGTAAATAACATTCATTACCTTTCTTGGCTTCAACTTGATGTCACTTGCTATAAATACACACATACTGATTAGACAGAAAGAGACGGAATTACGGCATTTGGGTGAGTGGAAACGGTAGAGTATGCTCATTTAATACATTTGGCATTAAAATGTTAAAATATCAAAATTTTGCACTTAGCACGTTTGTCTTCTAGACCATCGATATATAAAATTCTCGTGTCCGGTGTTTGTCACAAAACTCCTCCAAAACGGCTTGATTATTATGAAACTTGGTGTGTATATTCAGTAGGTCTGAGAATAGGTCGTATAGTAACTGAACACTTTATGAAAACCAGAGACGCGCTAAATCTTTGACTCTTCAAGGAAAAGACATGACATGCATCAGAGATTCAGCTTATAATTTTACAGCTTTAAAATAATCCTGTGAAATCTTTTCCAAACAACCTTGATACAAAGCATTTCCTGACAAGTTGTCAAGTCTTGGAATATAATTAAACTGATTACTACATCCTTCAACAATCCTAAGCAAACAAGTGGAGTGTGTGCCGAGATTCTGTCTGCGACATTTGTATAATATGGTTTGGATTGCAAATATTTGATATTAACTTGATTTTAGGCAGAATTGTTAGTGCCAATGTTTGTTATTCTCATTCAAAAAGATAGTGAGTCTGTGTAACCCGGGACGCTATACAGGCATAGTATAAGAAAGACTATCTATTAGATAGAATAGACAGTCTTTACGGTGCTGATTATACTATCAAACTGAACACCTTTTTCTCTGGGACCAAGGTCGAAATTGGGAAAAATAAATCAGCCACTGGAATCCTACTCGTCGACCAAAATGTATGGGACAACTGATTTCTGTTTTCGATTTCTGTCTTGGTCCCATAGAGAAAGTTGTTCAGTTTGATTATCTGATCATCCTCTTAAAAACCGTCAGCATGCTGAGCATAAACTTGTGCATAAACTTGTGACCGAAAATTCCTTTTTGGAAAGGGCAGCAACTTTCCTGGGTACAAAGAGACAAATTAGGTACGTTTCATGATGAGAGAAATTAACATGTTGCATGGAAGAAAGATTTCTAGAAAGATTAAATTCGGGGCATAGGATTTTAGAGCCTTTCGCCCAGTAAAAAATCAATACAACATTTGTATTCCTTAGTCACTATAATAATAATTATCTTTCTTTTGATTTGACGACCGGATGTTGTAATGGTGACCACGCCCAAATTCTTAAATGCTGTTGTTGTATGGTTTCAATAATACAAATCCTTGTAGCCTATTTGGGATCATAACAATGTTTATGCTGCATCACTGCAGTGACCAATTACTATATTCTGGCTAAAGAACAATTACTCCTGTCTATATGTATTTAGGTATTTTGAATCGACTCGTAAATCTTATTTAACATTTGTTTCGTTCCTGGTTTTGCTTTGCATAACAGAAAGCCATGTCATGGTGAAATGACTTAATTTATATACTAACATTCCATAATGCTAAACCATGGTTCAGCAAAAAAGATTCTTTTTCTGATTTCTGATTACAATAGTTAAACAGAAATAATAATTAACATAGTGAATTTTGCGAATTCATCACACCTGAGAACCTTAAAAGAAATAATAAAAAACTTCAAAAAGCTAAACATAAATTAGTTTCAATACAAAACTGAGAGGTTAATCTTTCTGTCGGTCCATAAATAGCGTCAATAAATTTAGGTTCAAGTCTGAAAGCGTTCCCCTGTTCGAGTCTGTCCTACAATTTGTGAGTGACAAATGCTATGGTGGGGTAGGGACGGCGAATTGACAATGATATAATGCGGATGCTTGTAGCTTCCGTATTTGTTAGTCGTGCTTATGCTCACGACGGTGTCCTCCAAGTGGTGGAATAACTATAATATTAAGCATATCCAATTCTCATTGCCAGTGCATAAACTTTTTCCAGAGAGACTGTCTCTAACAAGACACAATAATACGCCTCGAAATTGAAGCATGTAGGTTGTCTCCACTTTTTGGGTGCTTATAACCCAGAGGTTCAAAAATTCAAAAATTCAAATTCAAAATTTTTTTATTCAAAATAATATCATATAGATAGCTTTTTGACGTCATTCTTTGACTCTACCACCGCGTCGGAAGGTGTTCCGTTGAGAGAAGATGCGACCAGAAACTCTAAAACACACATCTTTTAAACAAAACAAAATGTACAAAGTACAATTAAAATACAATATTGCATTACATAGTGTAAAATTGTCAAAATTGATTTTTTCCTGACGGGTCTATGATAGGTTCGTATCCATCTGGAGTGCAATTCACTAAGCGTCACATCGATATCAAAAACATCGACGAGCTCACAAATGTAAAATATCCTTCTTGCATCCTTCAGATCGTCTGAGTTTTTATATGACTTTGACACATGACATAACCTTAGTGAATACTGAATTGTCAGCTTGCCGATTTTTTTACGAAGAATTTAAAGTTGTGACGATGTTTGTGCTTAGGTATTAGTGGATTGCATTGCTGGTCTGGAGTCTTTTTAGTATTTATTTTATTAACAAATTAATTGTAAACATTAAATACAATATAATAGGACTGCGGTCAAAAAACAAAACGGTCTGGCTGGGTACCAGACCTGTATGTATTTGTTGTTAATAAAATCTAGAAGAATAAATTCGTTGTAATAAATTAAATAAACACAGCAGAGAAATCTACCAAACATTATCTAACGGTAAAAGCATTTTCTTGTTCCAAATGCTACACAGAAATCCAGGGTAAACAAAACAATCATGACTGTGGAAACAAACCACAGTTCTGAAGTAGCACAGTGAATATAATTTATTGTTATAGTAAATATCTTTGGCATGCATGTGTTATTTAATAATTGCTTATTGCTTTCTCGTCACTGCATTCCCATAAGAGGGTTAGCGTAGCGCGCTCCATACAAACGAAGTCTGGTGATATTTTCAATACTAACCAATTAAATCCAATCAAATTTTTCAGAAAAAGTCTAGAAACTAATCTCTATGTTTGTATGAAGTCAGATTTTTGTTAAAATTATAGTTTTAAATTTACAGTGCCTCAAACAATTCCATACAAATCTTAAATTTATTCTAGCATTAAATAGTATTATTTTAACGAAAATCTAATTTCGTACAAACACAAAGATTAATTTCCAGATTGTTTTTGGAAAATTTCATTGACTTTAATTGGATAGAATTGAAAATATCACCAGAAGTGCGATTTTTGAAAATCATACAAGCGACTTGGCAGTGGAAAGATGCATAATCTCCATAGTAATTTTGACATTTTCTACTGCCAAGTCGCTCGTATGATTTTCAAAAATCGCACTTCAGACTTCGTCTGTATGCAGCGCGCATATGTGCTCACGGAATAAACTTCTCTTAAGCCAAAACCTTTAGATATTATGCATCTCACACTCAGTTGCAGAAACGCTCATTAGAGTTAATCCTACATTAAATCTCTTGCTAGCTTTTACTACGTCAACATGACAAAAAGTGGCAGCAAGAGATTTAATGGAGGATTAACTTTAATGAGCGTTTCTGCAACTGACTGTCAGTATAATAATTATAGCATATACAGGGTGAAATTGATATCATTAGCATCTTTTTAAACTAAGAGTCTACCCATCAAACTGAACAACTTTCACTATGAGAGCAAACCGATCGTAGCAAAAAAAAAATCTGCTGTTCTAGCATACGAAACTGCACTCGCCGCCGTTGCCTACGCGACTCAAATGTATGCACCAGCAGATTTTATATTGCTCCGATCGGTTTGCTCCCATAGTAAAAGTTGTTCAGTTTGATGGGTAAACTCTTAGTTTTAAAAGGATGCGCATGATATCAATTTCACCCTGTATAATAATGATAAGACCACGAGGCGACGCGCAGGGCCAGCACAGCACCCGGCTGACCCGGCTCCTGTGGGAAATGGACTATTAGCTATCGCAATGTACCAGGGTGCGACGTAAAAAAATTCGGCTAAGTGCGAGTCGGGCTATTCGTGCACCATGGTTTCCGTACTCACCACCACGACAAATAATAATTAACTTAGGTATGTTTTTTCTGGGACCCTTAGCGCAAGACCGACTCACACTTGGCCAGTTTTTATTATCTGTTGTTTTGTGAAGAATTCGCACTTAAAATAAGATTCATGTCAAGTTTGAAGCTTGTATGTAAATACAATTTTTTCGATAGAGCGAGAAGAAAAGACGTTGATAAAACAAGTTTCTTGTATGGAGATTTCTTTAATTTTTTACCATTTGTTTTTTTTATTATTTGTCATCAATTCCAATATAATGATGCATATTCTGCGAAAATTGTAACTTGCTACCACACATCCATCTGAATAGAACGCATGGACGGACAGCAATAGGTTCCCGTTTTCACCCTTTGCTGCTTAATAATTTTTATTGTTGTATTAATTAATATTATTTTGTATGCATTTGTAGGCATGACGCCTCGATAAACGTTTTATCACGCCTGCTGGCTCGTTCGTTCGCGCGCAAAAAGAAAGAGAGGTAGGGTGCGATAGATATGTATCGTGCCGTCATGCCGCGGGGGCTGTTACTGTAACTGCACTCTAATATAATTAGTGTGTGTGATGGATGAGTGATGAACTGATGACTAACGTCACGCTGCAACTGTGGATCTCCCGCTAAACTCCTTATGAATTTTTGGAGAGAAATTGTATGTTCTGGATTATAAACAAGTGCCAATTGCCATTGATTGTTGCCAATTTTATTATCAATTTTTTATGTCAACTTTTATTATATTACAATAAATAATATCACATCACCCAAATGCACAGGTATTATAAACATTCTGTAACAGCTAAATAAAAAAAAATAAAAAATATTATGTCATACTATAAAGGGTCCCGCGACTTTGTACGCGCAGACCACTGACTTTAAATACTCATAAGCATAAGTCATAACTTTTGATTAAAAGAACCGATTGCGATCAAGTAAAGTAATGTTGATCCAAACCCTATGCTTTTGTGAAAATCCCATCCAAATCGGTTTAGTCGTTTTTAAGTGATGTGTTCACAAACAAACAGACTAACAGACAAAATTTCCAAAAATGTTATAGGTAAGTATTGAATTGTTTTGACGCACTTGATACGATTACGATACGCTAGAAAACACACTACAATCATAACTTAATAATAAATGAATGAAGGTTACCAAAGCAATAAAAGCGAATAAGCTATAAACTTAATAGAATTTCCAATTTACGGTTTGCCAATTTTCTTTTTTAAGAACGTGTTTCAAGTTTTCAGTCATAAACTTGGAGAAAGAAAAATAATTAAAAATTTTACAACGTACATGTTTTTTTTAAATTGTGATACGTAAAATACAAATCTGAATATGAAATATTTGCTTGTTTCGGTTTTAGGTAAGTTTTTTTTTTTATCTATCATAAGCATAAGAAAACTTACGATTGAAATTTATAAAGCGAAGGTGAGCGGAAGTGTTAGGGAGGTCATCCGAGGAAAACATCATCATCAGCCTATTATACGTCCTACTGCAGGGCACAAGCCTACTCTCAGGAAGGGTCTATGGACGTTAGTCCACCATGCGTGCCTAATGCGAATTAGTAGACTTCACTTACGCCAGAATTTCTTCTTCAGCGTATGCAAGTTTCTCCATGATATTTTTCCCTTTCCGGATCAGAAGTGCGATTTTTGAAAATCATACGAGCGACTTGGCAGTAGAAAATGTCAAAATTACTATGGAGATTATGCATCTTTCTACTGCCAAGTCGCTCATATGATTTCCAATAATCGTACTTCAGGCGGAAAAGTCCGCTATAGTACATAGCATGTTGACTACTACTCATGACTCTCATGATTGAGGGTCCAAGATTGTACTTGAATAAGGCTATGGATAGCGTCGGTGGCGCGTTGCGGAGAAGTATGGACTCCCAATTATGGGGGCCCGGGTTCGAATCCGCACGGACAACATGCCATGTACCAATGAGTTTTTCTAACTTATGTACGTAAAACCGACTGCTCTCAAACGGTGAAGGATATCATCGTGAGGAAACCTGCATACACTGAAGAAGAAATTCTGATGTGTATGTGAAGTTTAAGTCTACCAACCCGCATTGGGCATGCGTGGTGGACTAATACCCATACACCCTCCTTGAGGGTAGGCCTGTGCCCTGCAGTGGGACGTGTATATGCTGATGATGATGATGATGAAGGCTATGGAGGTGTATCAGAACCGTACATATAGTATGGCGGTCCATAGTCTATACCTACCCCCATGAGACAATGGCGTGAGCTTCAGTTTGTATACAGGGTGAAATTGATATCATTGGCATCCTTTTAAACTAAGAGTCTACCCATCAAACAAAACAACTTTTACTATGGGAGCAAACCGATCGGAGCAAAAACAAAATCAGCTGTTGCATACGAGTCGATGTTGAGTCGAGTAGGCATTGCACTCTTTAGTATGGAACAGCTGATAATTTTTTTGCTCCGATCGGTTTGCTATCATAGTAAAAGTTGTTCAGTTTGATGGGTAGTCTACCCATCAAACTGAACAACTTTTACTATGGGAGCAAACCGATCAGAGCAAAAACAATCTGGTGTTGCATACATCTGAGTCGCGAACTCGCGCGTCGACATTGCAGTTTAGCATGGAACAGCAGATTTTTTATTTGCTCCGATCGGTTTGCGGTTCGGTTTTTTTAGTTTAAAAGGATGCTAATGATTTAAATTTCACCGTGTAGCTAGTATCTAGACCAAGGGTGGCCAACCGTCACACTCTACAGTATAGAGTGTGTCGGTGCGTAGTCTATTCCTTTCCTACCCCCATGGAACAATGGCGTGAGCTTCAGTTTGTATTTATATCCGTTGTATCCATAGCATGACAAGAGGTATAACCCATCCATGGAACTTCCATGTATTGAACTGATTTTATTTTCGCGATTTGGACAGTGGTCCCTTTGTGAATGTTGTTCAGTTTGTCAACAAAATTTGACCATGCTTTAAATCTTAATTTTGTATATAATGCTAACTGTACGATAGGTAATAAAGCAGGTTAAAATAAAAAGAGTCAGAAAAGAGGGAATGAAGTTAATATTACATTTCTTGCCCTGATTTCCCAACTGCATTACTGTGGGTTCTTAGAAATTGTTCTTTTTGGGAAAATGAGAAAATACGACGGCGGGTTAGTTTATTTACGTAATGACATTTTTTACAATAATGCTTCAATGTTGACTGGGTTTAATTAAAAGTAAGAATATGGGCAGCCACATTAAATAATGCCTCGCGTTAGCGGATCTAATTTGAAAACCAAAAAGAACACCAATAATAAATGCCATGAAAACTTCGATAAATAAAAGATTGGTCTTCGCTGCGTGGCTCGTTAGTAATATAAACAAATAAAAGTATTGTAGCTACAATTCTTTTCTTTTTCTATGTATGCTTTCATAGATTTTAAAAATATTCACAACACAGTGTAGAATTAAGGACGTATGTGCCAAGTCCAGTAGCGTAGCGAGGGGTGCTGGAGGGCAAATTCCCCGGGCGGCACATTACTATGGGCGGCGAATTCTGTCTATAACCAATTCGTAGAGCAGAGAAAAGTAGAGGTCGCTCTATGTTTCTGTTTTAATTATTGTACCTACACATAATCCTAAACAGTTCCGACTACAGCTAAGACGTGGTGTTAAAAACTCGATCCACATAGCATTTTCTTTATTATTTGTACGTAAAAAGCTCTGGTTCCAACCGATTCGTATTGAGGAGAAATGTCGAGCTCGCTTTGCTCGCTCCTTTAATTTTGTGTAGGTCTTGTAAAAATAAGGGGGCGGCTAAAAAGGTCTGTGCCCCGGGTGACAAAAACCCATGCTACGTCAGTGCCTGGTCCGTCGTTCAAACCGGCACATGCAAAAGTCTTGTTTAAATTCTGCTTAATTCGACTAGAACTAGATAATCAATGTATAATTATTATGTTTATGATGGTATAATTGTATGATCTATTAATTTCCAATAGTGTGTAATTAATGTACTATAACTTTTGCAGCAATCATACCATTTCTTCTAACAAAAGGGGAAGCAAAAGATCTAAAAGTATTAAAAATAGTAGAAAAATCTAACGATAGAGATGCGAAAAATAAATACAGTGTATATAATCATGACTACGACCACTACATCTACGATAACAACGTAGACGATGAAAAATTCGATGTAGCATACGACGATCCTGATCTAACTAATGATAGATCGTTATCCTTTAATTTTGTTCGCCCTCATCGTAACAGGCAAAAGGTCGAACACGGGCAGTTTCTGAAAACATTGAATTATTTAGTAAAGAATTTGCGGAACAAACGAGATGGAAGTTCGTTGAAAAAAATCGTTAAGCAACTCAAAAAGAGACCCAATCATAGACTGAAAGATGATTCTTCTCTTGAAGAGCTTTCGGATGAGACTAAAGAACAACCACCTTTGGTTATATTTGATAAAGATGAAGATTTGTATTATGGGTAAGTACCAGAGACTATGTATGTAAGTACCTACTACAACGCGTGTATCAGTTCTTGTAGCGAGGGGGTGCTGGTAGTACCTTGCCGTCTGGTGTCCTGCTTCGAATATTACCCGCCCGGAATACAGTCAACATCTCAGATGCGCTCATCGTGTGGCTGCCGGTTATAGCCACAACATCCTGATCCCACTTCTGATCGTATCTTTTTCTCGTTCCATCAGATTCTGGAATAAATAACGAGTGTATTGTATGTGTTTAGAGCACGCACTTAAGCACTTAAAAATATCCTGCGTAGGTACCTGACTGCTTTTCTTTTAATACGGTTTTCGTCTATGAAGATATATTTACAGGGTGTAAGTGACAGCCTAACAAAATCTGAAACGGTGAACTCAGACCATCAAACTGAACAACTTTCACTATGGAGCCTACCTCAGGAAACGCGAAAAAAAATCAGCTGTCCCATACAAAACTGCACTACCTACCCGACTCAAATGTATGGGACAGCTAATTTTTTTTCGCTTCTCCTGAGGGAGGCTCCATACAGACAGTTGTTCAGTTTGATGGTCTAAGTCCACCGTTTCAGTATTTGCTAGGCTGTCACTTACACCCTGTATAACTAGCTGACCCGGCGAACTTCGTACCGCCTCAGAATCATTTTTTCCCGACACATGTGTGTGCGTGTGTGGTTTGGGTGTTTTTCTTGTTTATAAAACTACTCTGGCTTGTGCACCAGAACCCACCAAAGTTTCATCGCAATCGGTCGCGCCGTTCTCGAATGATGTTGATTGATGATGATTCATTTTTATATACAATACAGGGTGTAAAATTAAATGGGACACTTTCTTAAAGGGATGTTTCAGACCATCAAACTGGACAATTTTCTATTAAGACGAGTTGCATTATCTATTGTACCCCCTAACACTTATGAATAAAGCCTGTATAATTTTTTGCAGAGGAATAAAAAAAGAACACCTTAGACGTCCTCTTTATAGACTTCGTCCTCCACTTCTAAGATCTTTTGCTGACGGTATGTACGATTTTTTTAACCAATTTTTGTACTGGGTCCAAATTTTTGCATGCGTAATATCCATGATATAAAACGACAAATTCTTCATAGATTCATAGATTCATAGATTCTTTATTGTACACAAAAACATAATTATGAAAAAAAATCGAAAAAATTCTTGTTTGTTTTTATATAGATTGTACCAATTCCTGATTGGATTTTTGAAAACTACTCAAACAATTTCAATGAAATTTGTGTCCTTCTATTTTTTCAAAAATTCAATCCAGCTAGGTCTAATCGTAAGAAAAAAGTTATATAAACGGTGGTGATCGAAGCTTGGGTTCTTTGTGAGTACAATCTATATTAATATTATAAAGAGGAAAGATTAGTATTTTTGTATTGGTGTGTGTGTATGTTTGTAATGAATAAACTCAAAAACTACTGTGTTGATTTCAAAAATTCTTTCACCATTAGAAAGCTACATTCACCCTGAGCAACATAGGTTATATTTATTGCTAGAAAAGATTAGACGTCCACCCGTGCGAAGCCGAGACGGGCCGGTAGTAGATAATAAACTACACCATGAGATTTTTCTATCTTTTCTCTCAAAGTTCTTACAGTACGACCAGAAAAATAATTCCGTTTGTCAATTCAAAATCCGAAGTCATTTAGTAATCAAAGGGTGCAAAGTCGGATGGCAGTGAAAAGGGCACGAAAACAATTAGGTAGCCAATAGCAGCAAGGTATTTAAAGTGGCACATCCTGATTGGTTAATATAATTTCGCGCTATTAAAATTTGCCAACTGCAAAGGTACATCGGTAAGACCTAAGCAAGGATCTCTTTTATACTAAAGCACAGAGACCGCATCAATTTACGATAGTAGTTAGTCTCTTTTGTCTTATGACGTAACTTTAATAGTAGAAGGAGACGGAACTATAGATCTTTGTTTATGCGGCTGTCCACTTTTCACTTGTCACTTTTTGTGCTAGTGTGAGTGAAAAGTGACCGTAAACATTAGGGCAAATGCCACTTTGGTTTAGTTGGTCTCTTTTGTCCATACTACTTGATACCACACACTCAAACACAAACGTCAAAAAAAGTGTTGCAATGGTTATGGTTATGGCTATGCTTTAGAATAAAGAGATCCTTCCTCTTAGGGTAAGATTTATAAACCTGGTACTACAACTTCATATTTTGTTTACAGATAGTGGACAAGCAGACGAAAGAACGGCACCACCTCCTCCAAGATACGTTTACGATAATGACTACTAATAATTATTAACAAATCGAGCTAGTTCGCAATCCTTATGTCATTAAATAATTTAAATAGGATAACATATAGGATTTTTGAGTTTATTTCTCATATCATGGAAGTCAAAAAATTTATTTGAGAGACCTCTCAGTGCATCTCAATGAAACCTTTTGGTGACCGCAGAGCTGGTAGCTTCCTGCTCCAAAGACTGTCTCGCTATCTATAGACGAAATGCTGCCAGTAGTTGGGCTAGCATGCGACGCACGACAAAGCGACAAAACGAGAAAACCATCATGTAATGCAATCATGCGCGTTCAGTTGATTTAGGGTACAAAGGTTCCAATTCGTCAAGCGGCTTTTAAGGCTGGGTATTAGTAGAACAAGCCTCTCTTTCTAACAAGCAAACTTTCGCAATAAGCCATCCCGCTTCAATTGAAAGCAAGATCGCAAAAAAACACATTTTTTATCAATATCTTTTCTCTTGGGTGTTTGGGGAAAAATCCATCGGTTAGAAGCCCTGCTATAATTATTTACCTTTCAAATGATGGTATATTCAGAAGAAATGGTGTAGTGTGATTCTTGTAAAACTGGTTATAAATCTGAAATCGAGCTTACTTTGCTCCTCTTTTCTATCGAGAAAATTTAATAGAATCGTGTTTTCAACGGTTAGATGCCCTGCAGAAAGAACGTATCTACACTGTTATGTGAACTATATATATTAAATGTAATAATTTGGTTCTCAAAAATCGGTTCGAACACAGACAAAATAGGTATGACCCCCTCTTAAACGCCCGGTTTTGTTTTGATTCGTCAAGTTCTTTAATGGTTCTAATTGGTCAAGTCTGTTAAAGGTTAGAACCTAGTCTATAATAAGTTTTAATTCGTCAAGTATATTAAAGGTTTCAATGCCGTGCCATACCATTGCGTAAAGTAATAGACAGAAACCGTATCTCGATTTTATTATTTGATATACAGGGTGTAAAATAAAATAGGACAGCTACTTAAAGGGGTGCTTCAGACCATCATCGACCAATATCGAAATTTCGAAAAAAAAAAGATCTGCTGTCCCATACATTTCAGTCGAGTTATGCTTGCAATTTTGTATGGGACAGCGGATTTTTTTTTCGCGATTTCAGAGTTGGTCCCATAGTAAAAGTTGTTCAGTTTGATGGTCAAGGCACCCCTTTAAGTAGCTGTCCTATATTATGTTACACCCTGTATTTTCACTCATAAAATGATTAAGGCAGTGGTAGTCTTCTTCTTATCGTGTGGGCAGAGCCATGGTGTCAGAGTTTTTTCAGACCGCCTTACGGCCTCTGACGTGGTATAGTGGTAGTGAAACGTGGATATTCTGAGTTTTCAGAATATAAATATAATAATTATTAGAAATAGATTATAATATCCGGAACAGGGTGCTTAACTGAACAACTATCACTACGGAGCCAATATCGAAATCTACAAAAAACAATCTTACTATTCCATAGAAAACGTCACTAGCTTCTTGATAAAAATGTGTGAAACAGCTGATTTTTTCTTCGCGATTTCTAAGTTGGTCGCTTAGTAAAAGTTGTTCAGTTTGATGGTCTGAAGCACCCCGATTATTATTATCCTATTTAAAAAAAGAAAACAGTAATATCTCAAGTTACCTAATACTATTAAATAAATATTACTTCAACATTTTTATTTCAATAAATCCCAATATTTTAGCACCGGAAAACTATCGAGAAAACTATTCAATTTATCTACAGTCAGGTAACAAATAGAGAGGGGACACTACAATCCCGTATTCCGGGACGCCGGGATCACGACCTCGCTTATTCAATTAGCGGGACGCGTGATTCCCGTGGGATTGTTACGTCAACGGGATTTATTTGTGTTACGTTCGCGACAGTTTGAAATTGACTTTGAAATGTAGGTTTCGATTTTAGAATTTTGCTTGACCGGATGGTGAAATTGAATGCTGTAGTTTATTGTTGGTGTGATGGATGTGGATTCTGAATTTATTGTGCTTTGCCAGCGTGTGCGTCTTGCGTGCGTGTGTGCTTGCTTTCGGGAAAAAGCTAACGTTCGTATCTGCGTGCGTGTATGTATAACATGTGTGAGTGTACGTGTTTGATTATGAGTGTGCATGTTGTGGTGTGTGCATGTATGTATGTTTTTTACGTGCGTGTAGACGAGCGCATCTAGACAGAAACAATTTTTCACATTTTTCTTAGCACTCCAACTTGGCTGGGCAGCGTTCGCGTAGCTACGTAGTGTCTTCACATCTCAAATACCGCAGTGTCTCAAAACGAAAGTCTTCAACCAGTGTGTGTTGCCAGTGATAATATATGGAACAGAGACGTGGTCGCTCACACAAGGCCTCATAAAAAGGCTGAAAGTCACCCAAAGGGCAATGGAAAGGGCTATGCTCGGAGTTTCCCTGCGAGATCAAAACAGAAATGAAGAGATCCGCAGAAGAACCAGAGTAAATAGCTGATATAGCCCAAAGAATTGCTAAACTAAACTGGCAGAGGGCGAGGCACATTGCTCACAGAACCGATGGCCGATGGAGCCTAAAAGATACCGGAAAGCGCAGCGTGGGTAGAGTGCCTCCCACAAGGTGGACCGATGACCTGGTGAAGGCGGCGGGAACCCGTTAGATGAAGGCATCGCAGGACCGGTCGTTATGGCGATCCTTGGGGGAGGCCTATGTCCAGCATTGGAAATCCATCGGCTGAGATGATGATGATGATGATGTGTTTAGCGCTTACACTCATGCACTTAAAACGGGTCTATATTAGAATCCATAATTGAAAATGCATAATATTGAAAACGCTTAACACTTAAACCACAATGATCATTAAAATCCATAATGTTGAAAAATGTATACGTTATGAGAAGTATATCTTTAAAAGGAATAGCATAAATATGCATAACGTTAAATAAACTTCCCTTTCTAGGGGGTTGAGAAAACTTATATTTTCAGGCTTCGATTTTCAGGTGGACTAGGCTCGCTCCGGCTAGGTCGCTCGGCTCGTGCGCTGTGGTCGCAAGAAATCTAACATACTCGTCGCTTCGCTCCTCGCTAACCTAACCGACTGAGTCTATAAACGAGCTTTTCAAAGTTATGGATTTTCATGATAGTCTTTCAAATTATGGATTTTCATTATTAAGCTAAACTATACTATATATTTTTTATTAAAGATTTTAATTGTTTTAATTGTTATATGAGTTAACGTTATGTTATGTCTGTTGTGGATTTTCAAAATATGATTCATAATCTTATGCAACTTAACGGACACCTACATAAAACATACTGTATTGTGACTGCTTTTGTATCTGACTTCATCAAGAATATAGCTATCAGTTATATTCTAATGTATATACGTATTTATCGAAGCCATAACTAACAGAGCTAGTAACTCAAGCTGGATTGTAAAATCAATCACAGTTTGTTCTAGGATTCCAGTTCGTTAGTCCCGGTAATGAAATCGGATACGATACGTGATCCGGGACACAATGGGACAACCTTTTGTCTCTTTATTTTACTTTTATTTCCTTTTTTTTCTAGCTAAAAAGAATAAAGTTCACAATTTATTCTTTGCTTTAAAGTATTTTCTTTGTTTCATCTATTCTATTTAAAATCTTTATATCCATACAAATCTGATATCTACTCGATCCAAATGTATGGGACAGCAGATTTTTTGTCTCGATTCCGATGTTGGTCTCATAGTGAAAGTTGTTCAATTTGATGGTCCGACCGTCAACTTCTTGTCAGAATATTATCACACATCACAAGATAGGTACATATAATATTCATAGATTGACAATAACACTCACACTCGACTGGCTCAAAAGGACTCAAAACTTTTCGTACGGTTTAGTTCCAGATACGGAACCTTCTTGAGTTCATCTCGCAGTAAAACGATTTTATTTTCTGGAAAAAGTCGAAGGAAAGTTTTAAAGTTTATTCGTATTGTCTTAAAGAATTTTCTTCGTTGATTTCTTATCTTTGAACTTTTATATTTTCTTTTTATTTATAGATCGGAAGTTGAGAAGGTATGGTGGAACGTGGCATTTATAAAACTTGCTTGTGTAAATACGAGTACGTAGGTCAAGTATGAGATTTTTGATTTTTTTTTTCAATCAAATTAGAATGACTCGACGACGCTTTGACTTTGATTGTATATTAACAATCACCCCGATTAAATACAGGGTGTAAAATTAAATGGTCACATATCAAACCAGGTGCTTCAGACCATCAAACTGAACAACTTTCACTATAGGGCCAACATGAAATAGAGAAAAAAAACAGCTGTTCCATACATTTGAGTAGATTTGCCATTGAAGTTAATGGAAATGCGGATTTTGTTTTCGCGATGTCAGTATTGGTTCTATAGTTGTTCAGTTTGATGGTCTGAAGCACGCCCTAAAGTACACCGTGTTGAAGAACAAGATGCACAGTGTAAAATCTTGACAAAATAAAATAATACAATGTAAAAATTGACAGAGACAGGATTGACAAATACTCTACCGGCAAGATGATGGATGATGCATGTAAAAATCTTAACAAAATACATATTTGTCCAAACTGTCATATTTACTGTCAGCAATATGGGCAAAACCACAGTCGACATGGGAGTAGTAAGAGCACTGGGCCGTGTCCTTAAAATTAAAGTCCAATCGTGGTCAGAGCGCTATGGTTGTCACTGGCGGGTTTTCACTGGCGGTACGGCATGGTATTTCAAATTTTCAATGAGTATGTAAGTATTTAAAGTTGAACTATCAATCTACTTATCACTTGACAAAATACATGTACGTATCGATTCCACTCTGTGCCGCAAAATTTCTTGCGTCATTCATTTCAGATTTCACAAAAAACGAATATGTTCACTCAACTGTATAAAAAAATCTGCTATTGACAGAAATACAAAAGGGCCAAATACTCTACAAAGAAAATCCTCAACAGTTCTAGCTTTATGTTAACTCTCATAGAGTTCAAATCTGTTTAAACTTTACCATTCAAACCATACAATACGATTGGGTTGTCAACCTTTCGCATACTTCGCATCTTTCAAAAAGGGTCAAGTACGATCCATCATTTATTTCGAGGGTTCTGAATAAGTTTTAATTTATCCTCAATGCCACTTGTTAAGGTACTTGTAATCGAAAGGGCCATCAGAATCTCTTCACTGTGACTTCTATTGTACATATCTACTTTTTTCAGTGGCGAACGAAAACTTTCCCACGCAGCGCTTTCAGTGTCGCGTTAGCAACACAGTGCTTTGTGTTTTTTTGTCTTTCTATGCTTAATGTACGAAAACACTCTAAACCTTTCTAATGTAATTTATAGCTACTCTGGCTGTGTTTATCTTTACAAAATATTAATTTCATGTGCCGACTAAGTATTTGATCAAGTATTAAAAGTCGAATAAATAAGCCAAATTAGTTACAAAAGTTTATAAAACAAGCAAATAAGAAACATGACATGTGTTTTATTACCAAAACTTCAAATGTTTTAAAGATATCATTAAAACACTATCTGTATCCAATAACTATAATAAGCATGTGATAAAACCTCAAACTTTTGGCGTCATTTTACAACTCAACTCACAAAGCTGTGAGGTAAACAAAATCATAATCCGGCCACGACCCCTCATCGCCAAACTTCATAAACTACATTCATGCGAGAACAATAGGGTTCAATCTACTCCACTGGGATGAGGAACCCTAAAAAGGACGTAAACTACACCAGCAAACTGTCAAATCAATGCCAAGCATGCAGGACAGTGAAATAGATATGATACGATCTAACGAACTGAAATGCCATTGTCGGGCTTTGAAATATGCGATGACAAAATAGGTACTAAGTTTATGTATCGATTCATGGATACAGGTTGTAAAGAACTACGAATAAGAATGGTTGAATAATGTTAACTAGCGTTAACCCGCGACTTCGTCCGCACAAATAATATACCAGATTTTATGTTGGATCATAAGCTATCAAACAAAAAAAGTTTCGTCAAAATCGGTTCAGTAATTTTTGCGTGATGCTCGTTCAAACACACAAATATATATTTTTTTTTAATTTACAGTTTTATAATAGAAGCTTTTACCCGCGACTTCGTCCGCATAAATTATATACCAGATTTTAAGTCAGAGGTTACGCTACCAAACAAAAAAAGTTTCATCAAAATCGGTTCAGTAGTTTTTGCGTGATACTCGAACAAACAAACACCCAAACAAACAAACAAACTAAATTCTTTTTTCAAATTTACAGTTTTATAATAGTCTAGATAAGATTCTTCATAAAATTTTTGGACTGTGTTCTTTATTTTCGTGCACCTTTTAGGCGATAGGTACCCAAAAACCAGAGAGAACCAACAAAAACCAGGAAGCTGGCATAGGTGTATCCTTGACAAAAACTGACATTAACATTTTTTTATTTTGTTCAGTTTTGCTACATTCAATACAGGTTGTGAATCTCGGCAGTCGGGACAGATCAATCTTGCAGTGCAGCACGGCTTGCATGCCACCCACGACAAAGCGTTTAAACGTAAAATAATAAAGATGGAGGCACGTCTCGATTTTTGTCGTTTTCTCGGGGGTGGCATGCTAGGCCTACAGGGGTGAAAAGGGTACCCCCTAGTACTTACATAGAGATGGAGGGTACCGGTCAAAGTGTAAATTTACTATATTTAGCTACATTACTACAATAAGGTAAACCATAGACAAACAATTTTAAACTATTATTCGCCTTATTGATGCCTGGTCGACATATCGCGCTCACGCTCAAATTCTTAGTAGCTTTCTGTTACAATACGATTTGACGCGTCGTTAAAATTTAGGGGGTGAAGATCGACTGAAAAACTACGGGATCAATCGCAAAAGCATACAGGAGTGCGATTTTTGAAACTCATTCGGTGAGTTCAGCCGTTGTAAATGTCAAAATAACTATGGAGATAGGTACGCATCTTTCTACTTCTGATTTGACTTTCAAAAATCGCACTCCTGAAGTATGATTTTTGAAAATCAAATCTGAATTAGAAAGACGCATATCTCCAAAGTTATTTTGACATTTACAACTGCTGAACTCAGCGAATGAGATTCAAAAATCGCACTCCAGTTCTTTAGAATGCTTTAATTCATGCTTGACCTAAATTACTGCATTGAACTGCAGGTTTATGAGGACGAGCCATCATCCCCAGCGGCAAGGACAGCTATGTCAACACGATGACAATCCTCTCTTTTCCCTCATCTTCCGCCGAGTGCACCCAGCAACGCCTTAAGAGGGTTATCGGAGTCCAGTGGCGCCCGCATCACATTAATAGTGATTTCTCAATAAAGAAAGCCTAAATTAAAAAAGTGCTCAATTGACAAACTACAAAAGCCTTCAAGCCATTGTTATACAATACTTTTATAGGTTCTAAACATTCCACTTTTAGACAGTTTCGAATAAAAACAAAAGCGGCCGTTGTTTTTCTTTTTTCAAAATGTGTATGTTTGGTAATGGCTTGAACAAAGATTTTTTTTATCTTTGGGCTTGAATACTTTTGTAGTTTGTCAATTGAGCACTTTTTAAATTTAGGCTTTCTTTATTGAAAAATCTTTATTAATTTGATGAGGTCGCCACTGGACTCCGATAGCCCTCTTTAGCCGAGAATCTTATTCAAAATCAAATTAAATCAAATATACTTTATTCATTAGGAGCCCTTGACCCGTTGGATAAGGGCAGCGCAGGATCGGTCGTTATGGCGATCCTTGGGGGATGCCTGTGTCCAGCAGTGGACGTCCATCGGCTGAGATGATGATGATGATTAGGAGCCCTTATATTCTTGTTGCTAATTGCTTTCATGGGTTCGTTCTTTCAGCTTCACCAAGTAATGATAATGGTGGTTCATTTAAAAAAATTGAGTAACCGTATGTAAAAAAACATTTTTGGGGTGACAGATGGAAATTTTTTTTTAGTATAAGTGCTACCCAAGAACATTGTATATAGACATTTTTGGTACTACCTAGCCAGGTTATGCGTGATTTTGACTTTCTTGCAAAGAAAGTGTGGCACCCTTATTTGCTAGAAACTCTTTCTTGCGAAGCTTTATGTAAGCTTACCGTCTTGTTCGCTACTTTCAAGGCTCCACAGGCCATCCTTTCCAGCGCCGTCCGACCCCGTATCAATTAGGACGGACTCAGTAAATAAGGCCCGATCCTGATTGTGCCCAGCTTTGTTTTTCCCGCTTTTTGTGCCGTCACCATTGTTTTATTTTATTTTTATTTTCGGTCCTTTTTCTTTTGAAAGCAAAATGCGATTCTGTTAATGAAATTTGTGCTTTATCAATGTCAATTTATCGGATTATTTGGGTTCAAAGGGGTTTTGTTTGCAGAGTGAATTAGGCAGTAGGCGTTTGTTTTAGAAATGTTTCAATATTGTTTGTTGTTAGTATTTTGTTCATTAGCGGCATATGTCCACAGATTGAAAAGTATTATGTCTTCTGACCCAATGGTCAGAAGATCGCCCATGCCAATGCATGGGCGATCTTGTAAGACATTCACGTCCAAGTCTTACCCGCGCTCAACAATTACCCTTTCCACGAGATAATATGGGTCCAAAGTCCAGAGCACTAATCTACACGTTTTTTTTTTTTTTTTTGCTTTGGAAGTTCAACAGTTGTTGAAAAATAACAAAGGATATGTAACAGAATGAAAATTATAGGCCTACACATAGAAATCGAATTTAAATGAAACAAAGCAGATATCAGACTATGTATAAAGTGGATAACGAAAAGATAATGATCGTTATTATTACAACAATCGATCTAATGAAAATAATCTTCCGCGTACCGGAATACGCAGCGTCGGTTGGCCCCCCACAAGGTGGACCGACGACCTGCACGGCTAGCATGCCACCCACGACAAAGCGTTTAAACGAGAAAAACGTCATGTCCGCTCCTTCTGGCCTACGTCAAATAATAAAAATGGAGGCACATCTCGATTTTTATCTTTTTCTCGGGGGTGGCATGCGAGGCCTACTGGTAAAGGCGACGGGAACCCGTTGGATGAGGGCAGCGTAGGACCGGTCGTTGTGTCGATCCTTGGAAGAGGCCTATGCCCAGCAGTGGATATCCATGGGCTGAGATGATAATGATTATTATAGTTACATTAAAATTAACAAAGCCAAAAAATCTACGATTTATTGCATTCCTTGCCAATGCCACGTCGATGTGATGTCGAATGTCATCATCATCATCATCTCAGCCGATGAACGTCCACTGCTGGACATAGGCCTCCCCCAAGGATCGCCATAACGACCGGTCCTGCGCTGCCCTCATCCAACGTTTTCCCGCCGCCTTCACCAGGTCGTCGGTCCACCGTGTGAGGGGCCTGCCCAATCTGCGCTTTCCGGTATGCGGTCGCCACTCGAGAACTTTTCGGCCTCATCGGCCATCCGATGTCGAATGTACGTATCACTATTTTAAAACAAAACTGAATCCAGTTAAACCGCTTAGTTGGTATAGTTCGCAAACTAATAATCAATTTTCGTGCTAATCGAGAAACTGTCCGAACTTAGTTTCCTATCCAAGCGATACCGTCTTGGCTTCTGGTTTCACCACTTCCGTCTCTCTGTCTGTCCGCCAATAACTTACGGAGTAGAAACAGTTTGAATCGGAAGGTTTATTAATCAACTCACGACCCTTTTTCTTTTTGGTATAGTCGAATTCACAATAACCAACATCCTTAGTCATTTAAGTGTAAGTACCTACATATTATTATTAGGTATCAATAATGTTACATTAATACATTCGAGGACAGTGACCGGCTATTGATAACAATAAAAGTTCATATTTTAGTACAAACGTACTAAGCGGATATGTCCATACAAGGAAAAGGACGTAAGGGGAAATGGACGTACTAGGCAATGTCCGTTCGGGGAAAAGGTCGTACAAGGAATTCGGACGATGGACGTTCGGGGAAAAGGACGTAACTGACCTGATCCAATTTGTGTCTTGTTCACTGTCCGCGAATGTGTTAAATTGATTCGATCAGGAGTGCGATTTTTGGATCTCATTCGCTGAGTTCAGCAGTTGAATATGTCAAAATGACTGCGGAGATATGCATCTTTCTACTGCTGATTTGACTTTCAAAAATCATACTTCAGGAGTGCGATTTTTGAAAGTCAAATCAACAGTAGAAAGATACGTATCTCCATAGTAATTTTGATATTTTCAGCTTCTGAACTCAGCGAATTTGATTCAAAAATCGCACTCCTGGTCGCGATACAATATTAATGTTCACACGGCGATACATCAAGCTACGCATAACAAACGTAAGCTGGCCGCGCGACGTTACTATACCTAAGCGCGACCAGCTTGATGTGTCACCGTGTGCACAACCTACACGTTGCGACTGCCTCCGTGGTCTAATGGTTAAGAGCACTGGCTCTCGACACGGAGGTCGTGGGTTCGATTCCCACGGGGGACACCTAGTGATATATCACTTTGTGCGTTTTTCCCCAGTTGGTTAGGACATTGCAGGCTGAATCACCTGATTGTCTGAAAAGAAAAATGATTCCGTGCTTCGGATTGCACTTTAATCCGTTGGTCCCGGCTACTATCTCTGGTGGTAATAGTCGTTACATAAAAATCACTTCAGAGGCCGTAAGGCGGTCTGAAAAAACTCTGACACCAGGGCTCTGCCCACACGATAAGAAGAACCTACACGTTAGCATCAAAACTTTATCCTGTCACTACATCCAACCCCTACCTCTTATCGTATCCGGTTCTATGAGAGAGGGGGATGATAGAGTGCATCTGTGTTTAGTGCATCCACGCATATACAGAAGAATATCCTGCGTACCTGACTACTTTTGGGAATAAAGCCATAATCTCACACTTCTTTGTCCAAATCATAATATCATAACAACATAACACAACATAAATATTCTTTATCATATAAGCACCCAAGAACATTATTATAGCATGTCTGGTCAGTTCCATACATTTTAGGTTAGGTTAGGCTTGACGTAAACAGATGTGTTTAACACATATTTTAAACGTAATTAAACATTGCTGTAGTACCGTTACTCACCACCGACCGTCGCTGTACTTGCGCGAGTTGGCAACTAAGAAGGTGGCAACTTTCTTAGTATGGGCATTGACCCTCTGTTGTGTATAATTTATTTACTCTATGATTATAGTAAGCACCAAACCAAAGTACTTATTGAGTTTCATGATAATCACCTCTTCCTTAGTCTATGGCGCCTCATAATATTTGGATATACGGTGATTCTATTCTCTTTGGATTATACGAATAAGTTTTTCAACATAGCGTAGTGCTTAAACGTTTTACATCGCAGTTTCTTAGTTGAAAACGCATAGCGTTATATATTGGTGCCATTTTGCATTCAGAAAGGTAATAAAACTACAGTGTATACTGCAATGAGCTTGAATCTTAGAACCAAACAAATCTCAAACTTATTTACACTTAAAATCACAATTCTACCAAACTCCAGCTGAATCCAGCGACGAAACTATTGTAGTGTAAGATGTAATCAGAGATTCACTCGAGAGCTGTGTTATCGGAACACCCCCACTTCACCCCTCTTGTTAATTGTAGAACTCTAAACTGAGTCAGAAGCGGAATGTGAGCATATAATGAAACCGTTTTGTAGTGGTCGCATGATGATAGCAACACTTAGATAATTTAATAGCATGGACGCGTAACGCGTGTCATTCTCCTATCAAAATTTGCTGCCACTTTTTGCGGGGGGCGAGGTTACATGAAATCCGCAATTTTGGATTTTATTCCCTGTAGTGTTAGGTTTTCATTTTATTGTTTTGTAGAGTCAAGGTTAAGACACGATGGGGCTGAAATAACCTCAGGGTTAAAAGCTCCAATTAAAATAAAATAAAAAACAGAATTGAATAGATATTTAAGAAATGCCGGAGATTGGCTCGCTATAATATGTCACACTGAGAGCTTAGGCACTGTTGGTGAAATATTGGATGTTTCAAATAAAAGGTATATTTCTAATAAAATATACTTAGTTAAAAGCAGCAGTTCTTTACTACAGTCGATGTAAAGTCCAGCATTTCAATGAATTGAGTGGTAAAACTAGCAACAGTTCAAAATACAATAGATAAAAAATTCAAAGAGCAACCAAGGAGGTATTCTTAAATATACAAACAATAAAAGATCGGCAAGAGTTTGGCCTGGCTCTTGCCTGTCTATGTTGTTTTTTGGTTTGGATCGAACGTGCACGCTAATTATGTCTTATTGTGCCTGATGCATGCTCCTTTTTGCCTGATGATTGCCCCTCCTGCCTGATGCATGCCCCGCTTGCCTGATGCATGTCGATCCTGCCTGATACATGCCCTTTCTGCTTCCTGCATTCTTCTCCTTGCTCAATCGTCACCAAATCCTGCTACATCACCTTTTCCAAACCTTGTTTTTCCTAAAGTATCGGGAAACAGCCGTATGAACAATATTTCAGAAGCTTCGCTTCCCACCTTTGCAGCCATAGTCATCAACATAAACAAAACCCGTGTAATTCTTCTACCTATGTATAGTTTAATAGTCTTATCTTAGTATAGACCACGCTGTTTCTTTCCGTTAGAATCTTACGAGGTTATTAAGGGATTTTTCTATTGGAGGTTCTTTTAACCTGCCATTACAGAACACCTTATTCTAACCTTAAATATGCTCAAAGTGAACGTTGTCAAAAGGCATTATGTCTTTGTCAAAAGGTCATGCTTATGCTTATAATGACAGTTTTTGGGTACCCCAAAAAGGAATATGCACTTGAGTTTAAGTAGATTTTTTAACAGGGAATAAAGACCTATCACACATTCCAACCACTGCAACTCTTGTAATCAACAGTGGAGACCACTCACAACACTAGACAAGTTCAGTTCAGTGAGTCTGGGGGACGATTCCAACCTGTCTTGGAACCCACAATGAACTTAATCAAAGAGGAGTAGGTTACATAAATATTTGAGATTAAATGGATACGCCCTTAAATTAAGAAATAAATGGTTCAGAACTCCACTTAACCGACGCGCGATGCGACGTTCCGACCGCAATGTCTTTCTTACTTACACACAAATAGTAAAATAGGTCATAACTTAGACCAAACGTTTGAACTAAAGATAGTGGAACTGGAACGCCGTGAATTGCCTTCCAGAAACCCTAGTTCATTTCCGATGCACAAAACGAATGTTGTTTTATCAGTGAGTTGGTTTATGCTCATTTATTGGATCCTATAAATGGTTCTTGTTATTTCAGTTTGACTTCAATATTTGATTCAAATTTAATCATGACGGACCCATCACTAGTGACTGAACAAAATGTTTGGGCACTGCAGTGCTAGTAAAAAATGTTAATAATCGGATTTTAGAATATAAAAAGAATATTAAATAACACTCACACATACATTGTAATGATCCCAAAGTAAGCCTTAGGCTTTTTGTTATGGGAATCATACAACAACGGCACAAACATACAACATCCATGACCGAACCGGGATTCGAACCCAATACATTGAGATCAAGGTATAAAATAAGCATCTTATACTCACGCCTATACAGGGTGTAAGAAAAAGTATCATTAACCTTTAAACCACATACCTACTCTACCCATCAAACTGAACAACATTTACTATGGGAGCAAACCTGTCAGAGCATAAAAAAATCTGCTGTTTCATACTAAACTCCAATACCTACTCGACTCAAATGTATGCAAAAGCTGATTATTTTTGCTCCGATCGGTTTGCTCCCATAGTAAAAGTTGTGCTTTAACTTCTACAGGGTGTAACAAAATACCATAGTAATATTTAAAGGGTTGAACTATACCATCAAACTGAACAACTTTCAGTAAGGAGATAACATAGAGAACAAAAAAAAATCGCTAGTTTCATAAGTTCAAAACTGCAGTACCTATTCGACTCAAATTATATGGGACAACTGATTTTTTTCGACTTTGCCTCCATAGGGAAAATTGTTCTGTTTTATAATCTACGAGCTTTTACCCGCGACTTCGTCCGCATAAATTATATACCAGATGTTAAGTCAGATGATAAGCTATCAAACAAAAAAAGTTTCATCAAAATCGGTTCAGTAGTTTTTGCGTGATACTCGAACAAACAAACACCCAAACAAATAAACAAACAAACAAACAAATAGACAAAAAATCCAAAAATTGGTGATTTGGAATCAGGGACATCTAAAAATCATATCGTAATCTTTTTTTTGTAAATATCTTCAATGTACAGACACACTTCTGTTACAGTTTTATAATAGTTTAGATATCACCCCCTAGGGTGTTTTATTACACTGTATAAAATAAAGGAATAAGTAAGAGTTCGTGAGGACCAGGGTTTCAGTAAAATGGGACGGCAGCTGAATAGAGTACTTAATAAAAGGTCGAGTTAAATGTACCCGAAACTTGATGATCGTTCATGCAACGCGTTATGAATGTGAAATGTAAGATAAGTGTGAATTTATGGAACATGTCTCTATCTATTCATAGGTTTCTCTATACAGAGTGTAACAAAACACTGTAGTAATACTTAAGGGGGTGCTTCAGACCATCAAACTGAACAACTTTCACTATGGAGCCAACATCGAGAAAACATAAAAAGAATCTGCTATCCCATACATTTTAGTCGAGTCGGTACAGCACTTTTGTATGGGACAGCAGATTTTTTTATTTTTTCTCGTTGTTGACTCCATAGTGAAAGTTATTCAGTTTAATGGTCTGAAGCTCCCCCTTAAGTATTACTAGGGTGTTTTGTTACACCCTGTATACATAGATAAAACTTTATTATACACACTTAACATTGAAAAGATGAGCTTATCTTTGAAGAGATTTCTCCTAGCAGACCAGTAACAGCAACATTGACAATTTGTCCATAAAATGTTTTGAAACAGAATTAAAAAATTATGATAAAACAACAACTTATCAACATGGCTTTTTTATCATCATCATCATCAGCTTTTATACGTCCCACAGCAGGTCCTAGGGCCCTAGCCCTTGAATCGGGAGCGGGTCAAGTTGGTCAACTTGCTGTCATAATGTTTTCATGGACTGGACTTAGCATAATGAATAGGGTAGGTATAACGCCAGCTGGCCATCGTGCCTCCCGAAGAATGGAGGCGTTTGAGAGTACCACTATGATTGTTCAGATTACTGCTAAGCTAACTCTGTCCAGCATAAAAGTGAAGCAATGTATGTTTCTCACGATGTTTACGTCGTAACGTTCAATACTTATAAAAAATCTACACGAAATGATACCAAAATAAACCATAAAAAACAATATCTATGATACAAATACTAAGACAAGAAAATTGTGAGAGATAGCGCGTAGTTCCCCTGAAAATGTCCCATCATTCTTTTAAAATGGGACCAATTTCCCCGATACTGCCCATGATCACGCATGACCATTGACGAAGGAAAGAAAACTCTATCCTCCCAATAGAGAAATAAAGTTGTTTTTCGATTGGGAGTAAGGAAATTAGAAAGAAATTGGAAGTGTCTAGGCGCAAATCGCGCCCAGCGGGTATTTGAGTGGTATTATCAATCTTTGGTTGGGTACCCGTTTCAACATTTATTTATTGTTTGGTCAACGGATTTTGGAAAATGAAATAGATAAGAAGGGTCTGGATCTCGCTTCTTTTGTTAAAAGAAGGGATGTTTGTAAACAGGGTGTAAGATAAAACGTGAAAAAGATTTAGGGATCGATTGCTTTAATTTCATTACAGATACAAAGGTCTACAAACTTTGTGCGCGGTTGTAGCAATGTAGCCCAGTCATTATAGGTACTGAGTTTTGTTAGGGTAATTATGAATGGGCCTTTTGAACTGTAACCGGCACCGTTTAGTGACAAAAAGACTATAATATATTATGAAAACAAATTAAAAAAAAATCTCCGCGTATCATAGAAATTAAAATTGTTTGTCCTAGAAGGGTTCTAACTTAATAATATTAATACTAATGATTTAACAATATAAGTAATTTTTGAGCAATAAAATAGGCATTAAAATTTAAAAAATGAGGCATTCGTTCGAAAAATACTAATGTATTTTTCAAAGATTAAAAAGTAGACAAAAATATTAACACCATGTTTATAATGGTAAAGCCTTAGAAATGTGCAAAAAAAATTACCATCAGGTTTTTTAGACCGATATAAATGCTAAACTTTAAATTTTGGATGTTGCTGACGTGATTAATTTTGGTATATTTCTAGGCTAAAATTGGCTCTTAAATACTATATCGAAAAGAGAAATATATTAATTAGTCCCGGCTCAAACCGTAAAATGACCGTCCTATAATAAATAATAATCTACTATACCTACATTATACAACCAATGACATTACCAAGGTAAGTACTGACTTACATCATTGGCTACAACACCTATGGAAAGAGACGAGGTGGTCAATTCTCAGTAGGAACCACACGGGGAAATATTGAATGATACTAAAAATATGTGGATTGGTGGAGGCCCACTGGTTTTTAGAGATAAGACCGCCATTTGTTTTCTTACGTTCTTTTTATTCAGTTTTTGGTGTGCTCATCCTACTAAACGCGAAAGTTTGTAAGTATGGATGGATGGATGTTTGTTCCGCTTTCACGCAAAAACTGCTGAACGGATTTTGATGAAATGGCATACAGATAGACCATGGCCTGGATTAACACATAGGGTTCTTTTTATCCGGGTAACGCAGACGAAGTCGCGGGCAACAGCTATAGTAATTAATATTTATGTTATGTTAGTGGAAAACTGATGATGGTGACTGGTGATTCGATGGTCTTTCAATGTCATCCAATGGGCTCTTTTTATGTCTCTTTTTATTTTGTGAGCAAAAGGCTAGCTATAAGTAATATCGTTCTAGCTAGACATCTTTACTACTTGATACATCGTAATGTCATCCTGAAAACTGTAATATACTAAATTTGTTGTTGAAAAGTGTTGACCACCCCTGCAGGGATTAATAGGGTCCTTCTAAATATCATCATCATCATCATCATATCAGCCGATAGACGTCCACTGCTGGACATAGGCCTCCCCCAAAATGGGGGGATTTTATAAGTATATCTATTCATAAGTATTCTAAATATGCTGACACGTTTTTAAGGGGATTATCAGACCATCAAACTGAACAACATTCTCTATGGGACCAACATCGAAATCGCGAAAAAAATATCAGCTATCCCATCCATTTGGCTCGAGTAGCTTTGCAGTTTTATATGGAACGACTGATTTTATTTCGCGATTTCGATGTTGGTGCCATAAAAAAAGTTGTTCAGTTTGATGGTCTGATCATCCCCTTAAAAAATTGTCAGCATATTAAGAAGGACCCCGTAGTCGTCAAATTTTTCCATAGTTCACACAACTTATACTTCCAAACATAAAGATTTTATCGGAGTCGACTAAATTGCTGCCATTTTCGAAGACGAATGGTGATTTAGAAGAAAAAAGCTCTCGTAGGATTGAAATCTGAGATTTGTGATAGCTTCGTGATCGATTTACGTAAGTGAACGATGGAAATATTTTTATTGTGCCGTTACAAAACGGAGTAGTTTTGAACTTTTTCTGTAAGGCCAATAAGTTTGTGATTATTATGCAGGAAGTAGGAAGTTAGTGACAATTTGACGAATTTGTAGAGGCTAACCTTCGTGAGCTTCAAGCCCAGTGAATTATTGTTAAGAACCACTTTGGATCACTCAGCTACCTGAGTTTGTTTAACCAGCACGGCTAGCATGCCACCCATGACAAAGCGACAAAACGGGAAAAACGTCATGCACGCTCTTTTTCACATCTTGATGGGTTGACATGCGAGGTCTAAAGGTGTAACATGATTACATAACACTCTAGTAATATTTAGTTTAGTACCTACACATTAACTTTCTCTAGTGATGGTCGGGTAGATGGTTTTGTCTACACCGAAAAAAATCAGCTCTACTATACGTAACTGCAGCACCGACAGTAGTGAAAGTTGTTCATTCAAATGGTCTAAACGACCCTTTTAAATATTACTAGGGTGTTTTGTTACACCTTGTATGTATACAAGGTGTAACAATAGTAGAAGCAGATCCACAACCGCTGAAATACGTACTGAAGCCTCCGATCACTTGTTGAGTACCTGACGGTATTTATTTCGGAACCCGTTAAAACTACTTAGATTTCGATAATATGACTAAGAGCTTAAATTTTTAGGGTTCCGAAGTCAACAAGGAACCCTTATAGTTTCGCCATGTCCGTCCGTCCGTCCGTCCGTCCGTCTATCCGCGGCTTAGCTCAGAGACGCTTAGTACTGGAAAACTATTATTTGGCATGGATATACATATTAATCACGCCGACAAAGTGGTAAAATAAAATCTTGAAAAATATATTTGTTTAGGGTACCTCCCCTACACGTGAAGTGGAGATGAATTTTTTTTCTCGTTTATCCCGTGTTGTGGGGTGTCGTTGAATAGGTCTTTTAAAAATATGATGAGTTTGGGAAATCCATTTCTCGATTTAGGGATCCGTTAGCGAAATATTAAGCTTTAAAGCGAAAATTTTGGTTAGAGTCAAGTGTCCCCCCCTGTCATGTAGTTGGAGATGTGAAAAAATTCATGGCTGTATAACGAATTTAAAAGGAAAACTATCACCGCTATTAGGCTTTACAAGTATCCATCGACTTATAAAATGTACTTTTCAGACTTTATTAGCCGTTAAACCGTAGTATAAAGCAATAAGCCTCCTTCTAAGTCTATATTATATTGTGACGGGTAACTACGGAACCCTATCCTGCACGTGGTCCGACACGCACTTGGCCAGTTATTTATTAAACTGTAAAGGTGGTTACGGACGTTTAAAAAAATCATGAAAATCGGAGTAGTTTTGACCGGTTCCGAAACAATAGACTTTTTAATGCTACCAGTACTCCAGTAACTAATAAAAACTTTTGCGTAATGCATACTCTGCATACAAGGTAGGTATTTGTAGTCAAGTTTCTGACTACCGAGAAAGGGATTGTGGAAGTGAGTTTATGTATTGTTCTAACATAAAAAGAAACAGAACATCAGAACATTTACGATTCTCTCTGATAACATTAATTTTACGCCAGCCAGTTCACCATTCAGCTAGAAACTGGAACGCTATTTCATGGAGTTTAATGACCATAATTCCATGTGACCACGACACAGAAACCACTCAATGCAAGCCACAGGCTTCCAATCAATGCTCTTACGGTTAGGTTGTATTCGTGTGCATATCCGTTTGGGTTGAAATATTGATTATGACTGCAATGACGTAACCGCCTTTTGCTCGCGGCTCCGTCTGTGTGGAATTGATCCCGTTTTGTTAAATCTCCGTTTTTAAGTTGGATTTAGCAAGCCGAAAAAAGATAGAAACAGATACAAATTCCATAAAAATCCATTGGCCAGTCGAATCTAAAATACTATTATAAAACTGTAACAGAATATTATGTACTATATTGAAAATATTAAAAAAATACGATATGGTACATAAGTGTCCCTGGCCTCCAAATCACTGATTATTAATAATATGAATATGAATCACTAATATATTGAATTTTTGTGTGTTAGTTTTTTTCGAGCATCATGCAAAAACTACACGACAGATTTTAACAAAAAATATTGTGTTTGACAAAAATAAAATTATTGAAAAAAAAACGTTTAAAAAGATCTTACGAGTAAGGCTAACTCGTAAGATCTTTTTAAACGTTTAACAGTACAACAGCCTATGATCAGACTTAAAAATTAGTATAATATAAGGTCTAACAAGGATCGGGTCTTGTAGTATTAGGGCAATTCTACGATGGAGCCGATTTAGAAAAATAAAAGTAAATATCAACTTTTCTTTTAATATTCTGTGTTAAAGTTTTAATTAGATATAAAGGAACATTCTAAAAATAGCAACAGAGAACAATATTAATAATTGAATCGAAAAAATCACATTTTGAATTTTCGTCACTAGACAGAAGTGACCATAAAGTCAACAGGAATGACACTTTTTGTTATAAATCTAAATCTATTTGAAGGTTTGTAATAAATTAACTCTTAACAATAAAAATACAAAGTTATAAGTCCCATAATCACGTTTTACTGTCTGCTAATTTTTTTAAATACCAATAAAAAATTAAAATAAAAGTGTTAACAAAAGTGACATCACTTCTGTCGATTAATTAAAAAAATGTGTCATCACTTGAATACAGTTGTAAACGGATACGTTTTGTGCGCGCGCGTATAGGAAAAACATCATCACAGTCTTGAATGTCTTGATCTGTAGAGTTTCCTTCGTATTGGATCAATTTTCTACGCCTTCATCTTCATTTCCATTGTCATGTGAGCTTCTTGAATTAGTAGGTGGTGAGGTAACATTGTTTATGTTATCCCTTTCCTAAACCTAACTTTTTCTTCCTATAATGTTTTTCTTATCTTTCTGCCTTCTTTCTTCTAATTTAGCTTGAGGTAATTATGATATCTTTTTCTAATCCACTCCGCCACCTTTCACCTTCTATTTCCTTCTGCAGCTGCTTATATCGTTCCTAGTTTCTCTGTCTTATAATTTCTTAAAAAAACGTAAGGCTTTATCAAAACAAACCATCTTATGTATTATTTTATTAAATAAGAGCCTGTGCTGACATAGCGCGTATTACTCGCGTTTCGAAGATAATTGCTTGGTCCCAGCACACCGCAATGTGACCGCGCACAATACTTGCAGCAATGTATTTCAAAACGCGTTGAAATTCGCGACAAAATCGCCTTTTCTGAACAAAATCATCATTTCTGTCGACAAACCATCGACAAGAGTGACGTCGACAGAAGTGGCAAAAATGGAAAAATATGGCTTAGCAATTATGTTTTTGAGGCTATGTTTAAGCAAATTTAGTCAGAGTGATGAGATCCCTCTATTAGACAAGGCCACATAATAAAATTGGTAAAAAAAAAATGTACAAACCTTTTTTATGTTTCTGCAAGAAGTGACGCGGCAACTTTTACACGCTGTAGAACCACTTTTAAATTTAGAATAACGAGCGCAACGTTCATGTTATAAAAAATATTGTCTTTAGGTGATGACAGGTATACACGAGTGTTGCCAAATAAGCAAAAAACATATAGTCACCATAATTTTTTTAATATATTCCACTCCAAACCTTACACGTCGACAGATGTGATGGAAAATTTTGTAACATTGTATAATCATCTGTAATTTAAGGTCAGGTGAGCTGAAGCCAAGCGCAAACCCATTTTGAATAAAAAAAAAAAAAATGCAATCAGGGGATGTTCATCTGTTTATTGAACAAGCATTTTTTGTCCTATATTAAACATCGGAAGGCGTTTGCGAACAGTCGACAGAGCGTGGCAGATCACGTACTGTCGGCTAAGAAATTTGAATAAATTATGTATTTATGCGTGTAATTTTTTAAGTCACCTGTAGAACCAGATATCTAGTTGCATGTAACAATACACAGCTGGTGTAAGACTCATATTTCTAGAGTTATATCGTGCGAACAAAAAAATCACCCGTTCGTAGAATCACCCATTTAGGAAACCGCCGGCGTTTGAGGAGAGTCAAAGTTGCTTTGCGCGGCCACTTCGCCTTAAAAATTCGCCTTCAAAAGTTTTGGTTCCCAGCTATTATAACCGATGTCTGGTCTGGCGCTGTATGTGTTAAGGTGGTGATCAGAGCATCAAACTCTACCCACAACTTTTTCTGTGAGACCTAAGTATTTCAAAATCACGAAAAAAACATCTGTTGTTCCATACTAAACTGCAATCGCGATTTCGATATTGGTTGTTCAGTCTGATGGTCTGATCATCAAATAGTTTCAGCAAATTTAGTTAGAACTTATTATATTTTATCCCCCTGCAACGATATCGTACCCGGTGTGGACGAAGTCGCATTTTTCAGAATAACATGTCAAAATAATATCTTTAAGAAATATCCAACAAATATTCCATAAGGAATCACAATAAACCCGTCCACCCATACGTGAAGTGTACCAGCACAGAAGAGAACTCCAATATTATAAATTCAAGCAAAACCAGGGAGTTAAATCATTTGGAAACCTCGCGCCCTCTTCGCGTGTGAAAAATGAAATTGCTTCGAAGGTATGTATTTTGCATGTTTTTGAATATTTTAGTTTGAGCGACGATTTTTATTTTAGGTGCAATTTTAGCTTTACAAATTCTCTCTGGTCATGCTAATTTCGAAGAGTTACAGTACAGACAGTGGCGGACTAAGTCCATCGGAGGCCCATGGCGGCAAAAGTAAATTAGTCCACCTGGTCTTTAACCTAATATTACGATGATGATATGATTATTATTGTATGAGAAAACAAAACAAACAGAAAAAAACATCTACTTAAAGGTAAAAAATTTCCTCTAAAATCTTTAAAGCCTCTATCCAATAATAACTTCCGCTTATTGCATATATTTTCCTTATCTTGGGACATAAGTTTAGTGTCCTGGACCTTTGGGAGGCGAGCGTGGGGCCGAAGCCAACACGTACAGGCCCGTCAGATAATTTGATCTAAATAGTAATGTGACACCAATGGTGTGTATACACTATAGAAGTGCATCCAAAACAGCCCCCGGTCAGAGTAGGACTTTTGTGAGAAGTGTGCGCTTGCCTGACCAATGTATAAACACGGAAAAACGGTGACTCGACGGTTACTCGCCAACTCAAAATGAATGGGCCACCGAAAACGGCCGCTTGCACGGAGCGACAAGGGGGCAACATTTCCTGAGCGGCTTAGAGTGGAGAGGTGCTTCTGGACTTTAAACGACCATCATTTCAGTCTCCAACGGCTAATCAGGTGCCCACTCGTCACTTACGCAACACATCCACTCATCGAGCATATAGCTCTTGCGATCCCAACCGAAGGCCGGGCAATTAAGGCAAGCATAGAAGTGGGGGATCTGATCCTCTTGGGGTCCACTCCAACTGGCCAGTTAAGGCAAGTCGGAGACGAGGATCAGGGACTTCCCCCGGGAGCACTTGGGTCCGCGGTGTCGCCACTCACCAACAACAGCTCGCCACATGCTACCCGCGCAGTTAATATTAATGTGTTACTAAAGCAAATAAATTATTATCTATTTAAATATTTGCCTCTTACGGGGTTCGAATCTACGACCCTCGGCACAGCAGCCAGGTTCTGTACCGACTGAGGTATTGGGTAGTCAACGTGATAAGCAAAGGATCGCAAGGAAATTCCCACTAATAATCTACATAATATGCAGTTTTTCTATTCAGATTATTATAATGAGCGTTTAAATTAATCTGGCCAAAATTTTCACATTTTTTGTTAGAAAAGACATACAATTACAAAGTTCCTGGGCGTTTATAACAACGCTATAAAATTGTGTGCATTTTCTTATTAAACCAGATGGAAATGTTTGGCCAGATAAAGAAGTTTGGCGGAAGGCCATATAATGTGAGACCCAGACATATAGGTCCCATACATGAATGAAACTTAGTAATACGTGTAGAGTGAAACAAAACTAACAAAAAAGGAAATTAGTTGTAATCTGTAGAAGTTGGGGGAAAGGTATTTCTCCTTATGATACCTTTTGTATCAAGTGTTTGAAACTCATAATCTTTCTTATTAGATAGCCCACTCAATCTTCTACGCATTCATTGTGTTTGTTTTAATGAAAATTCACGATAACCGTACAATATTATGATAATGGAATCAAACGAAATCACACGCACTATCAGTTCAATAAAGCCAAATACGTTCCGTAACGTCCAAAAACTACCTCAGTGATAATATTAGATGAAAATAGCTGTCATGGTTGCGTTTTGCTACTGCTTTTTGGATGATTTGTCTATTTTACTAGTAATTTCTACTTTTGAACCCGGACTTCTAGAGATTAGGAAGTTTTTTTAAAAAATGCCTTAATTTTTTCTATTTATAATAAGTATGACCGCCGTCCTGAAGGGCTTTTAGTTTTCGTAAAAATGGCTGGGTCCAAATTCGCCAAAGATCTTTGGGCATTCGAACGATCGCTCTGAATATACACCCAGGTTACAAAAATAAAAATAGTCTTTGCGTAATTACACAATTTTTTTACCACCACACAAAAAGAGTAAGCTTGCCCAACGTAGATACTGCAACAATATGTAAATAAACCTCGCAACTAATGCCCGTAAAACGTTAGTTTTTTGGTCTCCAACTTTAGCCAAAGCTAAAATATTCGCAGCTAAAATCACAGGCAAAGGTTTTCGAGGTAATCACTTGGAAACCAACATGGCCGTGTGCGATGTAGAGTCAGCATAGACGCTTTTTGTGAGTTCACGGAAAATTGAAGAAAGCTTTTTCAAGAGATTAAGTTCTGGCTGCGTTTTGTTTACGCTTTTTTATTGAAGCTTATATCAGCTCAGCACGGTAATACCAGAATAATACCGAAAAATAAAATGGTGTAAACTTAAATCCGTTTCGTTACATTGTAACGGATCTTTGTTTATTTGGAAACATCTAAAGTATGTAATCTTTAGAGGGTGTTTCAAACCATCCAACTAAAAAAGAATCAACTAATATATCGCGATTTAAGCTAATACCAACCCAAGTACCAAAATCAGTTCAGCGGTTTAGCCGAGAACATATAACATACTTACAGACGGACAGACGGACAGACCGAATGAGACACTTCCGTGTTTTCAATACTAGATTTATATAACGTGTAAGGTAGATCATGCATACGTCGTTTCTAGAATGTTCTCCAGTAGATTTTGAACTATAGGGAATACATTCTTAGAAACCACAGAATAATCAATAGTTGCCATGTCATAAAGTAGTTTTTGGCTTCCAAAAACAAAAGAAGCTCGACTTACTGCTTTTAGAAAATATTATCGTAAAAAATTTGTCTATCATCAGATTCTGACCGTACAAAGGTTGCTTAAAGAATTGTAGAGAAAATACGAATGTGTTGTGATAAATAAAGCTGCGGAATGCGTTTAGTTCACCTCCATTATCTATAATTTACTAAATAGCACACATTTTGGGACACTTGGGGCACATTGCTCGCAGAACAGATGGCCGATGAAGCCGAAGAGTTCTCGAGGCGACCGCATACCTGAAGGCACAGCGTAGGATAGGAAGGTCCGGCACAGGGTGGACCGTCAACCTGGTGAAAGGCGGGAACACGTTGGATGAGGGCAGCGCAGGACCGGTCGTTGTGGCTATCTTTGGGAAGGCCTATGTCCAGCAGTGGACGTAAATCGGTTGAGATTATGAATTAGGTGACGTAGAGTATAAAGAAAAAGGTGTGATCATCTTTAAAGTGGTGGTTTAGACAGTCAAACTGAACAACAGCAAATCTGAAATCGCGAAAAAAAAAGTTATTCCACGAAGAGCATCAATTTTGAACAGCACCTGAATTTGAGTGCTGTTCCATGCATTTCAGTCGAGTAGACATTGCAGATTAATATGAAACAGCTGATTTATATGACGACAGAAGCACATCCGATACGGATGCAGGTAAACTTCCTGAAGCAACGGAATCAACTCGCGGAATAGAATAATAAATTTTAATTGTGTATTACAAAGGGGCTTAATGTGGGTTAATGTCTGTGTTTGTTAAGGATAGGAATTCGCACACTCATTTTGCAAAATTGCTATCTCATTTGGGACTTTCGTTTACCTACATACAGAGTGTTAATTTAAATGCGTTACATATTTGCCATAGTAAAACAAAACAACTTTTATAATTTTATTATGGCAACCTAGAACGATATAGAAATTGCTAGAAATAATTGTTGTTCTACAAAAAATTTCATTGTCTACTCGATTCAAAATATACGGAACAAAAGATTTTTCTTCGCGATTTCAGAAAAATGATGATCTCATAGTAAAAGGTGTTAAGTTTGGTTGTCTGAAGCGCCCCCCTAAAGTATGTAGGTAATGCATTTAATTTCCCTGTATATTCTTTACAACCGCCGCTTCTGTTCCGCCGTTTCTGGCCGCATCTTCTCTCAACGGAACACCTTCCGACGCGGTGGTAGAGTCAAAAAGCTATCTACAGGGTGAAATTGATATCATTGGCATCCTTTTAAACTAAGATTCTACCCATCAAACTGAACAACTTTCACTATGGGAGCAAACCAATCGGAGCAACTAAAAAATCTGCTGTCCCATACTAAACTGCAATGCCTACTCGACTCAAATGTATGCAACAGCTGATTTTTTTTTTGCTTTGATCGGTTTGCTCCCATAGTAAAAGTTGTTCAGTTTGATGGGTTGACTCTTAGTTTAAAAGGATGCCAATGATATCAATTTCACCTGTATATGATATTATTTTGAATAAAAAATTTTGAATTTTACACTAATCCGCACCAGGACCGTTTCTCTCATTTATTAGTGCAGTAGGATAAGCTGGTGATGATGCCTATACAATCGAATTTTTTTAATGAAAAATAATTCTGTTCGCAATTAAATATTTCATCTGAAACTGCAATTAAAATAAACATGTTTCATATCGAAATTAAAAGCCGACCCGCTTCTCTCCATCTCAGATAGGTAATAACAATTTCCATTACGAAAAATGAACGAAAAACTTGAAAAACACCGGACATTCGGATGTAATTAAAAATACAGGCAGTAATTTCAAATTATGCAAATATTTTTCATAAAATATCTATAATTCTACACTATTAGGTATATAACATTTTAACTGCAGTATGTATGTGTACACACGGCGACACATCAAGCTATACAAAACCAAAATAAGCTGGCCGCGCGTTTGTCGGGTAACGTATAACGTCGCGCGAGCAGCTTATGTTGGTTTTGTATAGCTTGATGTCGCCGTGTGTACAGTATTGAAGATATTATACTTCGTATTTAGGTGATTATTATAATTGGTGGTTAGGTGTGACTTGAGCCCGTCTCCAAATCCATGTTTTTGATTTTTTGTTCTCTGTTTGTTTGCTTGTTTATTCGAGCTTCCCCCAAAAACTATTGATCCAATTTTGATTAAACGTTTTGTGTTTAAAATCTTATGATATAGCTTAGATAAGCTTAGATTATGATTAGATTTTTAACTGGTATCATTATAGTATTTTAAAATATTCTACTTCCCTTTACAGAAAAATGTATCTTAAATATAAGATATTATATGAGTTCCTGCTAACTGAAATCCCTTAGGGATGGTACCCAAAGTATTTGATCAAACAAGTATCTTGAAATTTAAAACAAATGTCCTCAAAGTTTTGGAACAACCATCTTACCCAAAGGGTTTTCAACAAGTTCAAAGGTAGTTTATATCGATGAAAGATAGACGTCTCTAGTTTAAGGCGATAAGGAACCTGCTGTTGTAATAATTATCAATATCAACACATCTAAACTTCCCAGAATTGTTTCTCTTCTGAAGCAAATCTATGAAATGTCTATAGCCTTCAAATGCCTGGTCATTTTCAATCAATCAAATCATTTTACTTATGGTATTTTTGGTACATTATACTGTTCACATTGCAATATAAAGTAATATGGCTAACTGAACCTTGTATTTCCAGACTTACACAAAGCAAAAACATTGAGTATGATTATAGATTTTCATGACTTTCAAAAACTAGGTTACACATTTTTGTATAGAATTGATAACAAAGTAGTATTTGACATTTATGTAACTTTCAATCTAAAGACTTCCTTTTGTTCGACTGACGACTTTATACGAGATCGCCGTACGGTGTATTTGTGTGCGTGCTGTTTCACTCGTTTGTATGAAGCTGGCCTTCTGTACTTATACTCTTTTGTTCCGCAGAGTGACAATAAACTCGTTCGCGTAATACAAAGGGTTTAAAATTAAATGGGACACTTACTTAAAGGGGTGCTTCAGACCATCAAACTGAACAACTTGTTCTACGGGACCAACACTGAAATCGTGAAAAAAATGCCGCTGTCCCATACAAAACTGCAAACATAACCCGACTGAAATGTATGGGACATCTGCATTTTTTTCGCTATTTCGTTATTGGTCCCCTAGGGAATGTTGTTTAGTTTGATGGTCTGAAGCACGCCGTAAGTATCCCATTTAATTTTACACCCTGTATACATTTCCTCATATTTCTGAGAAAACAACACGCAAACGCGTAAACACGGTTTATTATTTGGTTTATGTTAATTTTAAATAATGCTTAAAACTCAAAAAAATTTTTTATTTTTCATGAGATCTCATCGCCTTAAACGGTCTGAATAAAGTTTCAAGATATGCCTTTTACAAAGAATAACCCTTCGCACCTCACTCGACGCCTCTCTGTGTTTTTGGTTAGAAGACTCTAGAGATAGAAAATGACTCGAAACTTCATGGATGTTTTGCTAGAGAAGAAAGACGGAATAAGTTAGACGCATTGGGATCAGGATGTACTTCTTCTTATCGTGTGGGCAGAGCCCTGGTGTCAGAGTTTTTTCAGACCGCCTTATTTATTTTATTTATTTTAATACTTTATTGTACACACGGAAATATACATGAAAACAACATAATAGACATAATTACAAAGGGCGACCTTTCTCTAAAGAGATTTCTTCCAGCAAACCCGAGACAGAGAGAGAGCATAGAAAGTGAGGCAGGCATAGTGTGCACATATTTTAACTAATAAAACAGTATTTATGACTAATAAATACATATTACATAAAGATACAGGAATATATACTTACATATTTTACATACATACAAATATATACGGTATGATAAATAAATAAATATACCTACTAGTTTATCGAAGAGAGAGATTTCTTTGACTTGTTTTTTGAATGAAGCAATTGTTTGACAGTCTCTTATATTAAATGGCCTTACGGCCTCTGACGTGGTTTTTATGTAACGACTACTACCAACAGAGATAGTAGCCGGGACCAACGGCTTAACGTGCCATCCGAAGCACGGAATCATGTTTCTTTTCAGACAATCAGGTGATTCAGCCTGCAATGTCCTAACCAACTGGGGAAAAACTTACAAAGTGACATATCACTAGGTGTCCCCCGTGGGAATCGAACCCACGACCTCCGTGTCGAGAGCCCAAAATGCTCTTAACCATTACACCACGGAGGCAGTCTGTACAGCAGGCAGACGGCAGTCTGTGTGTGGCAGGATGTACTGAATACTTTTTAGGGCATAGATTCCACACCCCTGCTGTAACTCCTGTGAACAGTGATTGTTGTTTGTGGTTGGGCTATTGCAAGCAAGGGTCGTTGTAACACGGAGACCAGCGCTGGTCCTTTTGTGTTCGCCCCAAGCTCACCCATATTTACGCATACCTCCGAACTTATGGTATTTTTAACCGACTTCAAAAAAAGGAGTAGGTTCTCAGTTCGACCGTATATTTTTTTTTTTTTTTTAATGTGTGTTCGCGGATAACTTCGTCGTTTATGAACCGATTTTGATGATTCTTTTTTTGTTGGAAAGGAGATATCCCAAGGGTGGTCCCATGATAAGGAAACCAGGATCTGATGATGGATCCCAGAGAAATCGAAGGGAACCTTCGAAAATCGTAGTGCCGACTAGTGCGTTTGTTAATTTGAAGCACTACTGTTAAATCGAACTAATGAATTCACCACTGAAAATTGTGAAATAAACAAAATTTTAACAAAAAATTAAAACCGCCTTCAAAAAAACTAAAAAGTTAAAAAATAATATTGCAGCCGATGACTTTTTCGTTCGCATCATAAGAACATTATCTTTTCATTCTCGGGAATGCAGGTTTCCTCACGATGTTTTCCTTCACCGCCGAGCTAGTAAACGATAAATACAACCGTACATAAATTCCGAAGAACTTAGTGGTACAGGGCTGGAATCGAACCGCGGCCTCAGGATTGAGGCGCTAGCTCTCTTCCGTATGGGCTATCATCGCTCTTCAAAAACAGAACAGTGAACAGGATCAACAGTGGATACCATTCTAGACAATATAAAGTATGTCTTGGGTACAGCTAGCTCAGTCAGTAAAGCATAAGACTTATGATGGGCTTCCACACATATAGTTTTATTCCTGTAAAATGCACACTACGATGTATGCCAATGGAAACTACGATGTATGACATCGTCACGTTGATTTCGGCCATAGCGATTACTTCGTTGAATAATACGTTGTTACTTAACAATCGTTTGACTTTAGGTATGATAATTGATAATAAAACCACTAAAAAGGTATAGCACATCATCATCATCATCTCAACCGATGGACGTTCACTGCTGGACATAGGCCTCCCCCAAGGATCACCATAACAACCGGTCCTGCGCCGCTCTCATCCAACGTTTTCCCGCCGCTTTCACCAGGTCGTCGGTCCGCCGTGTGAGGGGCCTACCCACGCTGCGCTGCAAAGTATAGCACGATTGATATCAATTACGAGATTGATAGTTGAACTTCGTCGGTCAAAATAATCCATTGTCATTTGGCAATCAAAGGCTTAAGATATACACCTTGGTCAATTGGCTGGTCACTTCTTACAAATGGGAAAAAAAAAATTCTTCTTTTTTTACTTTTTATTTTTTATTTTTTTCTTCTTTTTTTTTATTCTTACAAAAGCTAATAAGCGGCAAGCTTTGTGTGATACTTAGTGAGTTGGGTGGCTAGGAGGTAAGCTTTGTGTGATACTTAGTGAGTTGGGTGAGACAGGAATACATCATTGCCTACATTTTCTTCCTACCAAGAGGGGGTGAGGTTCAATCATAAAGGTATTATACTACGTAAGAGAGACAGTGACAGCTGAGAGAGCGAGATGTACCTAGCGGCATGCCTGTATAATAGAAAGAGATACGTGACGCGAGGCAATAGAACCGTTTTTGGGGATTTGGAGTCCTGGAAAAAATTCGGTTTCTGTGAATAAGCGTGAACCTAAAGTGAAATCGTAGATAATTTTGTGAAATATACTAACACTGTTTCATTAAATTATTCACCATTTCACGTTAGATTGAGAATTATACACAGAAATCGAATTTTTACCCTGCCGAGGACTCCAAAAAACGTCCAAAAACGGTTACATTTGACAACTCATGTCACTTACTCTATTCCGTAAGGTATAATATCTTTATGGGTTCAATTTGGTGGGGGGCAAAGAGTTTCCGTACTGTATGTAGTCTCTTAATATTAATGAGATTTCGGTGTGAGATGATATCGGCAATAAGATGAATGACTACATAATCTTTCACTATCCGACACGAACTTTGCCTGTTTTATTTTTTAAATAAAAACTAGCCACCGTCTCAAGGAATTTGCTGAACTTTCATAGTGCAGTAAAATCTGCAATAAGACAGGTATAAAACCCTCTAAGCTCTAGGTGAATGAGAGACTGGATAAAGCTAAGAGCATATTGAACCCGCGCATAGACGGATTATTTTCCTAGTGTTACTCTGATGCTGCCGTAAAACTCTGAAAAATCTGTATATCATAAAAATTACTTCGTATTCTTCATAAGCAAACTCTCACGATTAAATTCACCGATTACTTAAATATTATTATCAAGATTCAGATTATATGCCAAAAATGTTGTCAAACTATCGATAGTTTGACTATCCAGTATTGATCTCGAAAAATAGTAACAATATCGATCGTATCGATAATAATTAGATAATATCAATAATATCGATCGCCATAACGACCGGTCCTGTGCTGCCCTCATCCAACGTTTTCCCGCCGCCTTCACCAGGTCGTCGTGGCGATCCTTGGGGGAGGCCTATGTCCAGCAGTGGACGTCCATCGGCTGAGATGATGATGATGATGATGAGTAATATCAATAGCACCACAGAACATTATAAAAGGGGTGAGAAGTGCAAATTGAGCGTGGAACGCGTGCCACACGGTTATGCAATGATTTGCATAACAACTTGCGAGCAAAAGCGCATAAGTAGTAAGTAGACAAGTGGCGACAGTCGTCTCCGAAGAAAAAACGCTACTTTGCATTTCTAACCTCTCTTATAATGTTCTGTGATGCCTATAGATGTCTTACTATTTTCCGAGGTCACAATAGTATCTATGAACAATTGATGGCTTCACCACTAGTCGCCAGTTTTAATAGACAGTGAAAACAAAACAGCCTTAAAATTTAAGCATGTAAGTTCGTCTCCTTTTCGTGGGCAATCATGACATCTTCTAATAATCTGCTTCTAATATATCGCCATCTCTATCCCACTAGCTGGTGCCTCTATAAGGCCTTCCTCTCCATATTATGGGCTGCTTATACAAACAGGGCCGGATTAAGCCATATAGAGGCCCCTAGGCACTTCAAGCCTCGGGGCCCCTATCCCCGTGGGCCGTGGGATGGATTTGTCTCTGTGTCCGGGGGCCAAATACAGGCTAGGTGGTCGCAGGAACATAACTACAAAATAACTTAATCCACTAAAACGTGGAGCGATCTCGAGCTTTTAATACCGATCTAGGGCTGCCGTCAGCAAAATCGCCGTCGCCGGACAAAGTCTTCAGAAACCCCGGACATTTCAGTAAAATCTGAAATCCCCGTAAAACCACGAAACATTATATTTCGACTACAAAAAGACTGGCGCTTTGTTAAAGATTGTATCTACTACAATAGGAATAAATCGTTGCAATACAATCCAAAGCTTATGGAGTGAACGTAACATGAAAAAAAAGAGAGCGAGCGAAGCGAGCTCGAGTTTTTGCAATGCGGCTGAATCTTTCCAACACAATATTAGATCACGAGCGAACGAAGCGAGCTCGAGATTTCACTACAGTATGATATTTATAGGTCATTGCCAATCAGCAATATGATCTAAATTCTCAGCCCTGGAGCGAGCAAAGATTATTGCGCTGTTGCGCTTGCGACACAATCACAACCAAGAGCGAGATTGAGATTTTACGGATAAGATCGTTGCAATGCCATCTAAAACCGAAGAGCGAGCGAAGCGAGCTCGAGATTTTACTGCAATATTATAAGTCGTTGCGCAATGCGATCTGAATTCTGAATCAAGGACCGAGGAAGCGAACTCGAGATTTTACTGCAATACGACTAGGTCAGCTCATTATTTTCCTACATATTATGTTTATTGCACCTACCTAGAGCTCATGTCAAAATGGACTTGATTTGTGTATGAGACGAAAGCATCGAGCGTGCAATAATAGCTCTCGGTATATTAAACAGGATATAAGCCGAAAATAAAACAACAAAAATGAGCGAGCTCGAAAATTTGCAATAAATATATTTTCAATAGGTACCTTTTTAATGACTTTCACAGACTTTTTAATAATTCGATTAAATTTTGGGATGAGTTAAATCTTCAAGTTTTTACTTATTTTTCTCTCAGGCCGCGGGGCCCCTAGGCGGCGCTGGGCCCATAGGCCCGTGCCTACTTTGCCTATATGGTTAATCCGGCACTGTATACAAATACCTAATTGCGCGGTTTGTTGTAATCCACATTTGTAAGAGGTGTCACTGTTACAATTTAAATGACAAATACGCAAACTCCAGCTCGTTGGTCGGACGACATTGCGAGGGTGGCAGGATCAGATTAACATAGGACAGTGATAAATGGACCTGGTACAGTAAGAAAGAGGCCTATGTCCAGCTGTAGGTGGGCATAGAAATCTACGGAAATTAATTTAATTTCAGTATTCTTCTTCTAATATAAAGTTAAAACTTCCTATTAGTGAGTTTTGGTATTACAATATTAAAATATACAAATGAAAAGATTTTTATTTTAGAAATCAGAAAAAAATCGTAAAGTATGCAAATAAAATAAACACGATTCAATTGGGTATTTGACTACATTCAATATATTTTATTTTTATCTACTCAATAAAAAAAGGGTTAGAAAATAACGCTAAACTCCCATTTTCGCTTGTTTCATTTTCGGAGTTTTTAGCTTGAATACTATTTTTAATAACAAGATAAACTATAAAAAGTAATGAAAATGTTGATGACGTCACAACTCAATATTTAGTACAAATCTTCATACAAAGCGTATGTTTTGACGTCCGATAAAGAGTAGCTGATTTGACTAGTTGTCAAGTAGCCAATTGTGTTTGACGAAACTTCGCATACATTACAGAGATAATATTGAATATTCCTTGTTCTAGTAGACGAAGTTGCAAGCAACAACTAGTTTACGAATAAATTATCTTTTATCTTAATAACTTGGACTATTTGAACCTAATTTGGACCTTAAAAATAGAAAAATAATGTACTATATTCATCTAGAGATGCTAGAGTAACTAAATGGCTATATAATCTAAACTATTATAAAACTGTAACAGAAGTGTGTCTGTACATTGAAGATATTAACAAAAAAAAAGTTACGATATTGTTTTAGGTGTCCCTGATTCCATATCACAAATTTTTTGAGTTTTCGTCTGTCTGTTTGTTTGTGTGTTTGTTTGTTTGTTTGTTTGTTTGATCGAGCATCACGCAAAAACTACTGAACCGATTTTGATGAAACTTTTTTTGTTTGATAGCTTATGATCTGACTTAAAATCTGGTATATAATTTGTGCGGGCGGAGTCGCAGGTTAACTCTAGTATATCATATTATAGTATAGCCATAACTATTTTGTGAAGGCATAAAGTGAGAAAATTCTAGTCTATACAACTTACTGGTAGTTCAAAGGCCTTTCCCCAATTAAGGTGAGACAGACATTTCAAAAAACGTCTTATTTTCAAACATATCAGTAGCATTATATCATGTTGACTGTACGTACATATCTAGCTCAAGATTTATTGGCCCCAAAGGCAACCCGCACTGAATTTCAATCCGGACCCAGTGGACCCTCTGATTAAATTTTTCAGCGGAAAATATACGCTTTTTACAGCGCCGCTATTACTTCAAAGCTTTTCGAATAAAGAAAATGCTAGAAGGGTTCAGTTACAAGACATACATACAAAGCTATAGCGACTATAGCCTGAATGGGAGAGACCTTGTGATTTAATCATAAGTTGATAGTTCGATTTCTATCTCTATAAATAAGTTAAGAATTTATGAACGGATGTATTTATCATTATCACTAGCTCGGCAGTGACAGAAAAAATTATAAAGAAGCGTAACGGAGCAGTACGTTACCACACCCTGTTCGCTCCATACAAACGTGCTATCACTAACAAAGAGGCTGGCACATGTATGAAAGAAAACGATGGGAAATACAACGTGTTGATGAATTAGTGCAAAACCTCATACACCCCAACTGATTTATACCAAAATAATGAGATTGAAACAATAATTTCATTATTTTGATAGTTAAAATTTAATGATATTCGCATTTTAAGTTTTGAGGTAATAATGATTTGTTATCATTTCAGCAATGAAAGAAAGCGCTAACGTACTCATGGACACATTTTTATAATCTTGTTTTGATAGTAAAGTTTGGGTGAGTGTGCCTGTGCGGTGGGTTGACATCGGGTTCAGTAAATTTAAAATTTTGCAAAGAAATTATTAAATAATTTGAAAAAAATTACCCATGATAATTCGTTTCTGCTCTCGATTCTAAAGAAACAACTTTCTAGTTTTGCGTTAATTTCATTAAAACGTTGTATACATGGTCCTTCTTAATATGCGGACGGTTTTTCTTTTCTTAATATCAAATTGAACAACATGGTTGGTCCCATAGAGAAAGTTTGGTCTGAACATCCCCATTTAAAATCATCAGCATATAATAAAGACCCTATACAACGTACTTACATACAATGAAGGTCGAACATTACCGACCGCCATGGCCAATTTTCTTGTTTTCATACTTGCAAGGAGGAGTAGCAACCTTTATGATTCTAAAATCCTTGGTACGGGGTATACGTACTGTAGGTAGGTAGGTATAATAATATTAAAATAGTCTTTCTTATACTTTTATGATGATTGTGCATAGTAACAAATACCCGATCAACTGGGTTGACATTTTTAATTTAAACTTTATCAATCTTGGAAACGAATAAAAACACAAACACATTTCATAGGGAGAAAATATGTAGTACCACAATAATTACGTAGTACGGAACAACACAGTCTGACATTTCCTTTGAAAGTTATAATGTTATCTAAACTATTATAAAACTGTAACAGAAATGTGTCTGTACATTGAAGATATTTACAAAAAAATATTACGACATGGTTTTTACCTGTCCCTGATTCCAAATCACAATTTTTTTGATTTTTTGTTTGTCTGTTTGTTTATTTGTTTGTTCGTTTAGGTGTTTGTTCGTTCGAGTATCACGCAAAAACTACTGAACCGATTTTGATGAAAGTTTTTTTGTTTGATAGCTTATCATCTGACTTAAAATCGGGTATATAATTTATGCGGACAAAGTCGCGGGTGAAAGCTCGTTATGTTATAATGTTATTATGTTCCACTGTTTCACCCAGTATACGTAAACAAAATCCCACTTGCCCCAAAACAAAACGAATAACTCAACAACTTCAAAAACTAAGTGAAAAATATATTTCAGAATTCACTCTTAAAAACTTGGTAGCTTTACAAACCGAGAGGCTAAAGGACTGAAGGGTGCTACCACACGGGAGTCGCTTCATTAAAATGTCGCGGCACGCCGGCCGTGTGAAGAGGCACTAGTGTCCCCGCCGGCAGGACATGCGGTCTTTCGAGGGGCTAGTCTTTGGTAGGGGATAGAATTGACCATGGTACAATAATATACTGCGCCTGGTATTCTCTTCCGACCACGTGACTGACAAAAGCCTACGTCATCAATTCATCATACACTTTTACTATGTTTAGCGGCCATTTTTTGTGACGTAGGCTTGTGTCACTCTGGGAATAGAAGACCTTGTTTTTTTAGACTATGGAATTGACATAAGAGACCTTTAAAAAAATGTTTGGTTTTCAAGAAGGTTTCCCTAATCCGTCCATTTTTTAAAATTTTTATATAGATTTTTAATATGCTGAAGGTTTTTTTTTATATACTTTTTATTATTTTAATTTTGAGAGGGTTTTTTCATACAAGACAATGTCACCCCCATAATATCTATAGCACTTATTACAAACCACAGACAACAGCGCGCTGCTCAACAGACCATTTGCAAAATGAGGTACAATCAGTTCTTCGCATCATCCCCAACTGAACCTTTTATCCCATTGCGTTAAGTTTGCACAATGTCACCTTAATTCAATTCAATTCAATGAAATTATACAATACACACTACACTACATACACACACACCCCCACCCTCCCACACACGGGGTGCACCCTCCACTACACTATTTACTTAATTCTATTCATTCCGTAATTTCACTATCAATTCTGGACTCCTTTCATATAGCGCTCATATAATTAAATTTTCTAACAACTACACAGGGTCTAAACATAATACGTAACATACTTTAGAGAATATTTCAAACTATCAAAGCATTGGTCTGAAGCATCCCCTTAAGAGGGCTATCGCAGTTCAGTGGCGCCCTCATCACATTAAAAAAGATTTCTCAATCAAGAAAGCCTAACTTAAAAAAGTAATCAACACGAACACTACAAAAGCCTTCAAGCTATTTTCATAGAATACTTTTATAGGTTTTTTAAAGGTCTAAACATACAAATTGGGAAAAAAGAAAAAAACGGCCGCTTTTGTTTTTATTCGCAATTGTCTAAAAGTGGAATGTTTAGAACCTATAAAAGTATTGTATAACAATGGCTTGAAGACTTTAGTAGTGTTCGTGTTGATTACTTTTTTAATTTAGGCTTTCTTTATTGAGAAATCTTTTTTAATGTGATGAGGGCGCCACTGGACTGCGATAGCCCTCTTAAGTCTGTAACGCATTTAAGTTTACACCCTGTATACTTATTAAAAGTAACAATGCCAATTCTAAAACCTTCCAAACGCTACAGTGACAAGTGCCATGTAGCATCATTAAAACATCGCGACGCACTTATTTGCGAGTAGCTGAACAGCACCGAGGGTTAACTACGTTATTTTATTATTGTTGGCATTTTATATTTTTAGTTTAATACATTGTGCGACTGTGCTATAATAAGCTCGCAGTTTTAACAGGCTACGCTGCCACTGGTAAAGTTGCTCTGGTTTATATTTAGTCGGCGGATCATGAGTTTATAGCATTGTATTCAGATTAGTGAGTTAATTTGTAATCAGGATTTGTGAACTTGGTGGCCTAGACAAAGTGCACACGCTTCTTATTATACAAACGCTAACGCCGCAGCGTTATCGACGGTAAAAAAACGACAGAATGCTAGACAATGTCACAAATTATTGACAATCGCTTATAGAGAAAAAAAGCTAAATCTGCTCTATGGTTAGCGTTCAGTTCACTCAATCATTAACTCTTTTTTAGTGTTCCGTACCAAAATTGGAAAAACGGAACACTTATGGAATCAGCTCGGTGTCTGTCCGTCTGTCCGCAACCGTCCGTCTGTCACAGGCATTTTTTTCAGAGACGGTATGACATAGGAAGTTGAAACTCGGTACAGATATAGTAATAGCTGGTCCAATATCACAAATGAAGTAAAAAAAGCTTAATTTTTATATTGGGGAACAATTTGGGGAAAATGAAAGGGTAAATAAAAAAAAAAATTTTTCTACCCTATGGTGTGGTATCAATTGAAAGCTTATGAAAATAAGAGTATAAAAATGTACTTATTAAATGTTTTATTAAAACTTTGTTTAACGAAATTTTCAATTCAATCCGAGAAATTGCTATACCTCTATTTCAAAAAATATAGCCGTATAAGATCTGAAAAAAATCATGAACATCAACAACAACGTGTAGATAGCGGGAAAATTATCAGATTGGCTCTAACTTGGATCGTTTTTTTTTCTTTTTTATATGCAAAATCGTATTCGAATTTAAAAAAAAAATTGAGGTTGCTGTCAAATTCCCGACGCCCGACATTTTCTAGCGTTCTACAAGGTCTGGTCGATGGACAGGAAGCGTTCAAAACAAAACGCTCACTGTCCAAAACAACTGTCGAAAACTGCATGTTGTCTAGGCCTTTTCTATTCGTTTTCGTTCTTTTCTAAAATTCCATACATTTTATATGTTTTCTACTGTCGTTAACGCTAATCGAAAGGCAGTTTGTCTAGGCGCCCTGGAGTGCAATTCTCTAAGCGTCACATCGCTGTCAAAAACATCAAAGAGCTCACAAATGTAACATCCTTCTTGCATCCTTCAGATCATCGAAGTTTTTATATGAGTTTGACACCATGACATACGATGTTTCATCGACTTTTAGGTTGTGACGATGTTTGCGCTTAGATAATTGCATTGCTGGACCATACACTGAAAAAAAAAAATTTGTTTACTTCAACCTAGATCTTGTTTATGATAATCATACATCATGAATCCATATGAGCCTATCAACATCATGACTTCTCTGACTAAGAGAACTTTGTTAAACAAATTCGGCTTGCTGTTATAACTACCATCTTTTGTTTTTAGTTAACAATAATAACGTCATTTCAATTATTTTGGTGCTTATTAAGAGAAATACTTCTTCGTATTTTTTTCAGTGTAAAGAGTCCAAGACGAGTATGCGAATGGGTCAAGTTGCGACAATTGTAACATGTCGAAAGTAGACGTGGAAATTCATTCACAATCTCACTCATACCGTATCGGCTGTATCAAGGCTGTATCATTTTGATCCGTCTTTGGTAGCTGGGTGAAATTTTCATAGAATACGTGTAATGTTATGTTATGGCGGTAAAAAAAAATCATGAAGATTCCCATCCCAGAAGAAATGTGTTTTTTCAAAAAAATTTTTGTTTTTTGTATCGTTAAATCCTGCTAAGTGTGAGTCGGGCTTCAGCAATTATTTTTGGTAAATTTACATAAATTGTCTTAAATGTACTTATGCATTTTATGATTCTGTTGTAATAAAGTCATTTATACGTAACCTAATAAAACAATAATTCATCATCATCATCATATCAGCCGATAGACGTCCACTGCTGGACATAGGCCTCCCCCAAAATGAGAGGATTTGCCATAATCGCCACGCTTGGCAAGCGGATTGGCGATCGCAGTTGGATTGAATGTGTGTACTCAGAGGATGCTGCTGCCCATCCTCCGGTAGATTCCCTTAGTCGCCTTTTACGACATCCACAGGAGGAAATGGGGTGGTGCTATTCTTAGCCGACACCACACGGACAACAGAACTTTCGGTGCGCGAGTCCTACTTTGCCACTTTTTAGTAAAGTTTATGTAACTTTAATAAAATGGACGCAAGAAACGTTCCTTGAACGAACCAACATTGTTATAGAAATTCCCTTTATTATTAAAAGCGCCAATCCATAGCGTTATTATTTTGCAAATCAAAGAGATTATGCAAATAACGACTTTCGTTGTTCTGCCCCGGAATCAAGAGATATTAATCTGGAGGCCAAATAATGATAAATTATTCTGCATTCTTGTAATAAAACGAGAAAATTGAGTTTCACTTCGAGCATTATTTGTTTCAACCGGTTGTTATTTCAATTTCTTTTTGTCCGTTCTTATTGGAAATTATTTTGTGAGCAGAACTATCTTTATTACCGAATAAGACTTTATACTGGGTGATTTTTTTCAGTTGTTCAGACCATCAAACTGAACAACTTTTAGTACGGGAGCAAATCAGAACAGCTGTAGTCGAATAAAAATCAGCTCTTTCAATCTTTTGAGTCGAGTAAGCATATTATTGCAATTTTTAAATGATAGGTGTTCGGTAGGTACCTAGTTGTAGCAAGGTTCCTGGCCGCCCCTATTCTGATCGTGAGGGGTTATGGGAGGGGTAGTACAGGGTGTAAACTTAAATGTGTTACATGTATTAGAGTCGAGTAGGCATTATGTTCCAGTTTAGTATGGAACACCTGTTTTAATTGCCCCGATCAGCTTGCTCCAATAGTAAAATTTGTTCAGTTTGATGGGTAGACTCTTAGTTCAATGGGTTGACTCAATTTCAATTGGTAATAAAATCTAAAATTATGATGTTTCACTCTCAAAAGTTTCGAACAAAACCGGTATTTTTAACAACGCCCTAAATTACGAAAAACCGGTAACCGGTAAAGATAAAACAAAATTTAAAGCTAAAGTAGTATAAATTCGAATTTCGAAAGTGCACCGTTATTTAGTACGGCAGTAAACTAACCGGAACTCAAGTACCGGTATTCCGGTATTATTTGTTGCACCGTTTATGTTTACATAAGATATTTCGTACGTGAACTGAAATGTAAACGTTTATTTTGTTTATTTAACCGGTGTTCTGATTTAATAATGCAACGTGCACCGGAAAACGGATTGCACTAGGAAATTATATTTCCATACATACATAAACTCACGACCATAATCCATTTCGGGGTAGTCAGAACCCCAGTATTTTATTTATTTAAATACTTTTGTGTACCCAATGAAATACAAGTGAAACCAGCATCGTAGTAACAAACAGAAAAACCGAGCTTATCTCTGATGAGATTTCTTCCACCAGGCCTAAAACAGAGAGAAAAAAGTGAGTAATTTACAAAGTGGGTTAGACCTGCATGGGGCAGGATACTACCTACCTCGTTAATAAAATTCATCAAATCATCGAATATACAGGGTGTAAGTATAGACATCGTCATTACTTTAAAGGCTGATTATAATTTTTTATGTTGTTTACTGAACAACTTTCCCCAAGGAACATTAATGACATTCGCAAATAAATAATAATATTTTAGCATTTTTATTTTTTCATGTGAACGTGATGTGATCAGCTGATTGCATTTATTTATTTAGGTAACTTACAAATAAATAAAAATTTTATTTATACATAGACAGTATTGATGGTCAGATGCTGACAACAAAACTCCTACATATACAACGTGTTAATGAATTAGCGCAAAACCTCATACACCCCAACTGATTTATAACAAAATAATTAGACTGAAACAATAATTTCATCATTTTGATACTTAAAATTTTATGTTATTCGCATTTTAAATTTTGAGGCAAATACGATTTGTTATCATTTCAGCACTGAAAGAAAGCGCTAACGTACCTACTCATGGATACATTTTTACAATCTTGTTTTGGTAGGAAGTAGGGTGAGTGTGCCCGTGCGGTGGGTTGACATCGGGTTCAGAAAATTTTAAATTTTCTAAACAAATTATTTAATATTTTGAAAAAAAAAACCTATTTTGAAACCATGATAATTCGATTCTGCTCTCGATTCTAAACAAACAACTTTCTAGTTTTACGTTAATTCATTAACACGTTGTAGAAACATTTACTTATGGCATGTAGCATGTAGCTAAACATTTTTTTTTTTTTGCTTTTATTCCTTATGTTCGTGAAAAGTTGTTCAGTATCATGAGTACCAGTAGTACCTGGTTTATATAAGTCTTACCGATGTTCCTGCGCAGTTGACAAATCTTAATAGCGCGCGAAATTATATTGACCAATCAGGATGTACTACCTTCATTCCCTTGCCACGAGATTGGCTAATTGTTTTCGCACCCTTTTCGATCCGACTTTGCACCCTTTGATTACTAAATGACTTTTAGTACTGTAGCCACGGGACTTTTTAATTACAAAAAAGATTACCGATTGCCGTTTTGATATTATTGTAGGGTACGAAATGACTTATATAAAAACCCGAGTCTTAAAGATCACAACCCGCCGTAGCAAAAATAAACTAAAAAAAAATTTCTCAAATTTTTGAATTTCGAGGTTACCGTTTTTTTTCTATACTGTCATGTTCTTCACCTTAGTTCAATACCCATACGTAATAGTAAGTCTGTCTAAAGTTGCCATACAAAGCTATAAGACCTATCGAAATTGACTTTTTCATCTTGTCTACAAAACCAACACCTTGTCTTGTTGTTGTTGTGTTGTGTGTCGTGTCTTGTCTTGTCTTGTCTTGTCTTGTTTTTTGTCTTGTCTTGTCTGTGTGTCTTGTGTTGTGTTGTTTTTGTCTTGTCTTGTCTTGTCTTTTTCATCTTTAAGACTCGGGTTTTTATATAAGTCGTTTCGTACCCTACAATAATATCAAAACGGCAATCGGTAATCTTTTTTGTAATTAAAAAGTTCCGTGGCTACAGTACTATTTGGGTCTTTTCGGGGGACAGCGTAAACGGAGATTGACGAGGTAAATTATTTTTCTGTTTGTACTATACAGGTTGTAACAAACCATCCTAGTAATACTTAAGGGGGTACTTCAGCCCATCAAACTGAACAACTTTTACTAAGAAGCCAACTTCGAAATCGCGAAATACAATTTCAGCTGTTCCATAAAAACTGCAGTACCGACTCGATTAAAATGTATGGGACAGCAGATTTTTTCTTTCCGATTTCGGAGTTGGCTCCATAGTGAAATTTGTTCAGTTTAATGGTCTGAAGCACCCCCTTAAGTATTACTAGGAT